>CM040246.1:94772444-95337153 GCA_022545495.1 Chrysanthemum lavandulifolium
AACGCCCCAACACTCGTAGCACCCCGACTGTGGGAAGAGGCGATCATGTATTTATCAAGAACTCATGGAGCAAGTCAACAGAATACTACTAACAGATAGGGACTCGTGCAAACCCCTATCTATTTTGTCACAAAGCTCTCAAGAAGGCGGAGATGAACTATAGTGCCATGGAAAAATTGGTCTTGGCATTAGTGTTTGCCGCCAAGCGATCGCGCCGATACTTCCAAGCGCACCCGACAAGCGGTAATCACGGATCAAGCCATCAAGCGATCATCTCCAAACCCGATGCGTCGGGACGACTCCGTAGTGGAGTGTGTTGCTAAGCGAACATAACATCTCTTACTGCACCACGCACCGCAATAAAAGGACAAGTTCGCGGACTTCATCATCGAAGCCGACATCGACGAGGTACCTACACCAAGCGAGAAAGCACTACAAGATCCGTGGATTTTGTTTACGAGATGGGTCCTCGTCGCGGATGGCTCAGAGTCGGCCTTATTCTCACAAACCCGGAGGAATGGAATTCACTTACGCATCTGCTTTGAATTTACCTCGACAAACAATGAGGCGTAATATGAAGCCACGATCATTGGACTACGCATTGCGCTTTCGAATGGGTGTACGTAACTTGGAAGCAAATGTGGACTCGACTAGTGGCCAACCATGTGTTGGGTGAATACGTGGCCAAAGAAGAAAATATGATTCAATATCTTGAGAAGACTAAGACACCGATCAAAGGCTTTGACATATTTACTATCAAGCAAGTCCCTAGAGGTGAAAATCGCAGCGTATGCATCGAGCAAGATCGCCTCGACAAGCTTCGCACACTTATCAAAGCAAGTCTTGGTGGAAACACCGAAAAGCAAGTCAATATCGGAGATGGAAGTCTCCGCAATCATAGAGGAGGATGGTCTACATGGATGACACCAATTGCGTAATTCTTAAGCAAAGGGACATTACCCCAAGAATGCATGTAAGCTCGCAGAATACGGCGCACAACGCAGATTCGAATGCGCGACAACATATCAGATCGACGTTCTTTCCTCCAACCATGGCTTCGGCGTGGGCCCGTACAAGCAAATTATGTGCGGAAATCCATGAGGGTTCATGTAGCATGCACGCAGGACCACGATGCCGTTGTAGCACGCGCCATGCGGTCGGGATACTATCGCCAACCATGCATAAAGATGCGCGAATTTGATAAGAAAGTGCAATGATTGCCAAGTCCACGAGACTGCACCGCGCAAACCACGCATGAGTTAACACCAATCACGGCGCCGTGGCCATTCTACAAATGGGGCATTGATATCGCCGGTCCTTTTCCAATAGCAGAAAGCGGTCTCAAGTTTTCATAGTAGCTATAGACTACTTCACCAAGTGGATCGAAGCAAAAGCGGTGGCGACAACCATCGCAACCGGTGAAACGCTTATTCGGGATAACATAGTATGCCGCTTGGATTACCGGAGAAATCATCTCGATAACGGAAACAATTGCGTGACAACCCTTCAAAGATTGGTGCGAAAGTTAAACATCACCCAACACTTTGCGTCGGTTACGCACCCACAAACCAATGGTTTAGTCGAACGCGCAAATCAAGTCCGGGTGAAGGAATCAAAGCACGCTTGGATAAGCACAAAGGAAGGTGGGTCAAGAACTTTCACATGTACTATGGGCGCACCGCACCTCGCTTAAAACCAAAGACAGGGATACCCCTTCTCTTGTATACGGGACAAGCCGTTATACCAACCGAGATCGGCATGCCAACTATCCGCATCGCGGAGATTAATGTGACTACAAACGACGGCGAAAGACGTGTCGACTTGGACCCATGGAAGAAAGACGCGAACGCGGCTATACGGGAGGCAAGGTCAAGTCAAAATGAAAGGATACTATGATGCCAAGGTACGCAGTGTTTCATTCAGACCGGTGACTTTGTCTACCGCGACAATGAGGCAAGCCGCAACAAGATACTGTAAGCTCGGACCAAAGTGGGAAGGACCTTATGAGGTTATCAAGCAACGGGCACAAAGCGCTGCACTGCTACGAGGTTTGGATGGTCGTGATCTACCGCGCACATGGAATATCAGCAACCTCAAGAGGTGCTACCTATAAGAATTGCTACGGCATAGCGCGCAGACGCTCCGCATTTTCAGTGCTCAATAAACATTCATGTACTCAGTTTTTATTTTTCATATTTACTGTTTTCTTTGTTACTTCTTGATAAACTTGCAAGTATTAATAAAAACGTCGCGGTTTCTAGCTAACTCCGCGACACATTTTAAGTTGTTATCTCCATATACTGTATGTGTTAACAATTTTTTATTTCTTGCCCACGATGGCGTGCATGCACCACAAATAAACCCACGATGGTAACAGGATAAGTTGACCTACTAACTGACTTGTTGAGTAAGAGGGTTGCAAACCCATCAATAATGGATCACGCATCCTTGTTAAACACCTTGTTCTCAAGACGTTGGAATAAGACATCTGCGCATCCCACGACGGTTGCGCATCAATGCATACGTGCACGTTTAACAAACTTAGGAACCAAGATACTTGCTTCCTTATTGCGATATTTACAGTACGCTGTGAATCATAACATACACGATTATGCTTAAATACTTAGAATTATTTTCCAAGTATACTATAATTTTCATACACGACTATGAATTTCCTACATTTGTAGTGGCCTACACGCTTGTTTCTTTATACATACAAGGAAAAAAAATATATAGGCTTGCATTACATCCACAGCGGTAAAAAGAAACATTTATTCATAACTACGAGTTAGTACAAAAGATAGTCAACATGACAGCTACCAGCTACTACAACGCTTAAGTGATGAAGTCCCAACATGACTCGTTGCTTCTTTAACTTCGCTAATACCCGCATCTGCAGGCCACACAAGAGCTACATCGACAGCACTCCATCGACTCGGCAAGTGCTACCGCACCAAGTCCACACAAGATAGCTTTACCGCAATACCTTTCTTTTTAGCAAGACGGTCGCATGCGCCCCAAGACTTCCTTTAAAGGTACCTCCTTCTCCAAAGCAAAGGGATTCGATCGCCCTTGACGCCGCAAAGATGTGTACTTGCACCGTGACTCATGGGGTTTCAAATAGTAGTCTGGGTGTGTTTAAGCACCTCAAGACGGTGACGCGCCAAAGTCAATCCCGCCATAATAACATTTATGGGATAATCTTGATCGCGCCCACTCGTAAATCATAGGAAGCTCTAAGTCTTTCATTCTCTCGCATAGCAATGATTAAATGATCATATGACTCGTCATAATTGGGTACCTTATCGAGGCGTCTCAGCAGTTTGGCTTCGTAGCTTTTCAATCGCCTCGATTTACCACGCCCAAAGCGCACCGCACAACCTCCCAAAAGCATTAACTACCTCTGGCGATTCTGTGGTGCTAAGGCGCAAAGGCGAAGACCGTGGCTAATAAGCCACCAAGGCCCGCAATTGTAGACATGAGTGAGGATACAACTCCTCGTCATACTCGATGCTCATCTTGCAACTTAGCCTCCTCGCACTTCCAACGACCATTTTACAAGAGCTCCAAGCTCCCCAATCGCTACAAAAACTTTCCTTACCCTGCTCCAAATGTTTTAGTGCCCAACAGCATGCAGACTTATACCTGGCAGCATCAGAACGCTCTTGGTCTACTTGGCACATTAGCGCCATCTTGTCCTCGGCCTACTTTTACAAGATATGCGCTGAGCTCACTAGCCTCTACACGAGCGCTATCCAGTTGCGCTTGGGCGCTTGCCAGCTGCGCCTCCAACAGAGCTATGGTTTGATCCTTCTTTAAGCTTTGGTCCTCCCCACCAGATACTTGATCTTTCAACTTCACAATTAGCGAAGCCTGGTGAGCAGAAACTTGAACCAATTCTTCAACTAATTGCCCCAGCGACACATTTGCATCGGACTGGTCTTCCTTATCCTGGCTCTGCGGCTCAGAATGCGTTGAGCGTGTTGGACTAGCCTTAGGTGGTGACTCTATGACCTGCTCCACCCTGCGAATGATCACCAGTGCAACATTAGAATCACAAATAGCACATTCACCAACTAACAAAAGGTTATACATATATGGTTTTACTTACTTTGGCTCCGCGTCATCAGCAGATGGGTGCGACGACGCTTCATCAGTGGAGGACAACTCCACAGTCTGAATCACGGGACGTTTCTTCCTTGACGGGCCCGCACCATGATCTTGTCGGGTCCTTTTGCGACTAAGCGCCGCTTCTTCTTCTTCCTCCTCTTGATGAGCTACGCCTATGAGCGATGATTGCGCTACCACCGAGTCACCTCGGGATTGGGACGGCTTGCAAAGGCGTTGCCTCCACCGCAACGGAGGAACGGTCCTCGTATTCCCCGCGGCGGCCCATGACACGCCCCGCAATCGCAGCCTAGTATGGGCTCCTCGTCATCCTCAACGGTCGATTCTACTCCTCACGGCGGTTCGGGCCACCGCATAACCAGAAATGATCCATCTCTGCAAGAAGACAAAACACATATACACACCAGTTATATTATGCGCAACATGTATGAAAGATTGTTCTTACAATATTTACACACTGAAGTACGGAGGAACAAGTACCCACCCTGGCCATTCGCGTCTAAGAATATAGGGATCTCATCTTCAGGGCCATAATAATTACGGCTGATTCCCATGTGCACCAAAAATCCCTCAGGATATGCACTGATGGGGATGCGGTGTGCATTTATTAGTTCCGCATCCTCGACGTTATACGACCCAGGCACTGGGTACTCATCCCTCTGTAGCGTTCCCTTGGTATAAAAATCATAATTCCAAGGAAAACATGTATCATCTACCCAGAAGAAGTATTCCCTCCAATTCCTAAGCGCATCTAACTTATCTGTGTAGCACTGTAATCTACCCGCGCGTTTTGAAAAGGATACCCACCCATGCGCCCATGTGGTGTGATAAAAAGCGCGAAAGAGGTGGATGGTGGGATTAATCCTCAAAGAAACGGCAATTTACTTGAAATTAGTAATTTTGGTCGCACCGATGCAAGGTAATCGCGATATGTGTAACGATAATAGTTTAACACATCGCACGAAAGCGTGATAGGGCACACGCTGATTCGCAAATTCGAATAACCGTGTGTATCGCCCACTTTCCTTCGGGAAATCCGCAATCGTGGTCGCGCGTCCCGAACCGGCCGGATGCACGCCCCGGTATAAAATAACTGAGGAAAATTCCATCGATCGATTAAATTAAGGTCGGAGGTAAAGTCGACAATTGTTTAACCATGATGATATACTTTTTGATCCGTCGCACGCGCGATTACCTCGTGGTTGGTTACTTTTGGGATAACAACTCTTGGAATGCTTTAGAAATGGCGGATGGTGTTTTTATCGTGAGGAATTCGGTGAAAATGTATCGCAAGTTATATACTTCTTCCTCCCATACGATTGGCGACACGTGGATTCCACTAGTCTTCTTTGTGTGGTCGAGATGGCTTGATGTGACAACGGGCAAGACTTTTCCCGATTAACGAGGCATTACCTATTCACTGGATGTCTAGATACATTGCACCCATGGGTAGGTGTATGGTTTCTTGGATACGTTTCAGACGTTACTTGTTTTTGGACTACGGTCATTAGTCTAGCATCCGCAGCTACGCATCGCGCATACTAGACCTGGGGACATGATGACGATAGTCCGGTATCGGGTCATAAACCCGACCACAACCCAATACTAACAAGCCTTGTGACGACCGGGCCATTTTCAATAACGGTTTGGGCTCACAAAGCCCAAGCCCAAATCTATTTATGGATTAGATATATGATATCTTCTAAAATAAGAAGATAATCATTCCCAACCGACTTTGGCGGGATACTGAAGGTTGGGGAACACGAACCAACAAGGATTCCGTGTATATAAGGGAATCATATCCCTCGCTTAAGGACGATCTCATAACCCTAAAACTCCTTAAACCCTAAACCGATTACTCACTCACGCCGGAGGATAATCGGGAGACAATCCCACGATGTTCTAACGTGTTTCTTGTCTCTTAGTGCGCAGTGTCTCAAGCAAGCAATTCTCAATTGGTGACGGTAACCTGAGCTCCAAATCGAACGTCCAACTTTTGTATCAACAATTATCAATTGTTAATCTCTATCTCTCGCTACATATAAAAAGTGTATAGTTGTACTCAAAGCTCTTAAAATGATAAGCATATAATATACTCTCGATCTTATTGCCACAAATGTTTTTTCTAAAACTAATATTAATTCTAAAATTATAATCTTTACTAATTATTTTTTCTTTTTTCTATAGACTCATTAAAATCCTTATCCGCATTTCAGTCCTAATTTGTAAATGTAGAACCGGTAAGATGTTGTTGTCATCACGGACGAATGATGATGAAGACATGCTAACGTCAAATGTTAAAACGTTTCACAAAACACTTAACAACAATATCAGTAAAACTATTCGTCGCTATAAAATATTGTTGCAATGCACGAGTACACGTCTAGTGTTAATAAGTTATATGTGAACAAACCTATAAAAATCTGCGTGTATAAGATATCAAAAACATATAGTAACGTTTTTTATTCGTTTTCCTCAAATTTTCTATCGACCATACTAAAGAATAGATTCCATACGACCATCTATTATTGACAAAACCACAATGTCACATTCTATATGCTCTTATTACTAACTTGTCGTATGCTTGTTTGTATACAAAAATGAATTACATGGTCAGATTCTATCGCCATTGATTATAAACATGTTTCAATTTTAGCTTGTGTGATAAAAATAAAGTATTCTTTGCGTACAAAAACAAGATGATCCAACAAGATAGAAGATTCAAATAAATGCAATGACATATCAAACAAACTACTTAAACTATGTGTCAAACATTTTACATAATAAACACCTTGTTGTTGCTTAGTATTAATCGGACCTCGACATTTCACCTTGTTCGTTACGATTTACTGTATAAAATTTTGTCTGAATTTATTTTAGATCATTGGTTGCTCATAATATTATGGATTTGTTATGCTCTATATCCATGTCTCAATTTAATTACATGTTAAGATACAGTAGTATGTTGTAGCTTTATTGCTCTTTACATAGGAGTAAATATAATTAATGAATACGTCGAATAATATACCATTTATGTTTTACAACAGACATAATAGTTCCCATTCAATAATGTTTTTTGCCAATTAAACTTCCATTTATTTCAAATGAATATGTCATGCATTCAATAAAAACCAAAAACATTTGTTTTCATTTAATATAATCCTTTATTTTGTCCCAAAATTTGATAGAGTCAAACAACATTTTTAACAATGTACCAAATCAAACATCTTAACTATTTTTTAGTCAAAAAGAACAAAAAAACTAAAACCATGGCTTATAAACCTCTTCTCTATAATTTTGATAAAAGGAAAACAAGTAGAGTAAATAGAAAACGCTGAGTTGTTCAAATACCATAATGAGATTCTATAACTTTGAAAATACGGACATAAATTATGTTACAGTAAAATTTACGGTTTATTTTTTGTCTTTGTCTAAAGAATGTGGCCATCTCACTTTGTTCAAAAAAAAAAAAAAAAAAAAAAAAAACTTGGATAAGCACAGCAAGAAAAGATTTGTCTAAAAGGTATAAAGTTTCAAATTCAATTAACATTAGGTGCAAACAAATTTAAAGTGAACACGTCAACCTTCTTAAAAAAAAGAGTTTTACGTGGTTTGAGTCTGTATAGTCAAAAACCATGATTAACAAAAATAAATAAATAAATAAATAAAAAATAAAAAACACGAAAAAACTAAAATAGTATAGAGAAACTTATAAGGACCACATTTACGATTTGATATTCACATTTTAAACGATCTACTTCTATAAATAACAAAAACACAATAAAGCCATATTACACAAATATATCTCAATAAATTGATAAATTGATACCAAAAAACAAAAAGATCTTTTTCCAACCATAAAAAGTAAAAAACAACCAAGTCCAATTTTAAACAAAAATACAAATAAACAACACAAAACAAAAACCTCACATTTATTAACTTACCATCAAAATTTAAAAACCAAGTAATAAGTTAATAATAACAAGTGTAATTTTATTTTATAAAGAATGAATATATTTCGGGTCTCTTGTATTTATTGTATTTTGGGTTTATTATAAAGAGAAAGAGTAATTGATAGGCAGAGGGAAAGCTATCCACACTCTCCCCCAATTTAATCCATCTCCTCTCTTCCTTCACTCCCTAAAACACACACACACACTAAAACACCTTCAAAAACACACACACATAAATCCCAAAAACATACATGTTTTATTCATCTTCTTAGTAATAAACCCTTTATTCATAGATCGAAGATGTCTCGTTTTCGATCTTACATTGTTTTTATATCATTCTTGTTATACTTTTTATTACCTTTTACCTGTTTCGGTATCCGTTACTTCCCAGTAACGGATACTGAGACAGGGGTTCAGACAGAACAGTCTGATGGGCAGACTGTTCTGTTTGGGTATTCTGAAGCGCCAGAGTACCGTAACGGCGTGGGGTGTTCACGTGGGGAGATAATACATGTGGCAATGACTATTGATTTGGAGTATCTACGTGGGTCAATCGCAGCCGTACATTCTGTCTTGCGCCACGCGTCATGTCCTGAGAATGTTTTCTTTCATTTTATTGCAGCTGAATTTGACCCGGCTAGCCCGCGTGATTTGACCCGGCTCGTGAGATCCGTTTTCACTTCTTTGAGTTTTAAAGTTTATATTTTTCGTGAAGATAGTGTTATTAATTTGATATCGTCTTCGATACGTGTTGCGTTAGAGAACCCTTTAAATTACGCTAGGAACTATTTGGGTGATATTTTGGATCCTTTTGTGAACCGGGTCATTTATCTCGACAGTGATGTTATTTTGGTGGATGATATTCACAAGCTGTGGAATATTACTTTGGAGAAGAACCGGGTTATTGGTGCTCCGGAGTATTGTCATACAAATTTTACGAAATATTTTACGGATAATTTCTGGTCTGACCCGGTTATGTCGCGGGTGTTCGGGTCAAGACGCGCACATCCGTGTTATTTCAACACGGGCGTGATGGTAATGGATATGGTAAAGTGGCGTAAAGGTAATTACCGGAAAAGGATAGAGAACTGGATGGAGGTTCAAAGGAAGAAAAGGATATATGAACTGGGTTCATTACCTCCTTTTTTGCTTGTGTTTGGGGGTAATATTGAACCGATTCATCATAGATGGAACCAACATGGTTTAGGTGGGGATAATGTGAAGGGTAGCTGTCGGTCATTACATTCTGGACCGGTCAGTTTATTGCATTGGAGTGGTAAGGGGAAACCATGGGTCAGATTAGATGAGAAGAGACCGTGTCCGTTGGATCATTTGTGGGAACCTTATGATCTTTATATAGGGAAGGGTCACCGACAAATATCAGCCGTTGGATCATCTTTTAGTATTGTTGGCTATGCAAATTATTTTAGTTGATTAGAGATTAAAAAATAAATTGGGAAAAAGATTGATACTTTTTTGTGTAAGGTTTTATTGTTTCTAGGTGGAGGGGTTTATTGTGATTCAGATATTCTTTGACAGCTGTGTACAGATATTGTAGGGGTTTTTTTAATTTGATTGGTGAATGAGTACAAGGGCATTTTGGTGTATATTACTACAAGGAATATTGAGATGATTATCAGATAGGCTTCTTTGTTTTGTTTTGTTTGATAAAGGTGCATTGTGCTTACTTAAGATGCTAAGTTTTGAATATTGCTCTGCAGATTTCAATTTAAATGTTTCTTAGGGGGTGTTTGTTTCGGCTTATGGCTTATTTGGTTTTCCCCTTATGTTTTATAAGTTATTTTTTGTGGCTTATTTTTAGTTCACGGTTTATCCAGGTAGAACCCGGGTTCTTAGGTTTTTCCTAACTTAGCCATTGCCGTCGAACCGGCTGATCCCGTACCCAGTGAACCAACCGGTTTGGTATGATTTCCAAAACACTGGTTGTAATTACCATTAAAAAACACATTTTTTTTTATTAGACCTAATCACATATGATCAATCCGTTTAGTTAAACTTATGATCGGATTAGATAAACCAAAACAATTGATTGACTTTTTGTTAATTAGCGTGGAAGCAATTATTGAAAGCTTAATGACAATGCAAGTAACGGGCGAATGCGTTTGTCACCATTTAACCCTATATCATTGGCTTTGGTGGTGGCTATCATTATCAATCACCAAAAAAAGAAAATAAATAATCTTAAAGCTTTCTTCATTATATTAATCTATCCACATTGTTAAAGTTTCGTCATGTGACAACTGTACACAAAAAGTTTTTCTTAGTTCAATAGTAGTTTTCTTGTGAACAATAAACCAACGTAATAAAAATTTCTAATCATAATCTCTAAATGTTGTGGCTTTCGGTTAGCATTCATAGCAAGTTTGCCATAAAAGCAAATGCATAAATGCACGGATTTTGGCTTTAAAGCACTTGTCTTGTGATGCTAAACTTTTTTTCGAAAAATGAAAGCTTTTTAATGTACATTAATTTCAAGAGGTGTCGTCACCAATTAATTTTGTGTCTTCGACTAGAAGCAATATGAGCTTATTTTAACCATTTTTATAGTAGCTTTATTAGTGCTCGAATATACTTTCTATGAAAGGTAGAAAAGCTCAACTACATTTAATCAAATACACAAATTTAGTTGCTATGTTTAAATGTAATAATTTCCCTATATAATGAATACTTTAGTTGCTATGATTTGATATGGCCACTAAATAAGTAGGAGCCATTAATAGTCAACACATAAAAATTTCAACACCTAAATATGATATCTCGTATATTCTTGAAACTACTAAAATTAGCATGCTTTTTATTAAAATTATAAATGTGAGTTTTATTAGGTGTAGATTGGCCGGTTCGGAGTAATTATTTTGCTATGTGACATGTATTTGATGCTTTTTGCTTTCAATTTTAATAGAACGAATTAGGTAGTCTAAGTATTAAGTTCATGTATATTAAATGTTTTGCATTGAATTTTAATTGTTAAACAGAACTTAAAACCTTATAAGAGTTCAAATGTATTTCGATTAGGAGTGTTGGTAAATAACCGGACCTGAATAACAAGTCAAACTCGGGTTCAGGTTAATCGGTTAGGTAAACCCAATAATGTTTAGCTAAGCTCGAGTATAACTTGTATATGGATTTATTTAAACTCTTTATATATACCCTTATCTTATTATCCTAAAGACCTAAATCATAAATTCTAAATTCTAATAGTCTATAGTTGGGCCAACATTCTGTCATTTGGGCCAAACCACCCAATGTGCATGTGCATGTGCATGTGCTATTTTCAACCCAACATGAGATAGGAAGGGTCGGGTAATGAGGAGTCAGGAGTTGCACATCAAATTTGATCGACCTGAACCGATCTCTAATTCAGTTCTGGCAAACAGCAGCGTACTTAACCATAACTAACGTGACTTGAATCACTCGAAACCCACCAAACAATAGCGTACTCGACCATATGTCATTCAATAGTTATCACTCCTTATTCATGTTATTAACTTTTTTCACTTGTCACGATCACACAAATTATATTGCTAAAAGCCTAAAAAGATCATTAGACATAACAAGTACAATGATACATTATTTTCTGTTTTAGAAGGTAAAAGTTCTCTATTGTTACATGATAAATCTTGTGAGTGAACGTCGTCACTAAAGACAAGATTACATAATAAATATCGTGGCGGACACGGGAGGGGGCAGGGTGCCCGCCCCTAACAAAAAAATTTGTTGTGTAATTTTTTAAAAAGGTATGCTGATTTTTATAATTTGAACCTTTGTCAAAAAGATTTGTAATGTAGTTTTTAAAAATTATCCAAGTTTAGTCTCGACCATTACTGTTAAATCATTAGATTACTTTTGTTAGGTATTGAAAATCTAATAAAATCAAATTAGGTGATTATATCATTTTTTGGAAGGTTCCAAAGACAACCTCTTTGCTCCTCAATTATGAGATGTTTGATTGATGAATATGAGTAACACAAACACTAGTTTAGTTCCACATTTCTAGTTTTCACCTCCTTCTGCAAGAGTAAGGTACATTTTGCCAATTAGTGTTTGATATTTTTATACTTAGATTTCTTGATTAAGTTTGAACTCCTTCAGTTTATATTGGCCATTTAGTTCAGTTTTTAGTTTGTACAGTTATGTTATCTGATTTTCTTGATTCATGGGTGTGTTTGGAAAAGCCCATAACTATTTTTAACAGGTTATGAGCTTGAATAAGCCATGATCTCGATATGATAAGCTCGTAAGCTAGTAAAAGGGAGTGCTTTTCCAAATCTAAATAAGCCCAAATGCCCAAAAAAATAAGCGAAACACAACGACAATAGTTAGATGATTTATTCCATGTAGTTAGACTATTATCGACTGTTGCAGTTAGCGTTCTTTAGCATGTATGCTTTCACATAAGTTTGAACTGAACCTTTAATTTGAATCATAATCATTTTCAGTTAGGGCTTGAATGTTTCTGATTGTATCAATCTCATTGCTTTCAAGTAGTTTGAATTGTACCATTTAAGTTTTACAAGTTTAGGGAATTTGAAGCCGTTATTATGTTTGTAGTTGATGCGCATCTGTGGCGTGAAAAGTAGAATTACATAGATTTTTGAAAAGAATAAACTCGATATGAATACATTTGATCTCCTCATTACAAATACACACAATAAGTAACAAACAAATATTCCTGTACTCTTTCTTTGCTTATAATTCATCATCTGAATCACTTGAACTGCTACTCATGAAATTTGCTGGCAATACTGGAAACTTAACGGACGGGCGGTTCGGTGATGTGGGCATTGGTGGCAAAACCGGGGCCGTCTCTTGTCCACCATTTGGTCTTTTCTTCTGTAGTTTTATAGCAATATCGACACAAGCCTTGTCCACCATCTCAAGAAAAGACTTAACTATCACAAACATTTGAAATTGTTTCTTTCCTTTATCTTTTGAAGCTCCCACTTGATAATACTCATTCGTTTTCTTCACTAGCCCTATTATCCGCTCTTCCTCATTCTTTAAAACTTGTATTTCCCGTTCTGCTCCTTCCACAAACTTTTCCATTTCCCTTACGAAACCCCGTCCACCATCATTACCGCATCTTTCCAAAGTTCTCTTTATTTCAGCCAAACGATCACTTAACCCTGAACATGACTTAGAAAGCGATCATAGTCAATTCCGCTGCTTTCTTAACATTAGTATACTCAGCACTAACTCCTCCTACAATAGGCAGTCCGAGCATTATGTAATCCTTGCCTCTAGATTCATCACTGGGTAAGGCGACAGTACTATTTCTTAAGCTGTGGTTTCTATTAATCATGCAACGTTTTCCCTCTAAACGAACAACTTCTTCAACCACAAAATGAAGTAAAGTGGTCTTCCCGTCACTGCTTTTAACATCCGATAGCTTTAAAAGAGAATTCAGATTAAAAGCTTGAGCATTTCCTCTTGAAGTTCCTGCATTCATTCGGTTCCCGGCTTTTAAAATTGCCTCTAGAAGTTTAACAAATAGCCCACGAGTTTTAAGCTCTTTGCATGCGGTTTCGAGTGTCAGTAGAGTTTTCTTGATTTGAGATACTTCGGAGGTATAATTCAACTTAAAAAACATAGCATTGAATCGAGTAAAAGCTGAGGGTACAGCTCTTAAGATGTGGTACAAGAAAGATTCTGCATCAGCTAGTCTTGTGATGTCGTGATCATAGTTGCGAATGAGTTCTTCTTCTTCTTTTGTAGGGGTGATTCGAGTGAGTTTTTCGAGGGTATCTATGTCTAAACCTTTGCCTTCCATGAGGCAATCAATGATCTCTTGTCTGGAAACGACTAATGATCGGATGATTATTGCTATGTTTTGTGATTTACGGGTGTCGAGAATGAATCTTTGAGAAGGTGGGCCTGGTGATTTCAGATCGTTTCTTGGAGTTGGTGCGCCATTTGATCGTGGTGATTTTTTGTTTACAGCAACGGTCCCGAAGAGTGCTTCCATGAGGTCTCCATTGAAC
Organism: Chrysanthemum lavandulifolium; assembly: GCA_022545495.1. NCBI lineage: Eukaryota > Viridiplantae > Streptophyta > Magnoliopsida > Asterales > Asteraceae > Chrysanthemum > Chrysanthemum lavandulifolium. The sequence goes on from CM040246.1 coordinate 94,786,528, forward strand.
CTGCATCATACAATAAGACGTTTAGGGGTGTTTGAATATGCATATCAAAAGTGATTATGTGATATCATGTGATTAGAATTAGATAATCAGCAGTGATAAAACCGACAATAGAAACTAGTGTTTGGTTTTGTTTGTTGTTTAAAGCTGTAATAATCAAATAATCGTATGTAAAATGTTTAACAAATGCTAATTATATATAAGAAATATACTGTAAATTGACCAAAATGAATCCCTTGTTAAAAGAGTTGAGATTTATGAAATGAGAATAAAGATATCTCAAATTAGGATTGAAGGAAAACTAGATTAGTTGCTGATTATATGAAACTAAATGTCCATAAAATTTGTTTAATTGTGATAATTTTGTATTGCTTAGGGGTGAACGGTATGGAATGAGAAGTATTATTTTGTTTGTGTACAACAATTTAGGTGCATACGATCCTACTCTGTGGTGTACCTAAACACGAGTCTGCAAAAAGGTTGAAATATTACCTGAATGAGCCTTTGTCCAATTTATCCCAAGCAGTGGGTTCTCCCGTGTTAGCGTTGACTTTGTCCCAATGCAATGGCTTAAGTTTGACCTGGCCCGATGGTGCTGGTATTGATGAAGACGTCATACCACCTGATTTAGGCAGCAACAATGGTGGAGGCACATGACTCTTCCTGGCTACCGCAGCCGCAGGAGGTGGTGGAGGTGGTGGAGGAGGTGTTTCTGGTGGTGTTGGTGGCGGTGGAGGTGTAGGAGGGGGAGACCGTGATGACAGTTGACTTTTCATCATGATTTCTTGTTTCATAACGGGTGGAGCATTATATTGACTTTTGATTTCATCATTCGCTGGCCAAACATGAGAACCTGAAGATTTTCCTCTAAGTAGCGGAACTTCCTGAATTTGAACATTAAATTGGCTTGACGATATCTCATCATGTTCAACACTCATAACATTCGTTTCTTCATTCTGATTAATTCTCGGCTGTTCTTTCTTAAAGATTGCTTTTTTATTCCCACCATCATCAAGATTCTTCCAATAAAGAACGTCTAATCCTTCTTCATCAACAATGATCCCTTTGATCCCTTCGAATCGTGTAAACTGATCACGCATCTGCACATCAGGATCATGAGCAATTCTATTATCATTAACGGTACGTAAATCCGGTTCCCTCTTTTCTTTTCTGTAGCGTTTATATCTTGCAAGCAGTAAGAAAAACAGCGCTGATAAAACCAAAGTACTTGCTGCAGTTGCAGCAACTGCTGTTGCAACTGTTTTATTAGACGACTTTGATGGCGGTGTGTTAGTGGTGACGGGAGGAGTAAGAGTAGGTGTATCAGTATCTATAAATGGTGGTGGTGGAGGCAGCAGTGGCGGTGATGGTGCTGGTGGAAGTGGAGGAGGGGCAGGAGGAACGGGGAACGGGTAAAAGACTTGGATGTTTTGAGGCGTGGATTGGGAAAATGACCGAGACACGAAAGTAGATGTAAACACGAAGAATATTAACAAGAATAATGGCGGAACATGGATCACAGTAGCCATTGGAATGCAGAGGAGGGAAATTATGAAAAATAATCTGTGATTGGTTATCAAGATTACTGTTTTGTTTTGTTTTGGCTTAAAGTAATTTGGATTTGGTGTTTTGGTTTGTTTGCTGATACTTTCAAAGAAAGTTGTTGGTCTATTTTATTGCCATTTTCATTTTGTTTGCTTGAAATGGTTGGACGACTCATTCCCGGGCTTTTTATTTCTTTTTTTAGTCAAAATGTCTGAAATGCCCTTTTGTGCTTGGAGCTTCTTATTTCCTTAGTTTGGTGACTTCCTCCTGTTTTTTTTCTTTTCTTTTGTTTTTTAATGTTGTCGAAAAGACTTTTACCCTTGTATGTTTTTAACTTCTTTTCTACCTGATTTGTTTTTAACTTTTTTTCTACCCGGTTTGAGGTCTGAAGTAAAATCTTAACTTGTGGTCTCTATGAGGTCTGAAGTAAAGAGCGTGAACTTTGTGTCTTTTTCTTTTTTTCTTTACCAAAAATGTCCTTAACGAACATTTCAACCTCTGGTGGTTTTTGTAGATTAAAAGTAACGTGTAAAATATTTTTTCATAATGACTGAAATATCCTCGTACTTTCAACTTCATGTCTATGACGATGGCAAGCAGTCTTGTGTATTAGTTTAACAGAACTGACTAACTGAGTTCTCGTCAAATGACGAAAATACACTTGCCTCTTGAGGTTAGTGACATGCTGACATGTTTCCTTTCTAGACCATGTTAAATTAAATTTTCATACAGGGGTATTTTAGTAATTTGAATTATGCCAAGGTTAGCTAACCAGGCGTAATCGAATTAATAAACTAATGTTGTCTTGTTAGCAATTACTCTATAAACTATGAAAAATGTCTTTATCGGATTCTCTGTAAACTATAAAAAAGTCAGAAGGGAGAAGACATAGTCAAAATTAGATGTACCTTATCTTTCTCATAAGTAAAACCAATATTTATATTTTTTTCAATTTTATATATGTTACTTGACCAATTGTTTAGAACAAGTACAGGAATAAGCTCGTGGAAATTACGTACGAACATTGCTCATCGATGCATATTTAGTAATGAGTAATTCGTTACGTAACGACAAGCACAGAATTGGAGTTGTGATAGTTTATTGATTATATAAACATTTCAGAATTTCCACTACTTGATATGAATTAGTCATGATACATTCTTCATTTACTATTTCTAGCCTTTTGTTCTTCTTTATTCTCTTATGTTATACTCGTATAACGTGTAGCGGTTCCAAAGAAAACATATAAATTCCTTAGCAATTATAGAAATTTGTGTTTTTATAATCTGGAATCACATTTTCAGTGATGTTGAGGATAACAGAGTAAAAGGGTAGTACTAGTGAATAGTGAGAAAAATGTACACAAAGTGGTTCACCTAAACAACATTTGATGACCAAAATGGACCAACTTCACCACTCTCCACAAAGTTGTTGACTCCCTCACCCCAAACAGATTCATAGTGTCACATGGGGCCTTCAGGTTTGAAATTTATAACTTTATTTTATTCTGTTCTAGTTCTAGTTCAGAAATTCATGGATTCTGATCTCTTGGATGGATATTACGTAGTAAAATATTTTGACTATGCATTTTTTTTTTTTTTTTTTTTTTTGTTATAGTTGAGAATTGACATAACTAAAAGTATATGTGAGCTGTATTCTAGTACTCCATAATATAAGACCAATCGTAGTGGCGTCCCCAGCAAGGTCGGTCTACCCTTTCAAGAACGCCCTCCTCCTACCCCCTCACTTTTTGCATGATAGGGTCGCTCAGGCGACCGAATGGTTGCATAAGGTTTGTGTGTGTTAATGTTTTTTTAATTATTTTGTGGGTGTGTTTTTATCGTGACTAAGATTGCCTTATTACGAAAGATTTATCGTATGTTTGATCTTAGAGATGTTCATGATGTGGTTCGACTACTAGCCTAAGACTTTAAATATGTTTCAAAGGAAGTGTGTACTGTTTACCGAAAATAGAAAGAAACAAATGTTAGTCAAGATATGAGGTAGTGGTCGTAGGTGTCCAACCAATAAATCAAAATCCATGACATCAATAGGCATTAGTCCCAAACAAAGTACAAGTATTTAGGGGGTGTTTGGGAGTGCGATTTGAAACTGATTATCTACTTATTGCGTTTTAAAAACGCAATTAATCTAAAATGGGTGTTTGGCAAAAAATTCAAAAAGTCAATTATTTGCGTTTTGGATGCCTCAAAAATGCTTTTTGGAAAAGTAAGTGACCCCCTGCAGTTGGAAAACGCAGTTTTGAAAACACACTTTTTGAAAACGCACTTTTAAATAATCAAACCCAAACACCCCCTTAAACTAAATAATGAAAGGTAACAAGAAATAACACGTTTTATGAAATAATCATGGCTTTTGAATCGTTATGAACATATTACGTATTCAACTTTTAAAAATATATTTGACCTAATCATCTTTGTGGGTTAAAACTAAAGCGATGTAGTTAGCAAGGGGGCGTATTATAGCTTTGAAGTAATCAAGATGTAGCAGCTGTTATACATATACACTTTGCAGTTCAAACGTTCGATGCCCGACTCATTGTTTGTCCCCGACTCCCCACTTTCTAGAATAACTTCATATTTGTTACCGCGGAAATATTAATACAAAATTCCAATAGAGAGTGAATGATAAATTAGATCAAGATTTAACTTAAATACTTACAAAAGCAGTATATGGCAGCATTCAATCTCTCTTAAAAGGCTGTTAAAATCGAGGTCTTACTATGAATCATTTTTGTCTTTATATATTTTACTCTTCTAAACCATTTATAATAATACATGATTGCTTTATTGTTTTACTTAAACAAAATCTGTGCATTTATTGTTTATTAGTTAGTTAATTTAAAGAAAATATGATCAAATCGGATCGGATCTTACGATCCTATGATACGATCGAGAATTCGAGATCCTACTTTAGATCTTATGCCTTTTAAAATCCTACGAAGGACTGACTCGTTTTTGCTTAATGGGATTGTAAACTCGAAAGATCTTAAGAGATAGACCGAGATCTTAACAACGATCAAAACATATTTTATTTATAAAAAAATGAAAAGGAGATAGCAATATATGCACTTATGCAAGCCTTTGTACAAACTAGCTACTAATTCGTCACTGGGCCGACCCAAAATAAGTACTTCCAGGCCCATAAAACTCTAGCTGTTGATCATGTGATCATGTCTGTCACAAGAAATACGACGAAAGAAAGAAATACTAAACATTAAAGCTAACATATAGTAACCAAAATCTTCGAGTCAATTTTATTGGGAATTCAAATGTTCTACAATAACCTAGTGCCTAGACAGTTGAAAGAAAATAATATATCTTCCACACTAAGAAAGTACACTGGGAAAAGATCTAGTAAGAAAAGAAAATAAAATGAGAAGAATGATATATATTCTTAACCACACATTTTAAATAAATAAAAGAAGAAATTTAAAGAGAGATGCATCTATTTCAGAAAGCAAGATCTAAAATGCCAGAATGTGCTTTTTCATTCTCATTTCAGTTTTATTTCTCATTTGATCCATCGTATACTATGTATGTACCACGAAATTTTGATTCATCTAGCATTGTAGAATGAAATCCTAAATAAGGCAGTTGATATTAGCCATGGTTCAAAACAACATGAACTCAAAATAGGGATCATGATCATAAATAACTTTACATGACACAGCCAAAAAGCGAAAGTCATTAGACAATGGATAATCAGACCACACATATTACCTAATCAATCGTAAATGGTTCTATATAATCTCCAAATTAAAAAAACGTCTACGGAACCTCAATCTCAATATTAATATGGAGATGAAACAATTCTAATCATATTGAATCAAGGACAAATCGTATAATATATATTATATTATTTACTACCATATATATATGAACAAGCCTCGGATTTATTTCTTTTTGGCTAGTTTGTGTGCATGGTACTTGATCTTCAACCAATTGACACCGGCAGAGGCGCCTGCTTTGATTTTCTTAGCGCCCGAGGTTGCTACCACCTTTGTCTTCTCGAATTTTTGACTCACGTTCTTTGAAAGTTTATTGGATTTTGTATTATTTTCGACTTTCTTTGGTGATTTACCCCATGGATTAACGTCGGTTGCATCCATTTATTATGACCTAATCTCTCGAAGATCAAAGGAATATAATGGTGAATGATGCTCTTTGAGATATGAGGGTGAGGAGACAAAAATGATGGTTATGATGATGGAGAAGATGTTAAATTGGATCTTGTTTTAGGTTCTCTTTATGTATTTACCTTATTTTTTAAAAAAATATCTATTATGACATAATGTATGGCATGCTTGAGATTGTTTATAGTAAAACTAAATCATGAATAACTACGTAAATTATATAAACTTTAAATAAGCTCTAGCTTGCCACAATCATCAACTACTTCTTCCATCATGTAATTTACCAACTCTTTGATTGGGGCACTAAATCAATGATTGGGCCGTGAACGAATAGTGGAATCCCAGTCTTATTAGAAGTATAATTTGACTTGTCTATTGATAAAGAGTGTTGATATTAATACCACAACTTTTTATACTTTCATCACAATTTGTGTATTACAGTGTTGTACGTTGTGCTATACAGCTTGTACAAAGTGATGTAACTATCAAATAAAATAGTGAGAGTATCAACACTCATTGATAAACTCATAATCACAATGCTTCTCATATTTCTCTCATTCTTAAATTTCCCTCATTTGCGTTATTTGATCCGAAGATGTTATGCACGATGAATATAATGCTTTAATTAAAAACAGTTACATATTTTTATTCCGAAACCACCTAATGTTAATGTGGTTTGGTCTATGTGGTTGTTTCAGCATAAATATCATGTAGATGGTTCATTCAGCAGGTACAATGCCCGTCTTGTGGCTAACAGGCGTAGTCAGTAGTTTGGCGTTGATCGTGTTGGTACTTTTAGTCTGGTTGTTAAACCGGAAACTCGTATCGTTCCCGGTCTTGCGTTATCTCAGAATTGGCACATTCATCAAGTTGGCCTTAAGAATGCTTTTCTAAGCGATGATCTTTCCAAGACTATTTATATATATCAGCCAGTGGGGGTTTCTGGATGCTCGATTTTCACATCACGTTTGCCTGTTACAGAGGTCTTCATATGGCTGAAACAGGCACCTCGTGCTTGGTTTCAATATTTTGCAGGTTATGCTCCACGAGTTGGTTTTTCTTCGAGTCATTGTGGCTCGTCTTTGTTTATATCATAGGCATGGTACCGAGGTTGCATATTTGATGATATTGTACTGATAGCTTCATCTACAGATTTACTTCAACTTATTCTCTTCTCTCTTTATAAAGAGTTTGATATAGCTGATTTTTAGGGCTCTTAATTATTTTATGGGGAATTTTGTTCGACGTGACCCTACATGCATGTTTCTCTCTCAGAAGAAATATGCTTTGCAGCTTTTAGACATGGCACATATGGAATCCCACTCAGACTCCTGTTGATACTAAATCCAAACTTGGTTATGACAGGATCCTGTTTTCGATCGTACTTTATATCACAGTCTTGCATGTGGTTTGCAGTACATGACATTTACTCGTCCACATATTTCTTATGTTGTGCAACATGTGTGTCTTCATATGCATGATCATAGAGAGCCTCACTTTGCAGCTCTCAAGCGAGTTCTCTACTATGTTCGTGGCACGTTGGACTTTAGGTTCCAACTTTATGCTTCCTCTATTGGTTCTCTTGTTGCATATTCTAATGCTGATTGGGTTGGTAGCCCTACTACTAGACGTTCTACTTATGGTTATTGTGTTTTTTTGGAGGATAATCTCGTCTTGTGGTCATCCAATGATACGATGTCTAGATCGAGTGCTGAGGCTAAGTACAACATGTGTTACTAATGCTGTTGCTAAAACTGCCTGGCTTCATGAGCTTCATGTACCATTATTGTATACCACCCTTGTCTATTGTGACAATATTAGTAAAATTTATTTGAGTGTTATTCATGTTCAGCGGACCAAACATATTGAGATCGATGTACATTTTGTTCGTGATATGGTTGCTCGAGTTGAGGCTCGTGTTATTCATGCGTCATCGCGTTACAAGTATGCTGACATTTTCACATCAGTTTGAGTGTTCGGTCATCTCCTGCAGCTCTCGCTTAAACTGCGAGGGAATGATAGACGTATATTTTGCATAAAAGCCTTTAGACTTTTACTATTAGTTGATAGGCTTAACCCACTTTGTATATTGTATTTTGATTAATCCTTAAAGATTATATATTATGGTTATGAGTTAGTTATTAATTAATCCTAACTCATAATCACAATATACATTAGCTAACTCATAATCACAATTAGAGGTGTTCATCGGTTCGGTTATCGGGTTATTCGGTTTATTCGGTTCGGTTAGTTCGGTTAAAATTTTTTTCAGGGTATAACCGAAAACCGAACCGAACCGAAATTAAATTTGATTCAACCGAACCGAATAACCGAAAACCGAACCCCTATAACCGAAAACCGAACCGAATAACCCGAATTACATAACTTTAATTATTTTTATTTAATTATATATATTTTAGCACAAAATATTTTTTCAAGCTTAAATCATGTTATATTTATACAAAAAAGAGTTTTAGTGATTTTTTCATATATATACATAGAAAAATATATATTTTATATGAATTCGGTTTTGGTTTCATTCACAAAACCATATCCAACCCGATAACCAAATATTTAGTTCGGTTCGGTTCGGTTTGACCAATTCGGTTCGGTCACAAATTCGTTCAATTATTTTCGGTTCGGTTCGGTTTCGATTTTGATTCGTGGATACCCACGTCCGTGAACACCCCTAATCACAATATATAATCCTTTAGAAAACTATTCTATATACAAAATACGAAGTGAACTATGCCTATCAACTAAATAGTAAAAGCCCAAAGGCTTCTAGGCAAAATATACGTCTAACAAATCTACCCGCAAGTAATCTGTATGCAATCTAGGCATGACCCAACAAGCCCATATATGAACGTTATTTAATATTCTCTGTATTAGAGTTTGGCAAAAATCACCACCTCTAATTCGTGGGTCATTCATAGCTAATAAGGGCAAATCTTCATCAGGAAGCATGTATCTTGAGTTCTTGACATCTTGTCCAAATCGTTACATAGGAATATAGGATAGGTCCATGCATGTATATAACCATGTACGTCCCGGCCGCCCTGACGTTATCTATTCGGATGTTAAAACCATGACAACAAAGCTATACATCTCCTAAAGAAGGCAATAATCCAAATCCTCTAAGTGTTTAGATCAAAAAATAAAAAATGAAAAAAATCCTCTAAGTGCGACACTGGGAGTCTGGGACATACAATGTAAACACCTTTTTTTTTTTCTTTTTTTTTTAAAAAATATTTGGGCTTAGACATTGAGTTGTAGGTGACAAATATATAGATATTCATCCATGTTTGTTCGAGTTTAAGCTCTCATTTAGATGACAAAGACAAAGTCACAAACACGCGACATGCATAGTAAAGAAAATGTAACATTTTTTTGCTGACAAACTTCGAGATAGCAGCTAGTTAATCGTACAATTGAGAAATGTCTTTCATGTGTATTGGCTTCACCAAGTGTAGTAGTAGGCCTTAAAGATTACTATAGACCCGAATAGCACCCAAAGAACTAACGATAGTTGGTAACGTTTTTATCTTATTCTTACTCTCAGTCTCAGCTTCATTGTTACACTTGAAAATGCAATATGATGACTTCCCCTATTTAGAAGGTTTTATCTCACACTTGAATTTTCAATAGAAGTATCCTTCACAGACCGGATTGGATCTCAAATTCAATCTATACATGTAACATATTTATGCAACTTTTCATGTTTCTAGCTTCCTTATTAGTTATAATAAAATCCGACTTTCAAAAAAAAAAAAAAAAAAAAAAAAAACCCTAGGATGCTACACAATTTTAGTAAGAACATAGATCATATGGTTATTCAAAGTCTCCCTCTGCATACTTTTATCATATGCTTATATTTTTATGATATATCATATTTATGAATTATGATAGATTGCTTTCTTAGTAAATGTCTAACTTATCCACATTTGAATATCTTGAGCCATAGCACTCCCCACCAGCCCCAATCACAATGCTCTTCTCATGATGTGCTAGCTTCTTCACGATCTGCCATACTTCAACTTATCCATATGTGCTTTATTATCTTTTGGCTTTGACTTCTTTTCATGGATGGTCATTGTCTCCAACCATTGCATTGTACTCACTTGTACCAGCCTTTATTGTCGTTTCCATTCATCTTTCGTCCCAAATCACTCCACGTTTTCTTGAAGTCTACCTTTATTTGGTTGTGGCGTTTGTTTTTTGTGGATTCTTACTTTTCGACATGACTTCTCAAGTATTGCATTGATAGCGCATTTGTTAATGCTAGTAAAACTTTATACACATTCATTAATTCTTTTTAACCTCGTTTAACTTCAACGTTGTTTAAGAATATTTACAAGAAAGAAAATATTCCTTGTCTAGTGAATCTACAAATGTGAGACAACATTTCGACAATCACTTTATAAATAATAGTATGACGGCCACTCAAGAATAGTGTCACCTCGAAACCTTTGATTATTTCTTTCAAAACATTAAACCCTTTGTAGAATTAAGAAGTCATGTTTGAAAATTACAACGACTACTCCTCATCTCGTAACAGATGACAAACCTCCTTGCTTCAACTCAAGCAGGAAGTCGCTCAATGTATACCCTTTTGGGCATACAAGATTTTCATCTAATGTAATTCACATTGACGAACCTAATATTTTAAGGCGTCCAGAAATACAACAAACTATTTTTCAAGGACAAAGAATCTTTGCATGAAAGAAATAATTTATGTGATTATTGGATACACTGACTTTATGATGTGTTTTTGCTAAATGAAACGTCTTAATACAATTGTAATCGTTGCTGAGCCGAACCACTCGTTAGCAGTCTATAGACCTCAAACTTATGACTATTTACATATCCAACTGTTACATGTACAAATCTCATAACTGGTACCGAATCTATAACTAGAAAATGAATAATAAAAATTTCTCCCTTGCGTCTGCCTAATTTAAGATCATGGAAGACCATTTTTTCCTCTTGATATTTTTTTTAGAAAGGCTTTTTTTCCTCTTGATATGGGCCAATGACCAAAACCATATCTAAAAGCCTCGATTAATTAATGAATGGTCACACATTTAAGGACCAGTTTCTGGTATACGTCGAATTTGTTATAAATATAGCAACAATTGCCGAATAACTACGTTACTATTTTTTTGACCTTTGGATACATGCAAAACAGCAAATAACATCCCATGATTAAGTACCTATAAGTCAATGATAAGAAAGGGTTAAATTGAAAGCTTGCGTGAATTAAATACAGCCAATCCATTTGCCTGGCCTTAGAAAAAAATTAATCATATATTTTTTTTATGTATCGTTGCTACGAGAGGAGCAATAGAGCCCGGTTTAAGATAGCGAAACATCAAAAACTAATCGGGTGTTTTTAATTAATAATATTAATCTTGTAAGCTGGCTATCATTTTCATTAAAGCAAATATGGCATCTATTTAGACAAACATCGATGGTTAGGTCTTACAATGTGGCCGACAGTACTATTAAGAGCTTATATGGCCTCAAAGAATAAGAATGCATGCATCATGTTTTTTCATGTCGAAAATTATCGTTCACACAATCAATTCATGTAGTTAACTATACAAAAATGAAGCATTAATGTATTGATTTCAATGCTTTCAAGTTTCAACATATCAAACATACACTTCGAATACAGAAAGGGACTAATCAACAAATAACAAGTTCGACTATATCAGACGTGTAACATGTCTATCTTTAGCTTATAAATCGACTTCTAGTTAGTGAACAATACAAATCGACTACAATTGTGCCTTTCTTTTAACAAACTTAATTAACCACCACTTGTAGCAAATGTCCTCTATCCTTTTAACCGTGCATCATTATTTGAGTCTTCAGGGACCATGGTCTATACTTTTTGAGTGAGACTTATTTAATCTATGTGGTCTAACTTAGCCATTGATTGGTTTGGTACTTGGGGACCAACTATTATTTAGACCCTTAAGCATTTTTGTATGTGTGTTTCTTTGTGTTTATTATACGTGTAGTCGGTGTAGATTTGCAAGTGGCTTTTAATATTGAAGGTGGTACCGACGCCCATAGGCACATTATAATCCAAAAATTGAAACGAGAGAGATCCAATTGGCAACTTGCAATCATATTTAGTCAATAAAAAACTTTGCACAATAAATAACTAAGATCATACTTTATAGTTTATAGTTAAATGTCTATTTTATATTTTAATTGTTTATTTTAATCTCATATAGTGGGGATATCTTAATTGTCCTATTTGATAAGCAAACATTAATTCGTTCAAAAAAAATAAATAAATAAGCAAACATTAATGTCAGATCTAGAAACCATGATCAAGACCCACAATTAATATCTTATAAGCAGTTAAATCTATTTAATCTGTAGTCGTCATTTGGTGCATACTAATAGACCGACATTAGTTATTGTATTGATCATTTTATGTACATTAGTTAATTATCGTATCAATAAAATGGTTTGCAACTGAAATTAGTACATTAGTGTTTATATATAAAACTGGTGAGTTCAAAACAAATTACTCTTAAATAAGGATTGTAAGTGGGTGTGTTTTCTCTATTAGTAATTAAAGAGTGTGAAAATGAAATAGAATATATTGCAAATAATATGAAAAAATTGAAGGGAAAAAATAATGATGTTGATAGATTGAACACACCGTCCTTTTTTAGTTTTTACATCCATGCATTGAGCTCTATGTAGCTCTATTTTTACGAAATGAGAGTTGATTTGCACGTTTTTTTTATCTTGATTAGAACACTCTAAGTGTAAACATTCTACAAATATCAATGGAAGTAGTAGTATTTTCCTTGCCAAATACGGTAGTCTAGTTGTTGAGTTGACGAGTTTTAGTAAATTAAGGAAGAAGAAGCCAGGAAAGTACAAATGAACCAGGGAACGCGCCAATACAACTTGCATGCCCACCTCAGCTCTATCCACCCAATTCTATTATTTTAATCCTACAACTACACAATTCACAACATACAACTCTTCTATGGGTCCCATTTCCCACCATCCCTAAATTTCCTATATAAACCAAACCCCCTGTTCCTCAAACCTACAAACACACTTCATAGTATTTTGTCAAATACAATATGGGACTTCTTCAATGTCACAAAGGATGGTCAAAAAACCAAGAAATCTCACCAGAAATAATCCAACATGATCAATCAAATTCAAACTCCTTATCTTCACAGCAAAGCCTAGCATCAGTTTCATCCTTAACAACATCTAAACAACCATTAACCTCTAACCATCAACATGTCACCACTTACAAAGCACACACGTCATCGATTTCTTCACTTACTATTTCCGGAAAGCATATCTTTTCCGGATCATCTGATAACCAAATTCGGGTCTGGCCTAGAGACCCGAATTTGGCATCGTGGAATAATTTGATCGCGTTTGGCGAAAGTTCTGTGAAAAGTATGGTTGTTTCTGGTGGCCAGCTTTTTACTGGCCACCAGGATAACAAAATCCACGTGTGGAAAATAGATAACCAGAATCTAAATTCCACACGTGTGGCTACTTTGCCTACGTTAAATGATCGTTTTGGGAAAATGTTTCTAGCGAAAAACTACGTTAAAATTAGAAGAAATAAAACATGTACATGGGTACATCACGTGGACGCTGTCACGGCTTTAGCATTGTCACGCGATGGGTCACTTTTGTACTCAGCTTCATGGGACAGAACATTTAAGGTATGGAGAACATCAGATTTCAAGTGTTTGGAGTCGGTTCCTAACGCGCATGATGACGCGATTAACGCGATAGTCGTATCCGATGATGGATATATCTACACTGGATCAGCTGATAAAAAAATTAAAGTATGGAAAAAAGAAGCTAGTGAGAAAAAACATAAGTTAGTAGACACTTTGGAGAAGCATAAATCGGCTGTCAATGCTTAGCTTTAAGCCCAGACGGGTCTGTCCTATATTCAGGCGCGTGTGATAGGTCAGTACTCGTCTGGGAAAAAGTGGTTAGCAGTGACGATGAAACTGCACCCGCAACGCATATGGTTGTTGCGGGTGCTTTAAAGGTCATAGCATGGCTATATTGTGTATTAGTGTGGTGGGTGATTTGGTGATTAGTGGGTCAGCTGATAAGACAATCAGGGTGTTTAGGAGGGGTATTGATGGAAAAAAGTATCATCGTGTATGTGTGTTGGAAGGGCATAATGGTCCGGTAAAATGTTTGGCTGCTGCAGTGGATAGTTGTACTTCTGGTGATGATTCTAGTGGTACTTCTTATCTAGTTTGTAGTGGGAGTTTGGATTGTGATGTGAATGTTTGGAAAGTTTGGGTACCATTTCTTTGATTGGCTATTGGTTTTCAGAAATTTGTTTTGGGATGTAGATATTGTTGTCCTTTATTGAAATAGAATTGAAGTTTGTACACATTATCTTTGATTATATTAGAGGTGAGGAGTGGTCACTGTCACTGGGTCTTGGCTCACCTCCAATTCAATAAAACCTTCTGCATCAAAGTCACATTTTACCCTAATCATACACATAAGTGGAGGGTGGTCACCTCATTCTCGTTTTTTTTTTTTTTTTTTTTTTTTCACGTAAAATCACATCTGATATTTAAAATAAAACATCAATTTCATTAAATATTTGAAAATATTTGGTTTAAAGGAAAAATCGCGTCTGATATTTAAAATATTTGGTTTTAAAGGGATTTTTTTTTTTTTTTTTTTAAAGCACCAAAAGAGTAGTTTGGCTCATGGTCAAAAATCATCAAAATTCCAAATAACAGAGACGTAAACCGGTTTTGTCCGTTGCGTCAGGAAGGGCGGCAGTGATGTACTGATCGAATCAGCACACTCTACGTTGATCTGACGATCTTGCTCCCTCCTCTTGGAGCATATTGTATCTTAAAATGATTATAGTTCATCACTCATGCTAGTGTTATGTTAGTTCTCAACAAAGTACATCATTCATATAGGACATAATTAAAAAAAAAAGAAAAATATAAAAAAAATTGTTCGTTGTTAACGTAAGATCGAACGATATGTGGACAAATGGAGACCACCATCCACATAATTTCATTAGTATTACACGGTTTTGATGATAGGCGGTAACAACACTTGTTAGTCATTAGATGTTGTGTAATATTCATTACAATATTAATAATGTCATAGAGTAATATACATTAGTTTATGTAATATATACATAGTAATTCTAGATATGACGTTGCTTGACAAAATATAACTTAAAATATGCAAGAATTATACACTTTCATACGTTATAAATCACTTAAAAATCTTATACTTTGACATGTATGATTCTTTATTGGCAAGATGATTAGGGAATTACTTAAACTTTTAATAAAATACATACGCCGATGATGATGTATTTTTTGAATACTCAAATTCTTTTAAATATCTATAATTAAACAAAAATTTGACATTAAACTTACATTTATAAAGTTTTAAACAATTATGTATATGACATTTATTAAATAACATATTATATATAGCATTAACCAGTATAAATTTTTCATAATAATTTATATTACTTAAAAGAGGTGATTTACACACTTTTTTATTTTTATTTTATTTGAACACTCAATATACAAGTATGTAAGCAAGATGTAAATATGACACAAATATCTAATGCATTACCGAACCGAAAAACCGGTAAAACTAAAAACCGATGGTTCGGTTTTACTTTTTCGAAACCGAAAATGCGGTTCGGTTTCGGTTTCGTCCAAAACCGAACCGCAAAACCGAACCGAACCGAACCAGTTTTATTATATAATAATATCTAATTAATATATTATGATTAAATAACTAAATAAATCAAATTCATAAATTCATATTCATTTTGTGAGTGGATATATAATATATTTATCTTAACATTTATATTTATATGTGTGTTTGTCGTGTCGCGTGTTTTGTGTGAATATATCAATAAGTATTCGATAATGATTATACTACGTGTATGTTCACGATGTGTATGTCTCATTTATATGTTTGTAATTGTAGAATTATGCAATAAACATTATTATGCTTAGATTGAAAAAATAAATAAAGAAGAATAACTAATTTTGTCGTAAAACAAGTTTGTTGGTATAATTGGGCCTTACCCAAATATTAGCAGTTGGAAACCGAAAAACCGAAAAACCGAACGAAACCGATAACAAAAGAAAAACCGAACCAAAAACCCGACGGTTTCGGTTTGGGTTCTACAAAACCGAACATTGTGGTTCGGTTTGGTTTTAGCCAAAAGCCACCAAACCGAACCGTGCACGCCCCACGTAAAAGTGCGCAAATTAATACTCATTACTTAAACATTATCTTACTATACTAGTTATAATACTGCATCGTGCGAGTTGTGACAAAAAATTATTCTGTATTAATACTGAATATTGTGTGTTTAAAGGTAATTACATATTAATATCCATTAGAATTTGGTAAAATAAAATTTTGTTAAAATTTCTCCTATATAACTCAAGATTTAACTATATTTAGCTGACATATACGTTGATGTTACTATTTAAATTTTACTATTGATATTATGTTGTACACAAGATGCGAGTTTAGTAGCACATAAGTAGCGTTGATGAAGTTAATATATTTCATTAAAGTTTTAAAAAAAAATGTTTTTCCACATATCCTTATATAAATAAATAAAATTCGTGAGTCGTTGTTATAAGTCTGATCGCGTATATTTTTTTCCTTCATATTCTGATGCTTCGTCTTACAGGTTTGATAATTATATCCCCGTTTTCAAAAATTTAGCCGTATTTAATATTCAAATTTGTGTTCACATAAGTCATACTTTTTAAATAAAATAAATGAGTCCTTACTGAAATTATATAGTAAAATAAATATTTTGATATTTATAATCCTATGTATATTTATATTTTTTTATATTTTTTTAATATAGAAAGTATATAGAATTATAAGTATAAAGAAATTCGTTTAATTTTAAAGTTATTATAAAACATGAAGCTTATAATATTACATTTAACCTTATATAATTTTTAAAATTCAACCACTAAATTTTTATTAATTATCTCTCTTTTTAAGTTTTATTTTCACTAAATTGACACTTATTTTTGTGTGTTTTTTAATTAAATTCTCCATAAATTTAGACTAAAATACACCGTTGGTCCTAAACTTATCAATCCTCTTCACGTTGGGACAAAGCGGGCGTTATCGTCGTGGGAGTCAAACCTTGGCCTTTAAATGTCAAATCATCCCTTTGACCAATTCTCATTAGTCAAAGTCATTAATTTCCATGTGCCTTGCACATGAGGTAAAATCGTCATTTCGTTGTTTTGGTTTATCACCCTTCATCTTCATCTTCCTCATGTTTAAACCCAGATTCCGGCGACCTTAAACCCAGAATCCGGCACATGAGGATAATTTTTTGAATCATTTTTAGAAGGTGGTTTTATGCTATAAATATCAACATATTTTTGCATCTGTCATGTTATTTATGTACTGTATAAAATTGATAGACTTAAGTATAATGTTCCAAGTTTTGTAAACAAATATTAAGAATACTACCTGCTAAAAGAACCCAACTAGAACACAAAAATACTATGGATAAAGATGACAATTGAAAAAAATACATTGGTATTTTGTATCTTTGTAATGAATGTTGAAACATGCTAAATTTCCAACTTTGTGATGCTCGGACTCGAGCCTTAAGGTAAACCAACAAGACTATTTCCGGGGCTCGGTTTTGAACTCCTTTAGGCGTCATTGATTCTCTTACTTTCGATACTTGGTTCCGATCTTCTAAACTTGAATCGTATTAGCTAAAGAACAAAATCATTGCTATGATCCGGGTCCACCTCGAAGATCTCGTCTCACATTCTCGGCTAATTCAATATTCCGTGTACACGACAACCGACCGATAACGTCCTCGAGACTATGGCGTTACATTTCATCGGCATATTCGAACCAAATCATAAGCTTGATAACTAACCGCTCGAGATAACATGTCTACCATGCATCCGTAGTGTTTTATTGTTGGTTTTATACCATATTCGGTCATTTTATTGAAATATTGCCTTCTCTATCGATCATTCCTCCATGGCTACTGCAGTCGGTACCCCAGAGAGTATGCGTCATTGGGTGGTGTGTGATTCTGTTTATCATTAGTGAAAATACATCTAACGCTTGAACATGACCATGTGCGGAAGGCCTAATATAATTGTGTTGTATGTCACTATGTTTTTATCAATCAATTTACCAAATATTGTTGATGCTGAATCTCTCCGCATTTTGTGTACATATGAATCAATGAATTCTGTTGAAGATAAGCATTATTTGCTTAGTTTCTAAAAGTCAAAGGACTATTATTGCCAAGTCTTAATGTTCAAGGTCTAAAAGAAGTCTCCTCGTTCTACGAGCTATAAAAATTTGAAGGCTGATATTATCTCTCGTAGTTCCAAAATATCTTACTGTGAGAATATTGTTTCTTTTCTACATGTTTACGAGTTGAAGAAACCTAGTTTGTGTATTGATTATCTAAGTCTTTCTTTGTATTGTAAACTGATTCTTTGTTATTTTTGATTAATAATAAGAGTGAGCGAGGGTGGTTGGTGGGTTCACTATCAAAATCGTTTGATTGAGTAAAATTACTTTGGTTTTATAAATTTCTACATGGTATCGAGCCGAGGTTGCTTATATCAAGTGATTTTGAAAAAATTGTAAAGTTTTGATTAACTAGGGTTTTCGCAATTTGGGGTTTTGATCTATTTGTGTAGATCATGTGATTACAGTGTTGATATTGGTTGTTTGATATCAGATCTTTCAGATATGAAGGTTAATTGTTGATTCTCAAAAATTAGGGTTTCTTGATTTTTGGGGGTTTTTGGTCATGATAGTATTTTTTTCTAATTACTGCTTGATTTTACAAATCTTGTGGATTAATTAGTGATCGGAGTGTGTTATTTTGATTTTTTAATCAAATTAGTTGAAAATTAGGGTTCACTGTATCAAACCCTAATTCAGGTTGATTAGTGTTGTTTTTTAATTCTTTTAATAATCTGACTGGTTTTAATCTTTATTTCAAGTTTCTTGAAATAAAAATTAAAAACCCTAAAATTAGTTTTAGGGTTTGTTTGAGTCAGATTTGTGTTTAAGTTGTTTTTTTATCTAATTTGTTATTGTGTTTTTGTTTCGGTATATTTCATTTGTATCTTGTTTTGGTTTGGATCTTGATCCTGTTCTTGGATATTGATATTGGAAGCTTGCGTGGTTGTAACACCTCTCACTCCTTCTTTTAGGTTTTTTTTTTAGGTTTTTTGGTTAGGATTGTGGAGGTTGAGTAGATCAAGGGATTTGTTGTTGGAGTTGTTGACATTGTTTGGTGGTTTTTTTGTGATTGAGGAGGTACAAGGAGCTGTTGTTTTTTTCTGTTTGTTTGCTGCTTGTGCATTGATATTCTTTTAATTCTGTTTACTGGTCATTATGGTTGATGGTCCTGGTGATAAGGGCAAGGACCCTGAAGGGGGAAGTAGTGAACTAAAATTGGATATATATGACCCATTATACTTACACCCTCAAGACATTGGTGCTCAGTTGATTACTTTCAAACTTGAAGGTCTTGAGAACTATAAGGTCTGGTCCACTGTGTCTGATTAGCCTTGCATACTAGAAACAAACTTGGTTTTATTAATGGGAAGTGTGTTAGAGATCCCACTGATGTTCTATATCAGACACAGTGGGACAGGTGTAATTCTGTGGTTTTGTCTTGGATTCTTGGTTGTATATCACAAGATCTTTATAAAGGTCAAGTGTTTTCTGTGAATGCTAAATCTGTGTGGGATGAATTAAGTGAAACTTATAACAAAGAGGATGGATCTGTGATATATAATCTGCATCATAAAATACATACTTTAACACAATCTGGAATGAGTCTTTCAGAGTATTATCATGAGTTTAATGCATTATGGAGGCAGTTTGACTCCCTTGTTGATCTGCCTAAATGCATTTGTAAACATTTCACTTTGAAAAAGCATTCAAATCTTTTAAGGCGATGCAATTTCTTATGGGTCTTGATGATAACTTTAGCTCATTAGAAGTCTCATTCTCACCATCGATCCCTTACCGGATGTTAAATCTGCTTTTGCTACTTTGTCTAGAGATGAGTCTCGAATTAATCATGTTGCTAATAAATCATTAAAATGAAACATGACCTTTCTTTGCTAAGCCATTCTTAGTAATAATCAAAATAATAATTGGAATTCTAATAAGAACACTAACAATAGTAACAAAAGGTTTGGCGAGTGTCAAATTTTGTGCAAACATTGTAATATGATTGGTCATACTATTGATAGATGTTTGAATTAGTTGGATATCCACTTTGGTTTTGTTAAAAAGGGAATGCTAATAATGTGATTGATAATAAGATCGATACTAGTAAGAGTACTTCATACTCTTACTAAAGATCGATATCTTGATTAATGGTTTTACTTAGTGGTTCGGTGATACTAGCAAGGCTCATGCTAGTGTTGCAGTCTCGTTATTGCTTCAAATTGTGTGATTAGTTTCTTTACATGTAGGTTCTTTAATTTCAATTCTAATATAAGTACCTATAGTACTTATATTGGATGGATTATTGATTCGAGCTAGTCGACATATTACTTTTTGTACTACGCATCTTTATGATATAATGGAAGTATCTCATTTAAATCTTACGATTGCACATCCCAATGGGATCATTGCCTGAGTTAAACAAATTGGAAGTTACAAGTTTGGAAACAATCGGTTTTAAAAGATGTCTTGGTAGTTCACGGTATCATGTGTGCTTGTTATCATTCATAAGTTGTCTAAAGATAATAATGTAATTGTCGGTTTAATGATAAAATGTGTAAAATTCGAGGATTCCTCAAAAGTTCTGATGGGGACCGGTAGTGAAAAAAGAGGTCTTTACTTTCTAGATGAAGGTAAGAGGGTTAATAATAGTAATATTAAGAGTTGTTTTATGTCAAATTGTATTTGGCATAATAGACTGGACATCCTCGACCAAGTCTTAAGCGTAACTTAAAAATAGAATAAAAGATATAAAGACTACTAATTCTGAACCCTGTGAGATATGTCATAAAGCTAAACAAACAAGAAAACCATTTCCTTTGAGTGATCATAAAACTAAAAATATGGGTGATCTTGTTCATTTAGATGTGTGGGGTCCTTATAAGGTGACTAGTAAAGAAGGGTTTAAGTATTTTCTTACTGTTGTGGATGACTATAC
The DNA here is from genome assembly GCA_022545495.1 of Chrysanthemum lavandulifolium. Classification (NCBI taxonomy): domain Eukaryota; kingdom Viridiplantae; phylum Streptophyta; class Magnoliopsida; order Asterales; family Asteraceae; genus Chrysanthemum; species Chrysanthemum lavandulifolium. The sequence continues at coordinate 94,807,464 of CM040246.1, forward strand.
GGTACATTTGGGTGTTTTTAATGAAAAATAAAACTGAAGTTTTTGATCATATTAATAGTTTTTATAGTCTTATTAGAAATCAGTTTGAGAAAACTATTAAAGTTTTTAGAAGTGACAATGGGACAGAGTTTGTAAATAAGAAGTTTGAAAGTTTTTTAACACAGAATGGTATTTTGCATCAAACATCTTGTCCCTACACACCTCAACAGAATGGTATAGCTGAGAGAAAACATAGACATTTGTTAAATACTGCTAGAGCCCTCATGTTTCAGGGGGGGTTACCTTTGAACATGTGGAGTGAATCTATTCTGACTGCTACTTACCTTATTAACAGGTTGCCAACTGCTGTGTTGTCTGGTAAAAGTCCTTTTGAGATGGTGTATAATACTGAACCTAATCTGTTGAATCTAAAATGTTTTGGCTGCTTATGTTTTGCAATGCTTTTAAATGAATCGATAAGTTTGCATCTAGATCGATAAATGTGTATTTGTTGGATATGCTTTTGATAAAAAGGATATAAACTTTATAACATTGATCAAAAAGTTTATGTTTTCAAGAGATGTAAATTTTATGAAGCTGTTTTTCCTTTTAAGAATACCTCATTCACTAAAGATTTTATATTTGATAATAATGGGGTAAATGATTTGAATTTCTTTGATCAAGTTTTGATAGCGATCAAAATAATTTTGGAACCAATGAACCCTATGATGATAAGATAAGTAATATAGATAGTAACAACAGATGCATATCCGAATCTAGTACTCAAAAACCTAGTGTCGACCTTTGTAGAAGGTGATGCTAGTAATGTTGAGCATCTACATACTAAAATGTAGAATCGCTAAAGCGGTGATGTAGATATCAATTTGCCGGTTGATACTGGTGAGAGATTGATCTGATTAATGTAGACATTACTAGAACACATCTAGTAGGAAGGACAACGAGACTAATGAGTATACTACGAAACTATTGTTTACGATGATATCTGATTACTAGTAATATTGATGATGATTATATATCCGAGGGTGAGGATCTAGATATGTTTGGTAAAATGTTTGAATCACGGAACCGGTGAGGGCACAAACTGTTAGAAGGACTAGTAGAATGACAGCCTTACCATCTAAATATAAGGATTTTGTTCTTAATAAAAATCATAAGTATGGTATTGATAAAGTTGTTAAGTATTCAAATTTAAGCTTTGATAACTTTGTTTTTACATCTAGTCTTAATAAAATATATGAACCTACAACTTATGAAGAAGATGTGAAAGATCCTAGATGGATAGAGGCTATGAATCAAAAGATAGAAGCTTTAAATAGAAATGGTACATGGGAGGTTGTAGAGTTACCAGATGGTAGAAAAGCCATAGGTTATAAGTGGGTGTTTAAGGTTAAATATAAAGCTAATGGTGAAGTTGAAAGGTTTAAAGCTAGATTAGTAGCTAAGGGATATAATCGAGAGAAGCAATTGATTATGAGAAACATTTTCTCTGTTGTTAAAATTGTTACTATAAGATGTGTTTTAAGCATTCTTATTAATGACAAGTGGCCTTTGTTTCAACTTGATATAAATAATGCTTTTTATATGGAGAATTAGAAGAGGATGTTTACATGACATTGCGAAGGTTTTTCGATAAAATGATAAAAGGGTTATAAAGCTGGTTAAGTCATTGTATGGTTTAAAACAAGCTCTAGAAAATGGAATGAGAAATTGGTATCGTGCTTAAAGAAAATGGGTTTATACAAAGTCCAAATGATTTCTCTTTGTTTATTAAACATGAAAATGATATTCATTAATTTTGTTAGTATATGTTGATGATATTATCATTACAGAAATATCTTGATAGGATTAACAAATTTAAGAGTTTTTAAGTTCAAAGTTTTTGATTAAGGACTTGGGTAAACTTAAATATTTTTCGGGAATTGAGGTTCTTGATATTGATAATGGGATTTGTCTTACTCAAAGAAAATATTGTCTTGAGCTTATAAGCTGAATTTGGTATGTTGGGTTGTAAACCATGTGGTTCGCCTATTGAAACTAATCCGGATAATAAAAACTTGTTTCTAAATATGGAGATGATGAGCCTTTAACTAGTATAACAAATTATCAAAACTTGTAGGAAAATTGATTTACTTGACTTTGACAAGGCCAGATATTTCTTATGTTGTGCATTGTTTAAGTCAAGTAATGCATAAGCCTATGAAATCTCATTTAAGACTTGCTTTTAGAGTTTTAAGGTACTTGAAAAATGAACCTGGTCTTGATATCACTTTTAAAGAAGGTGATATTGAAAGTATAAAAGTTTTTGTTGATTCTGATTGGGCAAAGTGTAAGGTAACAAGGAGATGCATTCTTGGATACGGTGTGTATCTAGGAAATAATTTGGTTTCTGGAAAGTAAAAAGCATTTGTTGTTGCTAGGTCCTCAGCGGTGAGTTCGAGCAATGTGTAATGTATGTTGTGAAGTCATGTGGATCACCAAATTGATGGGCGATCTGCATGCTAGTATAAGATTGCTGTGAACATGTCTTGTGATAACAATTACGCTATGCAGTTACGTAATCTGTATTGCATGAGAGAAGCAAGCACTTTGAGATTGATCTATATTTTTGAGAGAAAAAGTGGGCGATGGCTTTATTAAGCGGTGAAAGTCGAGGCGAGGATAATATTGCGATTTGTTCACTAAAGGTCTTAACATTCTGACCATAACAAATTTTGCAAAGATCTTGGATTGTTTAATGTGTTTGAGACGGATCTAAAGATCGGGATAATGATAATGGAAAAGCAGAAGCTAGCATTTATGGGGAGCTTCGGTGTCTAATGCTTATGGGGAGTGTTGAAGATAAGCATTATTTGCTTAGTTTCTAAAAGTCAAGGACTATTATTGCCAAGTCTTAATGTTCAGGTCTAAAAAAGTCTCCTCGTTCTACGAGCTATAAAAGGCGAAGGCGATATTATCTCTCATAGTTCAAAATATCTTACGTGAGAATATTGTTTCTTCTACTACATGTTTACGAGTTGAAGAAACCCTAGTTTGTGTATTGATTATCTAAGTCTTTCTTTGTATTGCAAATGATTCTTTGTTATTTTTGATTAATAATAAGAGTGGTAGGGGTGGTTGGCTGGGTTCACTATCAAAATCGTTTGATTGAGTAAAATTACTTTGGTTTTATAAATTTCTACAAATTCGCTATTGACACGTCTTTTATAAGTGAACTCGGGCGACAATAGAATGAACCCATCTCCCAACTCCAAATCCCTAACGTAGCACAAGCCGATAAGACCACTCGATGTAGCATCATCGGGTCTACACCAACAACTGCATATGCGAAAACAACTCAAACCTTCCTTATACTCCCACAACAAACATAACAATCAATAACCGTATTCCGCAACCAAGTCCGGTTCAAGCATTTCATCAAACAACTTACTGCTGCCAGACCTCTTTCACCATTCCATACATATGAACCAATGTAATCCTCACATGAACATGTTCCTCGAACCCATATTTCACCACACAACAATGTACTTGTTTCCCTAGCAAAAAGACCCATTTTCGCCACTCGCCTTAACCAAAAGCAAGCGTAAAATTATCACATTTTCCCATTTTGACCCATCATCTTATAATAACCAAAAACTTTTTTAACATCATTTTTCTTACAAAACCCGCGTATCATCGTGTTCCAAAGGAACCCGTCCGGGCTCCTAACGTTATCAAAAACCGACTCTGCGTAATCCATTGAACACTCATTTGACATAGCACAAAACATTATAATTTTACCAACAATAAATAGGTTTTGAGAAAAACCAGTTTGTACTACATGTGCATGAAGCTGTGTAACATGTTTTTTAGTGTAACATTTTTTAAAAATAGAAAAATATTTTTGTTCTAGTTTTGAGTATGTTTTGTCATGTGGGCATGATGAAAATGATTCAAAAATTATCCTCATGTCTTGGGATTACAGGTTTAAGGTCATGGGATTACAGGTTTAAGGTCATGGGAATGCAGGTTTAAACAACAATAATGACGATTTTACCTCGTGTACAAGGCACGTAGAAGTGCTGTTTTAGTAAGAGAGAATTGGTGAAGGATGGTTCGACGTTTAAATCCGAGGTTTGGACTCCACGATGATAACGTCAGGTTTGTCCAAAGCGAAGAGGATTGTGAGTTTAGGGACCAACGGTGTATTTTAGGCTCAAATTTATTAAAGTTACTAAAATCGATTTAATTTTGACTTTTATTATGATCAAACCTCGCGATTTTCTTACGTGTGAAATTAAGACTTTATTGATTCAATTTCTTTTTCAATAAATAAATTGACAAAATCACTACGAAATAATGTAATTCTTTTATTATATAAAAATTCTTTTATTATATAAAAGATACTCCGTATTAAAATGTGGTTCCTCTATTATACGCGGTATAAATATTTTATGGCATCGAAATGGCTCATATGGAGTAACATACTTGGTCTTATTTTAGAAACTTTGACCCTAATAAATGTGATCTATAGTCCTGTCAAAAAGGCAATAGAATTTGGCTTATTGTCAATGAATAGGCTCTGGTCAACTACTTCAACTCTTCGACTATTAATTTGTTATTTTAGTCTCATGCAAAAGAGTTGTTCAAACTTTTTTTTTTTGGAACAGCCAAGAATTTATTAAGAGAAACCCTCAAATAGAGGAGAGAAAATACAACCCGAAAAGAGTTGTTCAAACTTGAACATGAGTGGTTAACAGCGACAGGTTTAATTGGTTAATGATCATAACTTAATTATTAAAGTTAAGAAAGGAAAAGGCTTTCCTAAGATAACATTATCTATTATCGTTGTTAATTTGTAATTTTATCGGTCCAATAAGCGAAATAAGAAATACTTAATTAGCGAGTGTACTTCTGTCTATCTTATCATATCGAGTTAATGTCATTAATCTATCGAAATTTAAATATTTTATTTCACTCAACAAGCTTGTCCTTGTAAATACTTGTCTTGATTATTCCATGAATATATATGCATAAGACAGATAAAGAGAAAAGAAAGAGTAATAGTCTTCATGCTTCATAGTAATGGGTCCGTCATGTTTACTTTTCAAGTCTTGATGCATGGTATTTTCACACAACGTGCTGTGTTTTCTCTAGATTCTTTTTGACAACTCAAATCCATGCTTGAATGGATTACGAAGGATGGAGCGATCTCAAGGACGACTCCAACGGATGAGACAAGGCGGCCGCTCAAGTGGGCTCGTTAAAGATGCCATTGCGGAGACTGAGACTTTGGTTATGTCGTTAATGTTGGATATAAATAGGGTCCATCTGTGGAAACAAATTGAGGGTACAAATAGTTGAATAGAAACGAATGACAATTTGTAAGACTATACAAAATACTTTCATAAAAACAATCATATATGATCAAAGTTGTCATTTTTGCTCCAAGACTACTCCCAAAATTCCGTATCAAACAAAACATCGTTCTTAACTTTCTAGCAGTTGTTTGTTCTTTCACACCTTTATATTTGTCATCCTTTTACTTGACTATTTTTTAGTAGATATATACTTGCCTTTATACTCCTATAATATCTAGCTAGTAGATATGCTTAAATTTTATGGTACTGATGGCATATTACTGTTATCCCTTGAAGTAGTAGTTCGTAACTTGGTACACTTTACTACTATCGTGTATCTTACTAATAGTGACCTTTTCTACTTTGTATCTTACTAATAGTGACGCTTTCTACTAGATACTACTCTAATATTTCTTAGGCATATAACATAACTAGCAGTGTCCGCGTTGCGTTGTGGCAGTCTTCTAAAATGATAATTTTCGGTGGTATGTTTTTAAATTCTTTGTGATTTTTTGACAATAAGTTTACGGTTTGAAAATTTCGTATTCACGTATTTCAATTTCTTAGTAAGTCATTCAATCGTAATCATAAAAGGCGATACCCAAAAACATAAAGCGAAAAACCGAACCGAAAAAACCCTTTTATCCGGGTTTGATTTGAATTATTTTCAATATCCATGCGTTGCGTCAAAGCCAAGTGTTTAATATACATGTACTTTTAACAAAATATTCATAAAATGTACAAGCGTTGGAGAATTAAATTTTACAGGCGTCGTGCGTCGCGGTCATGACTCGTATATTAGCCTTGTCTGATGGGCGATCGGCTTTTATATTCGGGCAAATCATGAAGGTGACATTTGAGAATTTTCGATTGAATTTTAGCGATTGAAAATTTCGATGCTGATTCTGTGATCTACAAATTTAAGTCGGCAATTAACTTTAGATGTAACGTCGTTTACAAATTTAAGACAACTTAATTCTTCATATATAACTTCGTTTCAAATTTATGACACTTAATTCTTCGTATGTAACTTTATTTCAAATTTAAGACAACAATTCTTTATATGTAACTTCATTTCTACTATTAGAAAGTGTGTTGTCTTAAACATTTTAAGACTTATTTTATAGGAAGTCCAAATGCGTTATAAAGTAGTATAGATAACTCCGATGAGTTTATCATACTACAAACAACACCACTAAAGGATTAGAGTTTAACACATCTCATAGGGTAAGATGCATTATTAGATCTATTTCAAAAGGCGCTTTGACAAGTATAGTGAGTATGTGTTGTCGGAGTAGCAACAATATATTTCCCTTTGTCAAGTCGGTCTCATTGTAGTCAATATCTAATAATAACCGCGAGATACCTTGCCAAGCTTAGGTTTGTTTGAACAACCCTGACTCTTCTCGAGGTTGGTTTCAAATGGATCAAATCTGGTGATCTTGATTTACTATCGGTTTGGATGTTGAATATGGATTGACCATATTTACTAATTGGGTGACCTCAAAGCGACAATAGTCGAGTTAAAGTTGCAATAGGGGGATCCCATGTTATATGGAGTGTTTTGACCGTGGAATTCGTGCTCATTCCTATAGCAATAGAGTTGATGAATTTGTACTTAGCGTACAAATTTTGGCATCTTGGTGGACTTGCTACTACAGAATGAGTGTGAATTCCCGCAATCAGCTGCGTTTTCATATCAACGGGGATGTTAAACCATCCTCGTTATTGCAACTAAACTGACTGCTATCGCGCAGAGGATCGCACTATTGGTACATTTAGTCAATCCGCATCAATATTGAGCGATGTAAATCACTATGAGATGTATTTGATCTATTAAACCATACTCGCGAGATTAGTTATGGTTGTTGAACAAAACAGATTGAGCAAGGTATCTCGTTGATATTGGTTTTGATACAAGTAATTACCAAAATTCAAAAACTAAGACACCGCGTGTATTGGGTATTCATGATTTTATTTAGCTAGCATTCTGATAAATACCTAAAGTTAGTTTTTTTTTTATCTCATATATATTCGCACTCTCGTCTTAATACACTTGTTATGTAATCTTATTATTTCTCGACAAAATGTTCAACTTACTTTCAAGGATTTCTTGATTTAGGTTGTGGGTGTTGAAAAAATATCTGTATTCGGATATTCGAAAATTTGATCAAACATTATTAAAATTTTGGGTTTAATGAAATATTATTTTTGGAACTCATATAAAGTTTTTCAAAAATTATAGATATTTGGATATTCGGATATATAAAATTGTTATCCGAAATTTTGGATGTCCGAATTGAAAGATATTAGCCAAAATAATGGGTCTAATATAAAACTATAATCGCAAATTTTGGATATCCAAATATGTGATATAACTAGTTATTACCATTCTCTTAAATTATTTACATTAACAACAAAAAATTATTGTTGAAAATGTCTTAAAAAACCGATGACTATTTTTTGGTCTTCGGAGAATGGGGGCGAGGATAATAGGTTTACTCGCTAGTTCACACACGAGCAGCCGGCCAATAAAATGTAAAGTCACAGTTCACTGACGCATAGCTTATGGGAAAACATATTAAGCTTACGTTAACAACTTCACTAATAACAATTCAACGGCTAGAAAACTTTCTACTCAAACTAGGGAGCACATGTAGGTTTCAACCTTCTCTTTTTGGTTGGCGCGAGAATCTATTCAACTCCGTATTATGTGCTAGCTTGTGGATTATTTTAGCCTTTTATTTTTAATTAATTTTGCGACTTTTTCCTTTGGAATGTGAACTTCTTCAAAGACCTCCTATGTTTATCAACCTTTTGCATGATTGAATGTGTACATAACCAAGCTATTGATTGTTTCATCCATCGCCGTGTGTAATGGACTTTCTTGTCCATCGAGATCATCTGATCTCGCGACAAGCTATCTACAGGTTGTCGCGAAGGGTTCAACGTTTTCATTGTAACCCTTTCGGTGAGATTTCTTTACCTATTGAGAGATAATGCTTCCGTTGAGAGATTTTTGTAGTTTCAGTGAGGTGATTTTTAGTTTCAATGAGTTGAGAACAATGAAGAAAAAGTTAAGGATTGACATAATATTTATATCTGCAGTAAAAATGAGGCATCTATTTTTAACCCTCTATGAATTATGAATTTTCCTTTATACTTGAGGAAATATCTCAAATTTTGGATTTTGGCTTGTTAGGTTTTATGCTTGAAGAGCACACTAACAACTTAGAATTTATTATAAAATTTTGTAACTAAACAATAAGTATCAACATAAAATCAACTTATAGTAAATTAAAGATAATATGAAATTAGGTTTTGTAATACGTTTAAATAGTAAAAGATATGTCGAAAAATCGTATGACATTGATATTTTCTTACAATAGCAATGAAGTCTTGTGCATGACGGTATTTTATAGTAATGAGATCGTTTTGTGTTAAAAAATTTATAGGTTATAAAGAAAATTAATAAAAGTTTGAAGATTTGGGGATTAAGCATAATGTTTTGAAAGCGAGTTCGACCGAATGGTTCAACATGTTGAACAATTCCGGTCAGCAGTCGATTAAGCAAAGGTCAACCAGCGGGTTGGGTCAAACAGTCAAATTAAACCGGGTAACCGCTTGGTTTGAGCGTCCGGGTCGGCCCGTTTTTCGTTCTTGGTGGGTACCTGTGACGATTAGCGGAGAAATAGATCTCGATGAGACTGATTCACGTTTGTATTGGTTTCAATGAGTCACTCTCTTGTTCGTTTTCGGATGGCTTTTATTGGTTAGCGAGCCGTGCGGCAACAGGTTCCAGATTAAACTTAGTTGGTCGGTCCGATTTTCATCCATCAACTTGTTAAGCATGTATGAACTTTGTGTTTTATTAATTTGTATAATGTGTATAATAACATGTACTTTTCATTTAGGGTGTTTTAAAAATAATATTAATTAGTGTATTTAATTATTTTATATTTTGGATTATATTATAACTTGTTTAAATTGTCGTTGTGAAATTTTTATTGTCTTTTTAGTAAGGAGTGTTTTAATTGGTTGTTTTGTAATTTCGTAGATATCTTTTAATTCTTTATCTGATGTGAATAAATTATTGTCTTTTAACTAATGAGTTGTTTTAATAAGAATATTAATTCGTTATCATTTCTATTTTGACTTTCAGCGTTTCTTTTCGATGTTTGTGGTTTTTACGTAGTATATATATAGTATGCATATTATTTTATAAGATGATTATTAAAACAAATTAATGTTCAGAATTATCTATATATATCTATACCAAATATAATATAAAATTTAGATAATCGATTAATAAATTAAAAAACTTCCATATGTATACATATACATATTTAAGATTTAAGTTTTATTTAACCAAATATTAATATTTATCAAAGTGTTAGATATATTAACAAAAAACAAATATTTATCAGATGGACTTTCTGGCTCAATATGCATTCATTGAAGAACATGTTTACGGATTGATATTTGTTTTTTTATTTGTTAGTGTACATCTTCCGTTATATACATGTGTTGTTTAGCTAATTCTTGTAGAGATGATGCGGTTTTGCATTGATGCAGCCGATAAAAAACATCTATCATTGACAAATGAGAATTTATTTATGGTCATTCGTGGCAAAAATTTGCTTATTTGAAAAGTTGGATACTTGGATGTGAATGCCAGTTTCATTTTTCTATGCTTGTGTTTTATCAGGCTCAGTATGTACTGGGCTGGAGATGAAGAATTGCGAAGGACTGAAGGAGGGCTTAGCTTATGTCCATCTTAAATTTAAGGGAGTAATAAAAATGAGCCCATGGCCCATTAAAAGTGTTTTTTTTTAACGACATTAAAAGTGTTTGGCGTTTTCAATAAAATTTGATCTTGATGAGTGATGACAGACATTCATCAAATTTCAGGCAAATAATTTCATCAAACTTCCCTAAAAATCTCAAATTTGTTAGACGAGAATTCCATAACTAGTTCACGAGGTCAAAATTCATCATATGAGAATCACATATTATTTGTAACTGTTGATACTTCAAAGTATTAAGGTTTTATCCATAAAATGCAACTTGTTAATTAGCTGAGTGTTCTAAACATATTATTTGGAATTGTCGATATACATGTTTTTTTTCTTGTACTCTACATATATATGAAGTTTTAATAATGGTATTGTGCATATCATTAGATATATTTTTAGGGAAGTTTAATGAGATTTTTTTTTCTTTGTTTGTATTCGCCTTTCAAAAAATAATTAGAGATATATTAGAACGTGACACAAATATATCAACATTATCCCATTATTAATAATCATGATATATTTCTAGTAATACAAACAATAAACATTATTGAAAGTTTGTAGGTATAATAAGAAAAATTTATAAATAATATAAAGGCTAGTTGGCCATATTTTGAAATAGTTATTCTTTAAATCGATCTGATGGGAAATGATTTGCGGCATTTTAGTTTTGATTAGGATACACAACTATGTGCGTTAAAGCTGTTGAGCTGTAGATATGCATTCTTTGTCGGTTGTACATTTAAATGCCCAATCGAAAAATAAAGTGTTGAATCATCTTCACGATATAATCTGTTATGGCTTATATTTGAAAGAGTATAATATGAAGTTGAAGTTAAGGAAAAAGAAACAATGTAAGAGGCCGGTACGCAGATGAGTTTTATATACCAATTTCATGATTTCATCATGTTGATTGAGTAAACGTATCTTTTGATTTTGAATGTTGACTCCATATTTTGAATCACTGAAAGCATACATATAAATAGAGCCATGTGATTTTCATTTCATATCGAGTCTAAGTTTCACACAAAATAATCATTTTAAAGTGTACATATGACCAACAAACATCATAAACAAATTAGTCATTAATTTTTTAATCCATATCTATATTGCATTATATAGAGAAAAAAGAAAAAAAAAAAGAAAAAGTATAAGATAAAAATTCAACACTATTTGTGTAAAACTTATAAAACTGTCTGGAATTTTAATTTGAAGTTTTAATAAACTTTACTGATTCAATATATATATTATTACTCCATCACTCCATGGTTAAGCAGGTCTAATATACATGATAAAAGGCAGCTAAAGTATATTTTGAAAAAAAAAAGAAAAAAAAGTAAAGATAAAAAAATTCAGCACTTAATATAGTTTATATATTGAAAAAATAAAAGTGGACCGGTATATTATGTTAGCACAATAATTTGTGAAATCCACATGTCGGTTTAGCAAAAGCATGCCTACTTTACTTAACTAGAAAATAATATTCTAACTAAAGAAATAAAGTCATTAGAATAGACTAGAAAAAGGATTGAAGTTCTTTCCTTTTATGTAAAAAACGAGTGGGGAATTGAATTTAGTCACAAATCTATTGGCTCAATAAATAAATTACTATGAATTGTGACATGAGATAATGGAACAAAACAATGAAGGACATAATCTTTTTTACAATACAGAAAATCTGTAAATTAGATTTTGTGGGATCCCTGATCTCAAACATGTGTCTAATGTAGGTTCAATGTTTTTTGTTACCTCTAAACATTCATTTTTAGAATATAAAAAAGTTTGATTAATTACTTGTACTTAATAGATATCTTTAACAGTGACTCATGCACGTAACATAGCTAGTAAACCCTGTTGGGAATAATAATACAACAATATCTATGATTACAATAAACGTGATCGAGGACTGCGGATGCAATCTCTTTGAACATAATTTCGTCATAACTAGTACAATTGTTTAGGTGATACAACAATCAATTTAAGTATAAAATTTGAATCTAATGAATCTGATATCATTTCATGATGGACTTTGATGTGGATTATCTGTGGTTTTCTATGTCTTCTTCAAGATCACAAAACTGTATATATAGCGTATGAAGCATTCCATTAAACCGTTGCAACTCTTCATAATACTGTTATGTTATATAAGTTTTGAAAAAAAAAGTTGCATCTTTTTGCGAGACTGTCACAATGAAAACCTAAAAAGAATCAATAAGAAATTATTTCCATATTATCAATTGAGCCCAAGAAAACAAGAAAATACATAGTTAAAAGTTAAATAAACATGTAAGTAAATAATTTGGACTATCCAAAAAAATGGTTTTGGAAAACAATAGTAGTGTTTTAGAAGTAAACTATGTGATTTAAAACAACAATAGTGTTTTAGAAGCAAACTCTGTGGGTTTTGGGTCATGGTTCATGGCTCGAAAACTTACGTATTTTATTTATTCCCAAAATGATTTCACGATTTAATCAACAAAACATAAGATCGTAAGATATAAATAAGCGTTTTACATTTTACATGTATTAACAATCTATCACTTTGTTGATGACAAAATATAAAATTGTTTTAAGTAAAAGCAATTTTTTAAAAAAAATTGAATTAAGTTTTACTCTTTTCTCCCTTTTTGTCGAGCAAAAGAGTGTCGAAAAAAAACTAACTTGAGTGAGATGAGATAAAAATAGAAGCGTAAAATAGAAAATGACCAAGGTATTTGCTAGTTTACAAAGCTCCCATGACGAATGTTCCCCACTGGTGAGGCGTCAAGTAATTTGGAGAACTTTAGAATGGAGTATTACTAAATTGCAATGTTTTCTTTTGATGAAAGCTCCGCTTATTGAGGCGTCAAGTACTCCAAGTCAATTTTGAAAATCTACAAAACAATTGTTAAAATGCGGGCATATAGTATAAATATTTAGTAGAAAATAAAATGGAATATGTCTCGAGAAATCTTTACGAGCACCGGATCCGTTGAATCCATTTGAAAATGGATCTACAGTACAAACTCAAGGATTGACTATATGTGGCGATTAATGCGATTAACACAAAATATTACTAAGAGGACCATAAATGAAGTCATGGTCACACCAATATGTGAAGGAACACACTCCCCCCAAATCCGGCCCAAGGGGAGGGATTGTCAAAGTGGATAGATTTTCATAAATAGCTAGATTTTGTACTCAATATACATCTACTTTTCACTCATTTTCATTATCTATCAATAATACAAGTTAGTTGTTTTCTCTCTTCTTGTTTCTCTCCAAAACCGGCAGCCTAAGGATCCAAGGAGGGATTCACAAAACTTTTCAAGATCAAGCATAATCACAATCTAGTATATACTCTATATAAGGTTTTGAAATAAAACCAAGAGTATTTAGCTAATCCTTATTACTTACACCTCATCATTTTCATTTGTAAGCTAGTTTCTCTCATTTTTATGTTTCCTTTATCATTTCATATTCATCCTTTCATGTTTGAAGCAAGTATGCATGATATGTGATTTATACCATTTTATTTCATGATTTTAGAGTTATTTATAAACTATGGTCATCCTATAAATATTCCCATGGTATTCTTTGGTCTTGATGGTGATTAGGAACCCATGACACCCTAAGAAGGTGTATGGTAGGATTAGATTAGTTTTGGAGTTGATTTGAAGGGATTAGAATAGGTTTTGTCCGAGAAAACTATTTTCGATAACTACATATATATGTTCTGTCCTTATTTCGAATTTCTGGAAAAACCTACTGATGGTGCGAAACTTTGGCCTTGATATTTAGAAAATATACTTTAAAGCGAATCCGTGGCCTTTTGAGCGGATAAAAGCGGAGTTATAACTAAGCCGTGGTGAATTTTTAAAGTTTGACGGCTTAAGCGTACGCACTTTTCGAAAATTCAGCTTTCTGTTTTTAGTATTTTCGGTCAAAAATGAGCCTTAAGCTTCACAAATTATTTCGACTAGTCAAAAATATATTAGTTTACTTTGATACGAAGCTAAGGACGATATAATCGTAGAAAGCGGATTTGAAGCGACAAATATATGCACGCTTTTATAAACTTGCCGTAACTATTATTTTCTCAAAAATTATATTATTTCTACGATTCAAGTATTTCATTAGTCGAAGGGCTATGTTTATGCAGCTTTTAACCATGATGTGAAACTTTTTAGAACAAAATGTCTTCTAGAAAATCAAGTTCACCGCCATATTTTTCAAAACAACAATGTCGTTGTAAAGCGGAGTTATGGTAAATTATTTACTGATGTTCAAACTTCACGAAACTCATTTTCTCGCACACAATTCAACATAATCACTATCTTTAACCCTTGATATCTTTATGATCGAGACCTTTTGGACGAAAACTCCTGAACTGAAACTTCTAGATATCGATACAAACTTTCCAAAACCGTCGAGTTCGTTTCTCTAACGATCGACGACACACCGCTTTACGACTACTTTTCCCGAGCCATTTTGTTAATTTCATGATTTTCCGACGACATTGTTTTGCGACTAAAAGTGTTAATTTCACCAAAAATCATTATAAAACCATTGTAGGATGACATTTTGGCGTAAAACATGTAAAGTCATTTTTGAAGGGTCAAGGCGTCAAAAGAGTATTTTTCGACGACAGTAATATTTTCAAAACCCGTAAATGGTATAAATAACATATGAGTGCATGCATAACATTACATTGCAACTCATGACATATCATATCATTCGTAATAGGTCATTTTCGAGATTACGCTTATACCTCGATGTATCCACTTTTGCCATCGCATTATTGTCCATGTGAGTTTCATAGCCCCGCTTACTTGTTTTCATAATCGTTGGGGAGATACATGCTCAATTATTTTCATTTATTTTCACAAGTACTTTATATTTTAAGATTTAAATTCTATCATGATCACTATTGTTTTAAAACCGAATGTTGTACTATATCAATTGTTCTTGTTTATGCGTTATACGGTCCTACGTCAGATAACGCTTCTAAATCGCTTGACTAATGACATATTGATTCATGTACTATTGATTATGTGCTATTGATTAAGTGCTATTGTTCTACGTCGAGTTAGGTACTATTGTGAATTTGTTTGACGATGTGGGCTTGAACACAAACTATACATATCTTGGCAATGGGTTGTGAACACACAAAGTTGCAAGTTTTGTATGGCGGGACTTGAACCGAGTGGATTCACAATGCCTTTGCCGATAAACGATTTCTAAAGGCTTTACATTTCAAAACAAACTCTATGAACTCACTCAACCTTTGTGTTGACACTTTTAGCATGTTTTTATCTCGTGTTTCTAAGGCATTCACTCATGGCATGCATTTGGACACATCATGGAGTCGCGATGACGACAGGCCTCACTGGGTTTTACGCATTTTAAAACATCGCTTGAATTGTAACAAACTTATTTCCGCATGTTGATTTACATTTGGGACCTACTTGTAAACTCGATTGTTTTATTAAATCAAACGATGTATTTTCCAAACGACACTTTAGGTCGCTCAATATAACTCGTGATTGTGATGCTATGACAACAATCCCGAGAATTCCATTCCACCGCAAAATGTAATTGGGGTGTGACAATATGCTTAGGGAAACAAGTAGATTCATGTAATTAAACAAAGAGAATGGTACAACGATGACCAATCTATAAAACTAAGAACATGATCTAACACTTAAGAAATCCTAATGCAATGACTAAAATTAAGAGAGATTGGTGATCACTTGTGGTTGCATTTCTCTGCAATAATCCTAAGGGTGATTTGGTTTGTTGATGTTATCTAAGCGCTCATGAAGGTTATAAAACATGAAACTTATTTCACCTCGTAGAGAGTGCACCAATGTTTGAGTGTGATCACAATGGTTGCAAGTTTGTTCATGACTTGGAGGTTGTGGTGATGGATTCTCAATCCACATAAGTTGATCAAGTCGAGCGCGAATGTGTTTGGTGGAGTTAGGATTGATGGAAGAAACGTGATGTTGATGGAGGTATGTTTGAGAGTGAGAAAGTAAGGTTTGATGGTTGTGGATGCACTATAGATGTTGATGGAGGCATGTGTTGGCGGTGAAAGGCACAAGTTTATCAATATCCATGTTGTCGGGTTGTGATGGTTGATATCTAATCATTACCCAAAATGGGCCAAAAAAAGGTAGAGGTGGAGGATTGGTAGGTCTTGGTGGTAATTCTTCTAATGATTTCATAAAAGGTTGAGGTTAGATTGGGGTAAGATTGGGTTCATTGGATGATGTAAGAGGAGCAACCAACGTTAGTTGTGTTGAGGTAAGATTAGGTTCATTGGATGATGAAATATTAGGAGCTTGTAGCGCAATAGATGATGATGGTTTACTAGGAGAAAGTGGTGGTATTGGAGTGGAAGTATTCCTAATTGGCGATGTCTCGGTTGAAGAAATGTCGTGTGTGATACGAGCGCTTTTCTTAGGCAGACTTCTAGTTGATGAGTATGCACTATAGGTTTTTCTCATGATGAAAGATGGTTAGAGCAGCTGAGAAAGGTGGTGAAGAGTTATGAGGTGAAGGTAAAAACACAAGGAACTATGTAGTGAGGGCTTGTGTAAATAGGTTTAATGCTACTACCACTAAAGACCTTAGAAATCTAATCATATGCATGCCAGAGGGTCAACTAACTGATTTGCATGCTTCTAGGAGGATCATTAAAGAAAGTGTTGACTGTTTAAGTAGATAAGGTAGGTTTTAAATGCACAAATTGTTTTAAGTATCTCTGCTTGTCCGAATCGCGAGATCCTTCTCGAGAAGGGATCCGCCAGCACTAGCCAAGGGATCCCGCTATATCGAGCTAGAAAATAAGAGAAATGGTTAAGCATTTAAAAGCACTAGCCTATATGAGTTGATGTTATGATTGAAAGGAAGTGTCTTTAATGGTGGAAAGCCTGATACTTTAAGACTAATGATGAAAAATAACTAATGAGGGATTTATAGAGAAATGAGAACTAAAGAAAGCTAACCAATGATCTAGGATAAGTCTAAATAACTTAAAGATTTATTATTAGTTATTTGAATCAAGAAATAGTTAGAAGAAATAAATATAAAAATTCTCAAAAATTATAAGAATTAAAAGTTAGTTTTAGAGCATTTTGAGGGTAAAATGGATAACTAAAATTTAAAATAAATGAATCTAATATGAGAACAAGTGGACTAAGGTAAATGAAACTAATTTGAAAGATCCTAAGTCATCCATAGAGAATATGGAATCTATAGAGGCTAAGGAAAATTTAGACATTGGGCTTGCCAAAATCTTGCTTACTTATCGAATTTCAAAACTTATGTTACTAATTGTAAATATAAATGGATTATAGTACTAGGATAGCAAGAAGAACAAGTAGAATAAACATATAGCCAATCAAAAGAGACTAAGACCAATATTCGATAATAGCACAAATAACTAGCAGCATGCCAAGATAGTGGTTAAATAGTTGCACATATTCAAAGAACATCCGAATATATCAAATAGTTAAGCCATTCCCTTAAAAGACCATGTTTTCAAAGCTAAAGAACCATACATGTTTAATGACAACCATTCTTCACATAGACACAATTTTCATCGTCAATCTCTTCACTTTTTTTTCTTTTCCATGTTTGTTAGGAAATGGGCGAGGAAGTTGATCATTCCCTTTATTTTTTTGAATTCTTCGGTTTCTTTGGGAAGTTGTTCCATGTATGAAATAGGATCAAGGCGATAGTTTAAGATGGGATTGTTTTTCATCCGCTTCTGAAGTGGAAAAAAATCAATTAGTGATTGTGAACGGCACCGATACGCGACCTAGGTTAGTAAGGCAAGTCTTAGTTTACAGATTTAGGTTTAAGACTCGATAAGTTTAAGCAAAATTTTCAAGTGTGTGTGTTGTTGTTGCTTGTGTGGCAGCATTTAGGTTTAAAACAATTCCTAAATGTTTGTAAGTATTGGTTCTTGGAAGTGCATAAGTATGTAACAAAAATATCAAGGACGAATGAGTCTTGGGTTCAATGGCAGACCTAAAGACTGCGTATGGAAAATAATTACACCCATATTAGTCGTTCATGGATTTTCTGAATATTATTGACAAGAGTAAATATTTAACTTAGTGTACATATATGTATATATAAATCTATATTTCACATGTATTAGTTAAGATAAAAGTATTCAAAAAAAAGTTTAAGTAATAGCCTCACCTAATACGTTTGTATTTAAATAATTTGACGGGTGTAAGTGGTTACTAAAACTCCTCTTGTTGGTTATTATAAAGGGAAAATTGTATAAAAAGGCATCTAACTTGCCCCCCCTTTTTTTTTGCAGGCATCAAACTTTTAATTTTCCTATTGTAGCATCCAACTTTCTTAATTTTCCTATTGCAGCATCCAAGTTTCTTAATCATCATATTGTATGCATCCAACTTCCTTAATCTTTATATTCGTGAGGCATCTAACATCCTTTATTTTTTATTGTCACCTCACTTTTGTGCGCTACAGAGCCTACAATAGAAAATTAAAAAGTTGGATGCCGCAATAGAAAAAATAGAAGTTTGATGCTCACAAAAGGAAAAAGTGGCAAGTTTGATGCATTTTAGACCATTATCCTATTATAAAACATAATATGAACTAAGGTGTGTTTGTTTCATTAAGATGTTTTGTCCGATCGACTACCACATCTTACTGGTAAGAGGTGGTTAGAAAGTCTAATTTTGAACGAAATAATGTTGTTTGTTTTTGTATAATTGTCCGAATGATTTTAAGTGCTCGCTTTTGCAATTTGTTTATTAAACCAACGCAATGCAATAATAAGTAACTTATGTAAATATGAAACAAGACTTTTATCATAAATATAACATAGTTAATAAACAATCAAATATATTATATAAAGTTTATAAACGAGTAAGAGGCAAGAAGACAAGTCCCCACTTCTTCTTGAGTAAGATGTTATATGTCTAAGCGGGTCTTACCAAAAGAAAAAAACAAACAAGTAAAACGTCTGCCCTCCTCTTACTGGTAAGAGTAAGAGGGATTAAGAGGGCTAGTAAGACTTTTTTTCAAAAAACAAACACACCCTAAATATATATTTTGACGGAATTCGGGCATGACCCGTGTATATGTTGTTATTTGTCTGAGGTGACCAAATGTCAAAGTTTTATAATCAAAATAGATTTTACCAAGTTTAAACAATCAATACAAGAGACGAAATCAATGATTTCAAAGTTAAGCTAAAACTTATATCTTCATTAGTTTGGTTCAATGGTACGGAAATATTAAGTCGTAGTTATAAGTAAATAAAATCCGTTTATGTTTTACAAGTAAAATCTCGTAGTATTAACCAAGCATGAATCTCAAATTGCTTTAAAATTATATTTTTCATAGTCTTACATTCAAATAAATCTTAGTTTTACAACCCACTAGGTTGTGCATCCATTATACGAGCGCCTTATTGATGCGTGGTTCTGGGTCGAAAGACTTTTTTAAAGCAAGCTTTACAACCCACTAGGCAGTGTACCTAATCGTTACAGTGTAGTATGGCTAAGCCCAGGGGGTTGATCGTTCTCTAGGGGAATAGAGACGCTAGTCGAGATGTATGACGAAAAGACAAGGGTGGGGTAATTCTTTTTAGTCTTTTTGTATTTTTTAGAAAGCAATTAAAATCTCGGGGTTAAAGAGTGGGGGTTTTGTATTTTTTCAATTAAACTAACTAACAAAATAAATTAAAACTAATTACTAATTAATTGAACTAAAGCTATGGATTGTAGGAAGAGTTCTTATGATAATTAAAAGCGTGTTTACTTAGATTTACTTACTCTATAGTTATATTTTATTGGCCGGTTGAATTGTCACATCCTTATTTAATTGATGCGTTGTATTCCATGTTTTAGTCATAAGTGGGTGTCAAATTTCCTAATTCTATTAGTGTATAAGTCTCCTCTAGAACACCCGGGATCGATAAGTACCGAGGTATCTCCCCCGAGTATCCTAGTATCTACAAGGCGCAACTCACGTAATAAATACAACGGGAGCCTACTAGTGCACTCTAGGGCTAATAATCGTTATTTAGGACGTTCAAGCTCACAACAATGAAAGAAGAAGTCATTCGTTAATATAGCGTGACAACCAATTAAACAAGAGACAACCTAACAATAATTAATAACTAAGTTTCATTGGATCTAAGCAAACACTACTTAATTTTAATTTAGTTACACATGATCGAGAAGCAAGAACACAAACAAACAATCACATAAAGATCACATGGTGACATAATGGATAAACAAACTTATTTTTGATTAATAATGAGGGTTTAGAACCCTAAGGAACTGTCCAAGTCGGACTAAAATATTTTAGGTTTGCTCTCCAAAATAGCACACTAAATACGAAAATTCGAGGACCATATATAGATTTTACAAGCTGCGATAGCGTCGCTTTTCTTTGGTGACGCTCGATCGCCGCCATTAGGGTTTCGTCTTTGCCAAGTCATCATTGGGACGACGTCCGGTAGAAGATCGTGGCGCCATCCGGATAGAGACTCCGCCTTGATAAAGTTCTCGCCGTCTCGTGTATAAAGTAAGTCAAAAGCATGTGAAAATACAAATGGCGCCGTCACTGTTAGTATCCAAAAGTGAACCGAGCCGTCGGCTTGAGAGAGTTTGGACCATGTTTATATTATCTACATATAAACAAATAATGACAAATGCATTTTTCTATTGTTTAACATAAACACATGCATCACATTCGTTTATTTAACAGAACAATTTAGCAAAAGTTAAAGTCATGGACTTCAGGGTGTTATTATTTGTAAGTTAAAGATTGTTAATGCGAAATGAAACTATCATGAACGATAGATGCTATTTTGAACAAACCACAAGGACGATCCATGTAATTTACTCTAGGGAAATTTACCAAAATAGACCAGTCGCCCTACGGCTTGTCAATTTTTAGAGTAGAAATCATTTTAATTCGAAAATAGATCGGACGACCGGGTAACTTGTGTTGGTTTGTGGGAGTTTAAAACACATGTAAACACTAAAAGTGTGTGAGCCTATGGGGGCACACACGATAAATACGAGAGCACGTAAGGTTTAACTTATATTAATACTTGAATAAATACTAGATATACATGCATGCATCGCGACCGCTTTTCATTGATTGACCCATGGACAGTTTTCATGGACTTGGGTCGAATTTGATTAAGCTGTCATGGGCCTTGAGCTTACATCTGATCGGGCAAAAGGGGTGTAACACCCCTACCCGGCAAGGGCAGAAGCATCAAAGTATGGTGATATCAAAGCATACATAATAAACATAAAGCAACAGCGGGAGTCTTAAACATAAATAATCAAAGGAGTTAAGTCAACACGACTTAAACAATACATAAGTCCAAGAAAAGGAAATGCTCCAAGGAAAGAAATAAATACAATCTAAGTCTAAATAAATGTCATAATATAAGTTAATGGAATCTAAGATGACTAGGGTCAAGGTCTCCACATAAGCTCATCACTCAACCCAAAGAAAATCCCCAGCTCCTAGCTTAGATACCTGCCGCAGGAAAAAAAATACGGCTGAGCTTAAAAAGCCTAGTGAACAGATATATGTATATATAACAAAATGAATAATCGAACGATAAGAAACGACAGTAATATAGCATGTGGTGCATTGGGGAAAATCATAAGGCATAATCAAAAAGGATAATGAAATGAAAAGAAAGGTCAGTAACCTACCACGAGCCCAAACAAAACATATCATATCATATAACATAAGTAACCAAGGAGTGATCGGCCCTAAAATGTGAAAGACGATATTGCACACAACATCACCACCAGATAAATCATAATATATCATATCATATCATAACTAATCTAGGATGCCTCCATACGCCCCTGTACAAATCATAAAGGCCATAATAACAATAATAAAGTGCAAGGGGACGGTGTGGAATATCACTCAACCACACTAGAGTCATGCCATTTGTGCATCAATGACACAACCATTTTACCTTCATGGCTAGGAAAATGGCTTGGGTATTAAATTTGAAAGGTCAAATGAAAGTCATAATCTAAAGGTTCATGTTAAAGGTTCAAAGCAAGGTTCAATATCAAAAAGTTCACAATTCTAAGGGAGCATAGCAAAGGTCATACAAGGGATATAATAGTAAGGCTAGAGCAAAGGCAATATAATCAAGTTAATATCAAAAGATATATAAGAATCATGAGAAACCTTAAGAGATAATGTCGAATATTTGTACCTTATTCAATAGCAAGAAAACTAAAACAGATGAATCAAGAGATGCGGAAGATCACTCCTTCCTCGAGGAATCTACAGAAGTGAAAGGATATACATTTGTTAGATGTAGTTAAAGTGTTTTATTCCAATTAAGTCTTTTAGGGTTTATGAGAATCTTTCCATTTTTAGTAAGTTTCCAAATATAGTAACTTAACCATTTTAAGTAACTTTCTATTTTAAGCAGCTTTCTATTTTAGGCGAGGTTTCCGATTTAGTAAGTTTTCATATTAAGTAACTTTCCAAAATAGCGAGCTTTTTCATAATTAGCGTGTTTAGTCATTTATGATGTAATTGATGTCAAACTAGGTTAAAATGATGAAAATGATTATTATTATTATAGTTTAGGTCATTTATGACAAGTTACAATAGTTTAGGGTCTAAATCATTATTACAAAGTATAGGGTTTAAAGTGTAAATCTTGCAAGTTTATTCATTTTACGAATTCAACTCCTTATCATGCCATTTTAACGCCTAGGGTCCCTCATGTTTTATTATTTACGAAATCAACCTTTAACTTTTATTAAATTGAAAACCTTTGAAACCCTAAACCTATGTCGATTACCATTTCACTTAAGCAATTCGAAACCCTAAACCTAACAAGTTATACGACTCCTCTATGTGACACCTAGGTCGAGACATGCCAAATCCATTTCAATCCACACGACACAAACCAAAAGTAATTTGAGACGTGTGAGGATTTAGTAAATCCATTATTAAAGTGTCGGTCACCTCAAGTATATGTAATCATTAGAAAGTTCGTAGTCGTAGTTATTTAATGTTAGGAAGTATTTAGTTAAGTAACACCGTGGAGGACGGACGGGTCTTTACCCACTGTATGCACGATCCACGCCCGTAGGTGGCGTTTATAAGAAACTATAAATACCTCTACCTCACAAGGTAGAGGTTGGAGCTCATAATAATACTTTTACTTTCTCTCACTAAGTTCCCAAACCTCTAACCATTTCTCTCTAAAACCTCATAGTTATACGCCTACTTGTAATCATGATTTGATGTGTTTGTGAAATCCAATATGTTACAAATGGTATCAAGAGCCATGGTTTGATCATCTCTTACATGTTCTTGGATTTCTAGTGGTTTTATATGGTTTTGGGTTTGAAAAAGTTTGGTGGTTTTTGCATCATTTAGATCATTTCTTGTGTTAAAGTTTGAATTTTGATTGTACTTTTGTGTTTAGAATCATTGTAAGTGCTTTGGTTTTGATTTGGAAAGCTTGAATCAACGTGGTTGAGCTTGTTTTGGATTGAAAAGGGTTGTGTTTAAGTTTTTCTTCCTAGCGACTTGGTTCTCGGATAAATTTTCTTTGTAGCGACTTGCTTCGTTAGTTGGTAGCGACTTGTAGTTGAAGTGGTAGCGATTTGAGCCCTAGCGACTTGTCTATTGAGACAAGGCGACAAATAGTACAAAGTAGTGGAGACACCACTCGACTAGCGACTTGTTCAACGTAGCGACTTGTCTTTATTATTTCTAGCGACTTGTCTTTGTTGTGACTAGCGAGTTACTCTTTAGCGACTTGACCTCTAGCGAGTTGTTCCTTAGCGACTTGTCCACTTAGCGAGTTGTCGACTTAGCGACTTGTCGCTTAGCAACTTGTTGCTTTAGCGACTTGGTTCATAGCGAGTTGTGTCTAGCGACTTGATACATAGCGACTTGAGGCTTTAGCGAGTTGCTACTTAGCGACTTGGTGACTTAGCGACTTGTCTTCAAGGGTTATAGCGACTTGGTTGATTTTGTTTCTAATACGGTTTCTCTTGATTTAGTAAAATCCGTGAAAGAATCTATTTCCGGTTTAATCATAGAGTTATAAAATCCGTGAAATCGTAATCATGTCTACCAACATACCTACAATCATCTCTTACATTTGCTAAGGACGTTCAAGCATTTGGATCGATACTCGTCCACCCATGCTTGATGTAACCGACTATGACTCATAGGCTCGTGAATTAGGTTGTATTGTTTGGGAAAAGAAAATGGAGTCAACATTCTCAAGTCAATTGATGAAGGACCGTATCAAGTTGAGACTACCAGAGACATACTTGATCTGCTTGCGATGGCTCGGTGATATTAGGTTTGGACGGACCTAAAATGTATGATGAGCTCGGATGATAAGGAGAAGAAGAGATACGATCACGATATCGCCGGGCTTCTAAGATCATACTTGAGGTTTACCTAAGGACATTTACAAGGCGATTAATCACAACACTGAAGCTAAGGCGGTTTGGGACAATGTCAAGATGCTTCTCTCGGTTCTAAACTAACCAAGGAAGACATAGAATCACAATTGTATGATGAATTTGAGCATTTTAAGATGAAACCAGAAGAAAGTGTCTATGAATATTACGTGAGATTCCACAAGCTTGTAAATGACATGAGGAACATCAAAATGACCATGCCAAATATTTAGTTGAACTCAAAGTTTGTGAACAAAATGAATCTCGAATGGCACAAATTTGTCACTCGTGAAGCTAACCAAAGGATTAAAGAACACCAACTATAAGCAATCAGTATGCCTTCTTCTTCAGAATGAGAGACATGCTATGTTTGAACGAAGGATTCTTGAACAATTCAAATCTAAACAGGGAGAAACAAGTTCGTCAAATGATTCAACAGCCTTTTACACCAATGTTGGAATTACCACCAAAGCTTCTCAAGTCATACCCACGGGTAATGGTAATCACAAACTCATTCCCGATCCAGGTTCAAGCAAACGAGACTCAAATGGACTCATGGAACACTTCATCAATCAACTGGCTCTTATGGTTAAACAAAACTTGACCCTTACTCCACATACTAATAGTCTTCACACTAATAATGAAATCGTAAGTGCATCCAATCTTCACAATCATGCTATTATCGGAGATGGGAAGGTTATGGTGCAACCGGTTCAAGGAAGGCGGTATGAACTAGGAAGAGGTGGAGTTGGTGGAGGATATGTGGCTAATCGAATCGTGGAAGAAATGCCAATCAAGGGCAAGCAAAGCCAATCAAATGCTACAAGCGTGGTGGTGAGGACATATTGCGAGGAACTTCACATCTCCAAAACGTCCACGAGAATGCGAATACTTCAAAGACAAGATGTTGCTTGTGCAAGCTCGGGATAATGGAGCAACTTTGGATGAAGAGGAGTTGTTGTTTCTTGCGGAAGGAAGGCTAAGACATATGATGTTGATGTAGATGAGTAGCCAATTCAGGAAATAGGTCACAATCATCAAAATGCCTTTCAAGTTGCGGAGACTCTAATGTATTTGACTCGATGTCGATGATGAACCCACGCCGGATAATCTTCATGGCTAGCATCTCACCTATGGTCTCTCCAAAGGTCTCATCACCACAACAGGCTGGTCCATCCAAAGAATCAATCATCTCAGAGGTATTAAAACTATATGATGAGGTGGATGAGCAAAAGATACATAACGAAGTACAAACTCTTGAAACTTATGAATCACATATTGATAATGAGGGTAATAGTAATATTGTCCCATATGATCAATATGTGACACAAAATGAAAGTGAGATTGTGCCAAGTGATGTATCTTCTGCAGTCAATGATGACTATGCTTTTGATGAATACACGCATGTGCCTCGATGATTCTGTTATCTCTAAACCGAATGCCTATAAAGAACAAGTTTCTATTTATGAACAACGTGCTAAGTTTGAGTTAACTAACCGTGAGCGGAAATGGATGACCAAATGCATACAATTATTATAAAAAGTAATTTTAGAAGAAGTGTTAAAACAAGAGTTAAAATCCTTACAAGAAAAGCTTTCTAAAATCATTAAGCACAAAGCAAGAGCTTCAAGATAATGTTAAGGTGCTTAAACAAGAATTTAATGCTAAGGAATCAAAACTTTAACATCTTTACAAAAGGAAATTGAGAATCAAGAGTCGTAAAAGGGAAAATCCACTTGTCTTTAATGAGAATGTTGCATCAAAGTCATCTCACGACTCGTATATATCGGATCTATAAATACATTCCTCCTCATCTTAGAAATAATGAACTTGTGTTTCATAACTATTTCGCCACCTTAAGGATAGTCTAGAATGTCTCCGTGAGATTGTAGAAGAAGATTTTATAAATAAGCCACTTGATAGAGAAATTATGTTTGCTTGCATTCGTGCCAAACGATCTCGTGAGTCGTTGAATGTTTAAAAGCAACATGTCCTAAATCCTTAGATGCGAAAGATAAAGTTGTGATGCCTTGTTCTATGCCTAGTGCCAAGTATGCAACCCATTCTCCGCCCAAGATAAGAAAGTGAACTCTAAAGTGCCTTCAACAGTTCAGATCCTCGCACTTCTAGTTCGTGAATGCAAAGGTAGCTCAACCAACTAATGTTCCCATAATTCCCCACAGAGTAATCATGACATTAAAGCAAGCTGGTCAAAGCCTGTGCAATACAAAGCAAGATAGGACCTCGCAAGCTAAGAATGTGCATTGGAAGATAGTAGAAGACCACCATGGAACACTAAGTTTGAGTTGAATAAAACGAATCGTGTTGATTCTAGTATTAGCTATAAGCATCCGTAATTAATTCAATTTTGCTACTATCTCGCAAACCATGTAATGATGATTACTTGATTGCTATTAATCATGAATGTGGTATGAATGATTTGATTAATGCCATAAATACCCGCTAAAATTGTTAATGTAAAAAATCAAGCTAAGAAGGATAAAAGGCAAAGGCGAAAGATGCTAGAAAACATTGAAGCCCACGGTGAAGAAAATTTAGTAATATAGGTTATCAATTGATACCCACCGCCGTAAGTTTAATCTTAATGATTGTGCCCTAAATTTGCTAAGTCTATGCCCATTAGAAAATGGATGCCCACTTGGTAGAACTATTCCTTTAAGAAGTGAACATACTTTGAATAGGTCAAATACGGACACTAGCATGCATCTATTCCTCGATGATTCCATTGTTTCTACTTCCGATGTGGGTGTTCCAATCATCGTTATTAACCAAATGGAACCCATTCTTGCATGGGGATCCCAATTATCCAGCTTATCCATTCTTGTCTCAGGTTCAACCGCAGATCGTTCAAATCGCTCGCGTGGTACCGGACTCAGTCGCTCCAAGCATATGACTGGAGATCACTCGTGGCTCATGAACTTCGTGAGTAAATTCATCGGGACTGTTAGATTCGGGAACGACCATTTTGGTGCAATTATGGGTTATGGAGACTATGTTGTTGGCTATAGTGTAATCTCCAAGGTATATTATGTTGAAGGTCTTGGTCATAACTTGTTTTCTGTTGGTCAATTATGTGATTCCGATCTAGAAGTGGCTTTTAGAAAACATACTTGTTTCGTTAGAGAACTTGATGGTGTGGAACTGTTAAGAGGAACTCGTGGTTCAAATCTATACACCATCTCTATCAAGACATGATGAAGTCTTCGCAATCGCTTGTTGTCAAAGGCTTCAAAACAAAATCATGGTTATGGCATCGCTGCCTCAATCACTTGAACTGCACCATTAATAACCTTTCCGTAAAGGATCTTGTAAGAGGCTTACCCAAATTAAAGTATGAAATATATCATCTTTGTTCAAGATGCCAATTGGGAAAAATCAAGAAATATGCCCACAAACCCAAACCCACAAACTCAAGAATGGAAGTTCTTCATACCCTTCATATGGATTTGTGCGGACCAATGATAGTGCAAACGATAAATGGAAGAAATATATTTTAGTCGTTGTTGATGACTACTCGATTTACTTGGGTAAAGTTTTGAGGACAAAGGATGAAACTCCATATGTCGTCATCAAACTTATCAAGCACTTCAGTTTGACTTAACAATACGCCGTAATTGTTCGAATGCATAATGGCACGAGTTCGTTAACAAAGACTTAAGTCAATTTTATGAAAGTGTTGGAATTAGTCATCAAAAAGTGTTCCACTTAACCTCAACAGTAACGGTGTTGTTGAAAGACTAAATCGAACTCTTGTGGAAGCCGCAAGAACAATGTCGATTTACTCAAAGGTTCCAATGTTTCTCCGGGCAAGCCATTTCCACCGCATGCTACACCAAAATCGCTCCCTTATACACACCTCTCATGGAAAAACCCATACGAACTTGTCCATAAACGAAAACCCCGATCTCCTACCTTCGTGTGTTTGGTGCTTGTGCTATCTAACAAATGACGGCCAAGATTTAGGTAAATTAAGAGCTAAAGCGGACATTGGAGTTTTTATTGGTTATGCATCAAACAAGAAGGGTTACCGAATCTACAACAAAAGAACTCGAGATATCATGGAAACTATTCACGCCACGCTCGATGAGTCGTCCGGCAAATGGCTCCGGGACAATCAAGTTCGACTCGCATCTCAACCTTCATTAACTAGTCTCATTAGTTCTTCTCTTGTACAAAATCCTCACCAAAGAACTCCTTATGTATCTCCTTCAAGATGATTTGAAGAAATTGCTTGATCCAATTTTTGATGAACACTATGAGCCAATTGCTAATGATCCGTCAAATCTATCAATGTAGGTCGATCCTATCCTCGCCAATGGAGTTAACCTTCGCTTATGTCATTAAGTCAAGAAGCGTCACGATCACTCTATCTCATCAACAAATCCTCAATCATCGAGTGTACATCATGGAATTGTATCCGCACCTATGATGGAGATAATCCTTTGCTACTCCGAAGATGCTCCCTTTGAGAACATATTTGCTCCTCGAAACATCATCGTAACCATCTTCTTCGTAAGAAAACGACTGCTACTTCCGGCCTCAACAACAACCACATGAACACCTTAGAAAATGGACACATGACCATCCATTGGACAACATCATTGAAACCTCTCTCGTCAAAGATCCACTGTAAACAACTTGCAACCGATGCCTTGTGGTGCTTCTTCAACTCCGCACTCTAAGATCGAACCAAAAGATGTTAAACCGCCATGAATGAAGACAACCGGTTCAATGCCATGCAAGAAGAAATTCATGAGTTTGATCGACTAGATGTATGGAATTAGTACATGCTCCGATCGTGCTATGATCATTGCTCTAAAGTGGATCTTCAAAGTAAAACTTGATGAGCTTGGTGATGTGTTAAAGAAGAAGGCTCGATTGGTTGCAAAAGGATATCGCCAAGAGGAGGTATTGACTTTGAAGAATCATTTGCTCCAGCTTGTAACGTATCGAGGCAATCAAAATCTTCCCGCTAATGTCGCAAGTAAGAACATGGTTGTTCATCGATGGATGTAAAGACGGATTTTCTTAAAGGAGATCTTAAAGAAGTCGTTACGCCGCCCAACCGAAGGTTTTGTGAATCCGAGCATCCTACTCATGTCTATCGTGAAGAAGGCTCTTTACGGTTTGAAGCAAGCTCCAAGGGCATGGTATGATACGCTATCAAAGTTTCTTCTATCTACCGGATTCAAAGAAAGGAGCAGCTGATCCAACATTGTTCACCGTAATGTCAGCAAACATTTAATTCATGTTCAAATTTATGTTGATGATATTATTTTTGCCTCAACCGACCCAATGAATGTGACTGCTTTTCTAATGAGATGGGTTCCAAATTTCAAATGTCTATGATGGGACAAATGTCATTTTTCTGGGATTACAAATTTCACAAAGTCCCTGAGGCATTTTTATAAATCAATCTAAATATGCAAATGAAATTTTAAAGAAATTGGATTTGATACTTGTGACACCGCTGACACTCCCATGGTAGAACGTATAAACCGGATGAGGACCACTCTGTGATCATGGTAGATCAAACAAAATATCGAGTATGATTGGATCCTCGATGTACCTTATCGCCAAGAGACCGTACATTATGTTCGCCAGATGCATGTGTGTTAGATACCGTGCTAAGCCTACCAAAAGCACCTTGAAGCGGTTAAACCGGGTCTTCGGTATTCCAAGGAACCATCAATATGGGACTTTGGTACCAAGGACACCAGTATGTCACTAACAAATTTTATGTAGATGCCGATCATGCAGATGTCAAGATACACGTCAAGCACGCCGAGGTGCTCGGCTGGGTGATAAGCTCGTGAGTCGGTCTTCAAAGAAACAAATGAGTACTTCTATATCCTCTACAGAGGTGAATACATAGCCATGTCATCTTGTTGTGCTCAAATCCTATGGATGAGATCCCAATTATCGACTATGGCTTTGAATTCAACAAAATTCTCCAGATTGTGATAATAAAAGTGCCATTGCTCTCTCATGCGACAACGCTCAAAATTCAAGAGCAAAGCATATTGACATTCGACACCATTTCATCGGGAGCAAGTGGAGAACGTGTGGTGGAACTTTATTTTGTTAGGACCGAATACCAAGAGCGCACATCTTCACCAAAGCTCTTCCTAGAGAACGTTGAGTTTATCCTCCCACACTTGGTCTAAAGAGTCTACAACAGAACACTCAAACGCCTTCAAGAGGAAGACGAGGAGTAAACGCTTTTCTTCATCCATCTCTTGTTAATATCTATTCAAAAGCAAATAGAAAATATAAAACTTTCAAAATTCCATAAAAATTTTGAAAACTCAAAAATTTCTAAAACTATTGTCATTTTGTCTTCTTTTTCTTGATTCGATAATATCTACGGTCTTTGTGCTGTCATTCAAAAAGTGACACGGGTCTTTAGATGTTGTTCGAATGTACATAAAATAAAAAAAAATAAAAAAATTGATAGAAAGAAAGACCAAGGCTTATAGTCATTTCACTATAACCCGCTTTTAAAGAAAGAACAGCCATGCTTTATCCTATCTTTCAAATCTCATGCTCGATTCTAAAACAAATATTTGTTATCTTATTGAAAACTAATTAAAATAACTCGATCTCAATTTTTGAAAATCATCTGGACTTGACATCCGCTGTATCTCTATCTCTCAATCAACAACTTATGTCATTGATTGAGGGGAGAATGATTTCATTTTAAATCAAAAGGTTATTTGTCATACAATTGGTTCGCACTATGGTTTATGTCATGTTTTCAAAAGATATTCAAGCATGTTTAATCGTTGGAGTTTAAAGTCTCGATTTGATCCTTATCGGTTAGATGTTTTCATAAGCAAGTCACAATTCTCCTCAAAAGCTTTCAAAATCAATTTAATTACAGAGATCACAATTCTCAAATGATTTGAAAATTGAGATCGGGGAGAATTTGTGATTTAAATTGGATTTAAACCGATAATTCGATAAATGGTTTTATAGTGATCTACAAGCTCTCCTCCCACATGTGCCAAACGATTTCAAATTTTCCATGCACATGTTGAGGGGAGCATCTATTTCAAACAAAAAGGATTGAAACGTGATTGATTTGTTTCAATGTGTGGTTTTCCTAATATGTGCAAAACACTTTCAAATCTCTATGCACATATTGAGGGGAGCAACTTTTGAAATACTAATTTTGATCAGAAAGTGATGTTGATATCTTTTAGAAAATAGTAATCAAAGATGTGAATCCTTCCTCTTGCCTCCGTGTGCCAAAACGATTTCAAATACTCAATGCACATGTTGAGGGGAGCTCTGCTTCTAAAAATATCAAAAACGAGGTACAAAACGCTTTGATAATATATCACAAGTATCTGGATTGATTTTCAAATGGTTTTCAATTGGTTCCAATGGCAGATGAACAATACCAAAAAGACCAACCAAATTTACTTTGTGTATGGGGATATAAGGATGGTTAGGTTAGGTATTCGTTCCCACGATCCCGCCAGAGCCGGAGAGATCTACCCAAGGACAATCCACTAGATAGTGTAGAAGTCCTTAGGTATGATGAAATAAGTAGAAATGTGAGAAATGGGAATAGTGCGGACTGTGATAGAGCTAGAACTAGAATATACCCAACAAGGTTCTAGTTATGAAGTCTCAGAAGCATCAAGGGGTCAAGAATGAAAAGAATTAAATGTGAAAAGGGTGAAAAGAAATAGCTCTCCAATAATTCAACCTTAGGGCGTAAACCGGTTCAATACATATGCTACCGGTGGTTACTAAGGTAACACGGTGTTGAAGACAAGACGTCATGGACCCAAAGGACGACCGCACTTCAAATTCCCAAACCACTCAAGTTCCTCTTAAAAGGACTTGTTTCATTCTCACGGGAACCTACATAATCTATCGACCTTTCTTAGAGTTTGTTGATATTAAAGAAGGAAACCCTCTCCTAGTCTCCAAGATAGGAACCAAATGTGCACAATTGAGTCTAGAGCCACTAGATCATCAATAAATCTCTTTAGACATTATCAATGAAGACTCTCTGCTTCACACAATGTGGAAAGAGAGATTATATTTTAAGAGTCCCACGATTATCCTTGTGGTATTGCTGAATATCCGAGTGATATGTAAACATATTCACAATGACGATGGAAAACCTTCTAGAGCCAACATCAAACAAGCTCTTGGTAGGTGGCATGTGATATCTATCCAATAGATCAACCATGTGACAACCGAATGTAAACAATGGGGCGATTCAAAATTATGAATAAATCTCGTTCAAAGTTATGGATTGACGGATACCTTTGAAAACCGGTCGGTGTGCTTAAAATTCTTTTCTCTAGCACATCAACCGTGTATTAATATTTCAAAAATAAAAGGTGTTTATGATTGATAATTGATTTTCCTTAAAACCTTCGTTGTATTGCAAAACAATTTATTAAGCAATACCGATTGTTCTTCAAATCTTTTTCATCAATCTGAATCTCAAATTACTGGTTCACTCACCTGTTGTTGTCTTTGAGACGCTCCGGTCTTAGGACGTTTTGAACAATTCGAAACCCTCATCAAGGAGATTCTTCGAATTATACCGATCACTGCAAGATTGTAATCGATCAACTGGGAACCGCGGGCGTGTACCTCAATTCAACGAAGTGATCAAAGACACTTTCGTGGCGCTTTATTGCTAATCACTGTATGCAGTACCGACGCTTGCAAAATGATCGTAATGGAGAGGTCAATCCATAGCCGCATGCTCACACATCACATTCATCTCTAAAGAAATCATGATAAGTGCATCACGACTTTGATATTTTCACTCCATGCTTCGCTACGCCGCAAATATCTTGAATCAACTAAATCTCCGCTACTCGATGAGAAAATCATGATCCGTAATGTGAGCATGTCGGTCCAAATGTCACAACATCACATAATGTCAACACCACAAAGGAAGAGTCGAGATTTATAGTAACGATGATCTCAAAGTCCGCTCAAAACTCATTATCATGTGGATCCATAAAGACCTCCACTTGGATTATCCAAACATGCAAAATGAAGAATCAAAGACTACGAGCTACAGAGCAAGGAAAATTAACAAGAATTCAAGAACAATCTTAATGTAATATCTGCTTTGTATTCAATGTAATTTGAGTGACCTCCTGTGGGGAGATTGTTAGGATTTAGTAAATCCAGCTTATTAAAGTGTCGGTCACCTCAAGTATATGTAATCGCGAAAGCTCGTAGTCGTAGTTATTTAATGTTAGATAGTATTTAGTTAAGTAACACCGGGAGGACGGATGGTCTTTACCCACCAGATGCCCGATCCACACCCGTGAGGTGCGCTTATGTAAGAAACTAAAATACCTCTACCTCACAAGGTAGAGGGTTGAGCTATAATAATACTTTCATTTTCTCTCACTAAGTTCCCAAACCTCTAACTCTTTCTCTCTAAAAACCTTATAGTATACGCCTAGTTTGATCATGGTTTGATGTGTTTGTGAAATCCAATATATTACAATACGAAACATGAGCCAAGATATATTCGTATAGGCATTCCATTTTAGCTCGATACAAAATAGATAAACATATGTATGGGTCGATGGTGTATGTCTAACAAGGTTCAAAATGTAAATTATACATGGGTCGAATATATAACCATTCCATTCGTTATTTCATGTGTTTCGTTTATGATTTTATGTGACGTATCTTATCATTTTATGTGATGATTCTAGTCACATACATGCATTCGAATGGAGACCCATTTCACACGACAACAATCAAGAAAACAAAATAAGGAAAATTGAAAAGGGATTAGATGATACAAACCCGAGTAGTGTCGAATGGAAGGAAACAAGAGCCAAAGGACACACGACAAGGCCAAAACCAAACAGCCACACCTTTGATCTAAACCCACGAACAATCTCCTTTGCTTGCTTGCCTTTGTTGATCGAATGGAAGAAGAAAACCAAATTCCTGGCATCACTTTGTGGGTGCTAGGGTTTTGTGTGTATGATAAATGTGTGAAATTGTGGGGTAAAATAAATGAGGTGAATTGTGATAAGAGGGGGGGGGGGTTCAGCCGTTCCAATGGGAGACTCCAAGACCAAATCAAATCTTAGATGGGCTTTTGAATTAGGTTGTATTGTGTTGTATAAACTTGTGTACATTTTGGCCCATGCAACATTTAACGTGTGATATATGTTTTAGGCGTAAATGTAAGTCGATTTCATTTATCTTGTATATTAGGTTTGGTAAATATTTACAAGTTAGGTTAGAATTACATTTAATGAGCTTGACGTATTTTACGTATTTTATAAATATTAAATTTGAGGGGCAAAATAGTCTTTTTACACGTTTTAGATTTTTAGGGTTTTACAACTCTTCCCCTTTAAAAGAAAATTTTCTTCCTCGAAAATTGTAATGAAGAATGGATGAAAGCAAAGGAGACAAACCAGACTTCGAAAGAAATGGGGATAACTTACTCGCATCGATTCCTCGGTTTCCCAGGTAGCTTCACGCTCTAGGTGATTCTTCCAAAGAATTTTCACGAACGGAATGACCTTGTTTCTCATGACTCTATCTCGACGATCTAAAATAGCTTCGGGTTCCTCAGACAAAGACATATCAGGCTGAATCTGATCCAAAGGATAGGACACCACATGCAATGGATGATAATTGTATCCCCGCAGAAGAGATACATGGAAAACATCATGAACATGAGACAACTGAGGAGGTAGAGCTAAATGATAGGAAACCTCCCCAAATCGATCCAGAATCTCGCACGGTCCAATAAATCAAGGACTAAGCTTGCCCTTGATCCCAAAACGCTTCACAGTACGGAACGGCGAACCCTTCAAAAATACACGATCTCCAACACGAAACTCCAAGTCACGTCGATGCTTATCAGCATAACTCTTCTGTCGAGAACGGGCCTCTTTCAACCTCTCTTTGGTAACCGCCACCTTTTCATTAGTAATCTCGATGATTTTCGGTCCCTCAATCAAACGTTCACCCACTTCATCCCAACAAATAGGTGCCCTACACTTCCTTCCATACAAAAGGTCATACGGTGTTGCCTTGATGCTAGCATGCCAACTATTGTTGTAGGAAAACCCACCAAGCACGATACTCATCCCGCCTCCAGCCTACTCCAATGCACATGCCTCAACATGTCCTCTAAAGTTTGAATGGTCCCTCCGTCTCGACCATCCGTCTATGGATGAAAGGCGGTACTAAACTTGAGACGCTGCACCCAAGCTCTTTGTAGACTCTTCCAAAACAAGAAGTAAACCGCGGATCTCGTCTCAAACAATAGCGGTCGGAGTACCATGAAGTCTAACAATCTCCCACCAAACACCTCTACCAACCTAGCAATACGAAGTCCTTCCTGATAGGTAAGAAATGAGCATATTTGGTTAATCGATCAACAACCACCCAAATCGCATCATTTGTTTTTCGAAAGTAGGAGGTAACCTCAGAATAAAATCCATGGAGATCTCTTCCCACTTCCATTTAGGAATATCCAAAGGTCGCAACAAACCACTGTCGACGTGTCATACACTTGGCTACAAAAGAAGCCACGCCTTAATTCATACCATTCCACCAAAAATGATGCTTAAGATCCTGGTACATCTTGGTAGAACCAGGATGGATAGTGAAGGGGGAACTATGAGCCTCAGACAAAACAGCTTCACGCAAAGCAGGATCATTCGGAACACAAAGCCGACCCTCAAACCATACCACACCAAAACCATCCACATTGAACTCTATCTGCTTACCCTCTTCGATATTCTAAACCACATACCTAAGCTCAACATCATCCTTCTGAGCTTCCTTAATCTGTAGTATAAGA
Source organism: Chrysanthemum lavandulifolium (assembly GCA_022545495.1). Classification (NCBI taxonomy): domain Eukaryota; kingdom Viridiplantae; phylum Streptophyta; class Magnoliopsida; order Asterales; family Asteraceae; genus Chrysanthemum; species Chrysanthemum lavandulifolium. The sequence continues at coordinate 94,843,915 of CM040246.1, forward strand.
TTTGACTTTATTTTCATACTAGCCCAATAGCCGTCGTAACCACGAATACAAAACTCCACATCCAACAGCTCTAAATCATGCAAAACCCTGGGCTTAATTTCCAAAGTAGCAATCATACCCGACTTCCGGCTCAGCGCATCAGCAACAACATTCGCCTTTCCCGGATGGTATTGAATGTTCGTGTCATAATCCTTAAGGAGTTCCAACCACCTTCTTTGTCTCATGTTAAGCTCCTTCTGGGTGAAGATATACTTTAAACTCTTGTGGTCAGTAAAGATATCACACGATTCGCCATACAAGTAATGCCTCCAAATATTTAAGGCAAAAACAACCGCAACCAACTCTAGATCATGCGTTGGATAGTTCTCCTCATACGATTTCAATTGCCTCAAGAATAAGCAATCACTTTACCATGCCGCATCCGACACAACCCAAGCCTTTCTTTGACGCTGGCCACTATAAACTGAAAGCCTCCAAACACGATGGAAGAGTTAGAATAGGCGCTCGATACCAACCTCGCCTCAACTCCTCAAAATCTTCTTACGCCTCCGTCCAAACAAACTTTTCACCTTTCCTCATCGCTATGCTGTGGGTAATGCCAACCAAGAGAAACCCTCAAAACCGCTGATAGTAGCCAACAAGCCCTAGAAAACTCCTAACCTCCGCCACAAGAGTGGGTCTCGGCCACTTGGTGATCGCCTCAACCTTAGATGAGTCCATGGTGATACCATCACGGACACAACATGACCAAGGAAGGCAACTTGGCTCAACCAAAATTCACACTTGGAAAACTTGGCATACAACTTCACGCCAAGAGTCTCCAAAACAATACGGAGGTGTTGCTCGTGTTATTACTCACTCTTGTAATAAACAAGAATATCATCGACGAAGACAATCACAAACGTGTCGAGTTACTCGTGGAACACCCAATTCATAAGGTCCATGAAAATAGCAGAGCATTAGTCAGCCGAAGGCATAACCCGAACTCGAATGACCATAACAGGTATGGAACGTGGTCTTAGGAACATCTTGCTCCTTCACATGCAATTAATGATAACCGGATCTCAAATCAATCTTCGAAAAGAATTTGGCTCCCTACAACTGGTCAAACAGATCATCGATACGCGGAAGAGGATAACGATTACGGATGGTGATTCGATTAAGCTCAAGATAATCAATGCACAAACGCATACTCCTGTCCCTCTTCTTAACGAATAGAATAGTTGCACCCCAAGGAGAAACACTGTCTCGGATGAAACCATTCTCCAAGAGTTCCTGTAACTGCTCCTTCAACTCCTTTAATTCAATAGGCGTCATACGGTACGGAGCTTTTGAAATAGGCTTGGCACCAGGAATCAACTCGACGCCAAATTCGACTTCCCTAGCCGGAGGAATACCAGGAAGTTCGTCGGGAAACACATCAGAAAATTCACGGACAACGGAAATACTTTCAATACTTGGAACTTCCAAAGAAATATCTTTAATGGGTGCCAGGAAACCTTGGCAACCATGAGAAATCAGAGTTCAGGCTTTCATGGCTGAAATAATCTTAGCAAATTTGAGAGGTTGAGAACCATGATAAACAAAATCGGGATGATAAATATGGCCAAAGATCACATTTCGCATGACAACAATAGTAGCTCTATGCGAAGCCAACCAGTCCATACCAAGAATCACATCAAGTCAATCATACCCAAAGGAAGTAGATTCGTCGGAGGAATGCCGTCGTCAAATCGTAAAGGACAATTCACAAATTCATGATCGATAATTACGTGGTTTTTCATTGGTATGGAAATGGATAAATGATTTGTTAATGGTGTTGGGGTCATATTAAGTTTCTTGGCAAATGTTACATATATAATGGAATGAGTGGCACCGGTATCAAATAATGCAAAAACAGTGCGATCGCCAAAGTAAAGAATGCCGGTAATGGTATCTGAAGAGTTCGCCGCCTGATCACTAGTAGTAGCATAAACACGACCCATAGTAGGATTTGGCCTAGCCGTGTTCACTGGTGCAATGCGCTTCCCAGTAGGGGTGTTATCGTCGGGTTGTCGTTATCGGGTTTATCGGGTCGGGTTGATTCGGTTGTCTTTGTCTCAAATTTGACCTAACCCGACCCTATAAGCTATCGGGTTATCATGTTTCGGGTCCAAACGGTCGGGTTGATTCGGTTGGGTTGTCGGGTTGGTATCGGTTATGGCAAGTATGCTTGACTCTAACATAAAATAAAGCACAATGTAATAAAATTGGATTATATGAGACATTGTAGTATTGTACACATTTTGGTAACTAGATCTTGGGTTAAATTACTTTATTGTGTCTTAGCTAATAGTAGCAATATGTGATTCTATTCAATGATACTCCGTAATATGTGAATCCACTAAATCATGGTATGAGTTATTTGATAAATGACCATGCATTATTACATGCATTATTATTTGTGAATTCATAATAATATGTGACATGTAAAGAAAAGTGCAAGAGCTCAAGAAAGAATACTTGACTTAAAAACAAGTGCAATAAGAAAACAAAAGTGCAGAAGGAAAAAAATAAGTGTAGCATGCTAGATAAAAATTAACAATGTTAGTTCGCTAGATAACAAGTGAATGTTAGCACGCTTAGATAAAAACATGATTACCAAGTTTGCAAGGTCCTCATTCATAAACAATGAAACTGCAGTAGGCAAATGCAATTTAAACAAAAAACTGTTTTTGGCCTAAAATGACTAACTGCAGTAGCTAGCCAATTCAAGGTGCAATTCATGAATTCACAACTATTGGGTTAGATTTTATTTGGCCTAAACTGAAAAAAAAATAGAAAGCCTTATACATATTATCGGGTTATCGGGTTGAACCCGAACCCGATAAAATATGAAAAAATAACCCTAACCCGACCCTATAAGGCTATCGGGTTGGTCGGGTTGACCCGATAGACCCGATAAGCCATGTTGAACCCGAATAAACCCGAACCTATAAGGCTTTATCGGGTTCGGGTCGGGTTCGGGTCGGGTCAGGTCAACCCATTTGACACCCCTACCCCTGAGTACAATCCCTCACCTTGTGGGCAGTGCACCCACAAGAGAAACATCCTCCGGTAAGCATGTGACAAGCGCTCGGGTGAGGCTTTCCACAAGTAGCACTAAGTGGTGGGGGAGGCAAAGTCTTCGTAGGCCTCCTTTAAGCTGAAGAACCTGCAGCACGATCCTGCTGAGAACCTCGAGTCGACTGATCTCTGAACTGACGTTGATTGTTGTCACCATGACCCTGACGGTCATTCCCAGTCCTACCAATCACCCTATGGTCCTGACCCCTAGACTCGTGACGCCTCGAATCAAAACCCCGATCCTGTCGACCCCTATGCTCCTGACCCTGGTCCTGACGACCCCTGTGCTCATAACCCTGGTCCTGACGACCCCTCTGCTCATAACCCTGGTCCTGACGACCCCTATGCGCATAGCCCGATCTTGACGACTTCGAAATTAACTCGTCACCATCTTTGCCCTCTTATTCGAACCCCTATCGAATGAAGTAACTCAATGTTGCAGTCGCATCCGCGAACTAGTGCCACATCGGGCGTAATCATTATTAATGAGCCGATCCAGAACCCACTTCTTCAAACCCCACTTGAAGTACCTAGCCTGCCTATGAGCATCACCAGCAAATGTCCCACAAAACTAGCTAACCTCAAAAACCATTGCATGTACTCACTAGATGATTCCCGATCAAACTGATAAATAGCCCCATACTCGCGCTCATACCTTTGCTGCTCAGAGTCGGGAAAATACTGCTTATAGAAGATTTCACGAAAATTATTCCATGAACAAGTGTCAACAAAATCCTCCTCCTTAGCCAAAATATATGCTTTCCACCAATTCAACGCATCCCCTTCCAACTTGAAAGTAGCCAACCGCGTCTTAAATTCATCAGCACAATCTAAGACCTTGAACAACTTCTCCATATGGGTGATCCAATCTTCTGCATCCTTGGGGGTGGCAGCAGATCGGAAAGAAATAGGCTTAAGCTTAGTGAACCTCTCAATCCAAACATGAATACCAATAGGTGGAGCACCACCACCAACTAAAGAACCAGCACCATTCCTGATGTTATTGGTGATAGTGGTCATCAACTCAGCAGAGAGATTCGAAGAGCATTAGCCAAGGCACGGGCTTCCATGGCCTCAAAGTCAGGGGCATCATCCCCATTAAGATCACCATTTCTACACGTCAAAACCATCTGAACGATTATCAAAAAGATTAGCATGGTCAGAAAACAAGAAGAAAACATGAAAGGAAATGACGGAAATGAAACCTAAAGTCTACCAAAATCCTCACCAGTTAAAGCCTAAGCTCTAAGGGTCAAATCCTAGGGTCCATATGTCACAGGTCTTAACTACAAGTCGTAACCTGGGCTCTAATACCATAATTGTAACACCCTAACCCGACAAGGGTAGAAGCATCACAGTATGGTGTCGTATCAAAGCATACATAATGAACATAAAGCAACATCGAAAGTCTTAAACATAAATAATCAAAGGAGTTAAGTCAACACGACTTAAACAATACATAAGTCCATGAAAAGGAAATGCTCTAAGGAAAGAAATAACGACAATCCAAGTCTAAATAAATGTCATAATATAAGTAAATGGAATCTAAGATGACTATGGTCAAGGTCTCCACATAAGCTCATCACTCAACCCAAAGCAAATCCCCAGCTCCTAGCTTAAATCATAAAATATCATATCATAGCATATCATAACTAATCTAGGATGCATCCATACGCCCCTGTACAAATCATAGTGGCCATAATAATTATAATAAAGCGTGCATAATAATATCACAAAAGGGGACGGTGTGGAACATCACTCAACCACACTAGAGTCATGCCATTGGTGCATCAATGACACGACCATTTTACCTTCATGGCTAGGAAAATGGCTCGGGTATTAAACGGAAAGGTCAAATGAATGTCATAATCTAAAGGTTCATGTTAAAGGTTCAAAGCAAGGTTCAATATCAAAAGGTTCACAATTCTAATGGAGCATAGCAAAGGTCATATAAGGGAACCCTAATAGTAAAGCTCAGAGCAAAGGCAATATAATCATGTTAATATCAAAAGATGTGTAATAATCATGAGAAAACTTAAGAGATAAGGTCAGAATATCTGTACCTTATTCAACAGCAAGAAAACAAAAATAGATGAATCAAGAGAGGGCAGAAGATCACTCCTACCTCGAGGTATCTACAGAAGTGAAAGGATATAGATTTATTAGATGTAGTTAAAGTGTTTTATTCCGATTAAGTCTTTTAAGGTTTATGAGAATATTTCCATTTTTATTAAGTTTCCAAATATAGTAACTTAATCATTTTAAGTAACTTTCTATTTTAGGCAGCTTTCTATTTTAGGCAGGTTTCCCGATTTAGTAAGTTTCCATATTAAGTAACTTTTTGAAAATAGCAGTTTTCCATAATTAGTAGGTTTAGTCATTCATGATGTAATTTATGTCAAATTAGGTTAAAACGATGAAAATGATTATCATTATAGTTTAGGGTTCATTTATGACAAGTTACAATAGTTTAGGGTTTAAACTGTCATTATTACAAAGTATAGGGTTTAAAGTGTAAATATTGCAAGTTTACTCATTTTACGAATTTAACTCCTTATCATGTCATTTTAACTCCTAGGCTCCCTCATGTTTTATTATTTACGAAATCAACCTTTAACTTTTATTAAATTGAAAAACTTTAAAACCCTAAACCTATGTCGATTACCATTTCATTTAAGCAATTCAGAACCCTAAACCTAACAAGTTATCGACTCCTCTTTGTGACACCTAGGTCGAGACATGCCAAATCCATTTCACTCCACACGACACAAACCAAAAGTAATTTGAGACATGTTATGATTTAAAGATGATACGAAACATGAGCCAAGATATATTCGTGTATATGCTCCATTTTAGCTCGATACAAAATAGATAAACATATGTATGGGTCGTATGGTGTATGTCGAACAAGGTTCAAAACAGAAATTATACATGGGTCGAATATATAGCCATTCAATTCATTATTTCATGTGTTTCGTTTATGATTTTATGTGACGTATCTTATCATTTTATGTGATGATTCTAGTCATTACATGCATTCTAATGGAAACCCATTTCACACGACAACAATCAAGAAAACAAAAGAAGGAAAATTGAAAAGGATTAGATGATACAAACCCTAGTAGTGTCGAATGGAAGGAAACAAGAGCCAAGGGACATACGACAAGGCCAAAACCAAACAGCCACACCTTCGATCTAAACCCACAACCAATCTCCTTTGCTTGCTTGCCTTTGTTGATCGAATGGAAGAAGAAAACCAAATGCTTGCCGTCACTATGTGGGGTGCTAGGGTTTTATGTGTGTGTTAAATGTGTGAAATGCTAGGGAAAAATAAATGAGGTGTGTTGTGATAAGAAGGGGGTTTGGTCAATCCAATGGGAGACTCCAAGGCCAAATCAAATCTTAGATGGGCTTTTGAATTAGGTTGTATTGTGTTGTATAAACTTGTGTACATTTCGGCCCATGCAACATTTAACGTGTGATATATGTTTAGACGTAAATGTAAGTCGATTTCATTTATCTTGTATATTAGGTTTGGTAAATATTTACAAGTTAGGTTAGAATTACATTTAATGAGCTTGACGTATTTTACGTATTTTATAAATATTAAATTTGAGGGGCAAAATAGTCTTTTTACACGTTTTAGATTTTTAGGGTTTTATAGGGGGAGCTTGGGCTTGTTTGCTTGTCGACCAAGTCAAGGCTCAATCAAAGGGTCATTTGTTTAGACTATAAAACAAAACACATCTTACACCCCATTCTGATGAAAAAAACATGCCTAACTGATCCTAATTCATGCTTCAATACCCAGTCGATTTGCTACAGGTTGATTAGGGGTTTTAAGTCGTGTTTGGTTCCTAAACTTGCATTAATTCTTTTGATTCAAGTTTTTAGGTTTGATTGTTTGGTGACTACTTGTTCTTGTGTTTCATGGTCGACATAACAGCAACAACAAGTTGAGTTTTCTGGTTTTGGTCTTATCGGACAACAAAGGCAGAAAAGATATCGGACAAATATTGTCCGATATCGGGTAATTGAGGAAAACAGCTTCTCGGCTGTCTGGTGATCTCGGGCAGATTCAGAGCTTGGTCTTTTGGGTTTTTCTTGTTCGTGAGTTATTCAAGTGATTATCAAAGGGTTGATTATGTAATACGTTCTCGACTAGCTCATTATCGAATGTGCTTGTTTTATGTGTTGTATGTGATACTCGTAGAGATATCTACTTTAGATACTTTGGGTTTCTTATGGTTTCTTTGTTCGTTCACTTGCGTCCAATTGACGCCAAAGGTTAGTTTCCAATTTACCTTTTTTATCAATTGTTTATTAAATACGTTTTAACCTAATTGCGATAACTAGATCCAATTCCACTGCGTACTCGTATGCGTTACTTGGCTAACGTAGTTCTAAAATCCCAACAGTGGCATCACGAGCCATCTCGTTTTTGCGATTATGGGTTACACGTTTTTTTAATAAACATGTTTAAAATGCTGCATGAAACTAATTTAGTTATTCGTTTTATTTTGTTTTGACTACTATATGCAATAATTGTCAATTTTTAAATAAAAAATACTAGTCACACACAAATTAGAATTAATTTGTTAATTAGAATTAAATTTGTTAATTAGAATTAATTAATTGTTAATTAGAATTATATTGATAATTAGAATTACATATTGTTTATTAAATACATAAAATTGCGTAATTACTTGTTAATTAAGATTGCCATGCTTTTTATGTGTTTTCCGGCCACAAGACCTACTCAATTGCTTTTAAGTGATGTATGGGGCGATCTAGGTTTCGTACCTAGTGACGGTCTTATGGTTCTCCGTTTGGGGAAGACTCGCAAGAGAACTCGGAACAATATGTGTTATATATATTGATGTTTATGATTATATGTTTGTGATTCCATTATGTGCATTATTGTTACTTACTTTGTCACCTAATTGTATGCAATATAGAATAATACAGTACATATCGTAACCATAACATTAATATTGGTGTTTATTTACACGCCTAAATATCATGCTTATTGTGACCTGCTATTTGATTTGTGGAAAATAATTTTTGTTAAATAAAGTGACCTAAACTATTGAAACAAGTTTTTCATTAATTTAAAAACTAGGCGCTATGGACACTTGGGATGTATGGCTCACCCACTAGAACAAACTAAAAGGGGTTTAAAGAGGTACGCAAAGTCACATCAAAGGATGTCTTGGTTATTGCTTCACACACGGTCCTCCGCCTCCCTCATGCGCTCGATTGAGCTACCGTGAACCATGATGATCACTACGTTGTCATTACCAAAAGTTTTAAAATTAGTGTTACAAAGTTGTTTTGCATGCTTCTTTGTACACGACCTTTACCACATTTATGTGCATACCTATTTGTTAATTTTAAGTCTATGCCATCCAACTATGAACACGTGCATTTGGATTGACTTCTCCGGTCGAGACCTAAGGGCCTTTCCAACCCATGGTAATTATTTCGCTTTGGTCGACCTCCGGTTATTTTTACACGCTCATACTTGGTCGACTTATTTCGAGTTGGCTTGGTCGGACCTCGAACCCGAGGCATAAGATGAGAACTAAACATGCTCATGACATTATTACTTGTCATCGATGTCTTGATCGGCCTCATAAATCTAAGAGTTGCATTATGAAATTAACGCCGCCGCTACCTCTTGTCCTATTTTTTTACGCCCTGGTCAGACCTTTGATAATTAAGTGGGAGTGCAAGATGGATCTTAGTCTTAATTAGTAATTAATTGGGTAGTTAACTCTTTTAAGAATGTAATTATTGAAAATACTATAATTGAACTTCCTGTATTCTGATTAATTGTGTTATTGCAACATAATTCGTAAACAAGTTGTTTTTCTTTAAGGACAAACTTGGTGTATTTTCCTGGTAAGAAGAGTGAGACTTATTTCTATCTTTTCTCCTTAGTTGACAAAGTAAGATAGGATTACAAACTGTTAAACTCACTGATAATCTTTCATTACCCTTTTGTGGTTTAGAAATTATTGAAAGATATAATATTTTGTGTAACTAGAAAACATTGTGTTTATAGCTACCAAAATAAATGACATCCTGCACTTGTCACGATGTATGAGTTTAATCCGCAAAGAGTAAAGAAATTACTAGAATATTTGCTAGGTAATCTTCTTGGTCTCTTATTATTCCTAAAGTGCTAATTACCCTTGGGGCTATGTAGACGATAAAGGAGGAATTGCATGCTAAAGATTCAAGTTAATTGAATGTAAGAATGGCTAGTCCATTATCTACAATAAGTAGGACTTCATATACTATGTTCAATACTTAAGTGCATTGCTACTCGTAGGCATTTGAAGAGAATGAGAAAGTGTATAAAACTGCTATATGCTTTCTACTGAAAATGTAACACTTACAATGTTGACAAATCCAGTGGGAGCAATTGCATTTTATTACTGAAATAACATTCATGTAATGTTGTTAATTTCAGTGGGAGCTACGGGATTTATTTCCTTCTTAGTCATCCATATCATTTCAAACTTGCTTTGAAATAATTCATTACTTTTCGAATATGAACGACTATTTCTTAAAGTAAAATTGCATTTTATTTTATAAGATAACACATTGCTTTCCCGTTGTCGTTTCCTAAAGCGTTATCTATAGAATAATAATCCACAATTCCTTATTACAGGTTATGGTTCTGAAACTACTTATAATATCTATGACATTATCATATTGTTTACACAAAACAAATCACATTTTGTTTGTTTTCATAATATGATGTTGTACGTTACACAAGTGGGAGAAATCTCAAAGTGTGTGCAAGGAACAACAATATTATTGGTATCTCTTAACTGCAAGGTAAAGGAAACTAATAATTATACTAGGACTTAAACACGTTAGATGTTTAATCCCCTACTACATGTAAATAAGAATTCTACTAGGACTTAAACACGTGAGATGTTTATTGCCCTACTACATTCTAATAATGATTCTACTAGGACTTGAACACGCTAGATGTTTGTTGCCCTACTACATTCTATTGTCATGATATAGTATAAAGATACTTCTATATTTGACTAGATGTTTTAGTCAACATAATTATGGTTATATGATAATGATCATAATTCTGAAGTATAAAATTAACTTGCAAATACTATAGAACTCAAGAGTTTGCGTTCATGATTACTTTTGTTAGTATAATTATGCTTACATGTTAAGACATAATTATAAAGTCCTTGAATTTATCAATGACTTATAACATAAAGTATATATAGTAAAATTGTTATGTCTTCTAATTAACACATAAACATAAGGCCTTTGAATTATTCAAAGACTTGTAATGTAATATTGACATGTTCTATTTTTTTGTAAATACATGAACATATAATGCTTGAACAATTATGTCTTCTTGTGAACACGTGAACACACGGTTCTTGTATTGTTCAATGAATATACATTATTGCATGCACTTGGTTTGTAAATACTTTATAAGCAATTTGGCTCGACCCAATTGACAAGTATTTGGTCCAAAGAGAACTAAGTTATCTATGCAATTCTGATATAGTTTCACAATTCAAATACTCATAGAATACCACTTCATTATGGTATGTCTAATGTGTTAGATCAAACCTTATTCATATTGTTTGATTCATGATAGCTTTAATTGCTCTACCTCCAAAACATATCAAGGTTAGAAATTGCGTGTGTCATGGATACACTCAATATAGTTCAAACCTAGAAGGTACTCAAGACAACCCATAACTGAAAACCCTAATTCATTAAGGATTTGAGGTTTTCCACTCAAACCAATCGAATCATAAACCCTTTTGGATTTTTGATTATTCTACACTTCCTAGCTTGAAGATTGTAGTTTTGTGTTCTTCCTAGCTTGACGAAACACAAAACTGTTGCTAGAAATTTTGGTTAAAGAGTGATACGAAATTAGAGTTTTTCTATAAACCCTAATTGAGTTGTTGGAAGAAATTCCATTATTTCTTCATTTAAGTTCTGAATTTGTTAAAATCTTATGAAGCATTATATTAACAAATCTTGAGATGAGAACTTAAAATGTATTTTGTGGTTCTCCATTGTAAGCTCCCGGAAAATTTCAATGTACTTAAAGCTCTAATCAGAAATTAAGCACGATTTAATATATCATGAAAATTTTCTAAACATTACATTTGCATATCGTTTGGCATATGCATGATCAACGCAACTTGAGCGTTCATAAATATACCGTTTTGATCAGAATGAAATTCCCCACGATCCTGATAACCTTAAAACAAGTATCGAATACGTAAAAATTTATAAAAATGCGAGTTTAATTATAATAAAATATATTAAAATTCAGTATTGGGCCTCGGAACTCATTGGACTTTTTACCACCTCGTGACCCAACCCAACTTGTCAATGGGCCTCATATTCGAACCAAGCCTACACCATTTTTGTTATTTGGGCCTCTTTAACTACTCGAGCCCAACATGTTGATATTTCCTTTGGGCTTAGTCTTTGTACTCGAACCCACAACCAAGCCCGAACACCCTAAGTTCTTTTGGGCCTAGCTACTAGCCCAACACACTCAATGTAACAAAATTTGAAGATTGTGATACTACTTTTTCTGTTGTCTTGCAACCGTTCGAACCAAAGAAGTAATAACACCATTCAAGTAGAACCTTTCCCTTCCAATTCTTTTGTAACCGGTCGACAAATACTAGTCACAAACAAGCCAAACTAAAACTCTTCCTAGGATGCCAAGATGGCTCGTGTAGGAGAAAAGGGGACAAGAACTCAACCAACTAGCCACCTAGATTCTTAGGCTAATATTAAAACCACACCCTAAACACCCTTGACCACTCTTTGACCTTTAAAACCAAAGGACCTTGTGTTTTGTTGTATGTGACACCACATTACCACACCTAACTCGGCTGGAAATGGACATACACCTTGACCAAATTCAAAGTAACATGTTGCTAATTAAGCTACAACCTAGAACACCTAAGGATAAACAAATGTTAAGACCATGCTTGTAACTTTCTTAAATACCACTTCAAACACATGACTAAATCACAAACTCACAAGCTCATAACTTCACTCAAACACTTACACTCCTAAGATTAATCGACCATAGTGGTAACGAGTAGGAAAGAAAAACAAAGACATTGTGTCGCAAGAGGCTAGGGAGACTTGGATAGGAATAAGAATACGGGATAAAATTTATAAGGAGAACACAGGGTAGAATTGGAAGCACCATTTCATCGATCATCACCACTCGTAAGAGTGATTGTAAGTCATTTCCAACCCATTTCCATTTTGTTTTTATTGTTTACACTTAAGATACACACGTAGTGGATGTTGTACGCATCATTTCATAAACCAACCACGAGATTTTACATGTTATGGCTCAACTAGACATCTAAACATGTGATAATATTAGCATAAGACACATGAAACTCGACACAATACTCGAACACCTTGTTAAACTTACGTAGCACTAATCGGCCTAAAGCCCAACACGTAAGCCCATAAAGCCCAAATTAAGTCCAACGAGTCCAATCCGCCCAATGAGTTAATAATAAGCTATTAAGCACTAAAAATAAGTTGGAAAATAAGTTGAAATCAATTTGCAAAGTTTTCGTTTTATAAAAATGATTTTCGGATTAGATTTGCAAAAATATGAGACCTAGGGTCTAAATGGTAACTTCTTTAAAACTAAAGGGAGAATATATACATAAAAAGTATTTTATGAAAAGTATAGGGCCGAAAATGTCTATTTTGAAAGTATAAGGGTAATGTACGTGCATGCGCACGCATTGAAACCACAAGGACCGAATATGTAATAAGCTCAAACTAGTTATAATATAAGTTTTGGGCTAAAAGTGTAAAATAAGAAAAATGAAGGTTTAAAGCGTATAAATTGAACTAGGAGGACTGTTTTTGTAAATTCAGTTTTACCAAAGGATGGAAAATGTCATTTCTGAAAGTTTTGATATAAAATATCTTTTGGGTAGAAAGTGTAAACTTCTCAAACTTGAGGGACTAAACTTGTACTTTTTGTAACTTGAGGGTAAAAAGTGTAAATTCGGGAAAAGTTTAGAAAAACTTATAATCTTATCATAACTTCGTAAAAGCAGTATTTTGATCAAATGAACGTATTATTTTTGGATATTGATATATATATATATATATATATATATATATATATATATATATATATATATATATATATATATATATATATTAGAAAATAATTTTATATATATATATACTTAATCCGATAAAACACACGGGAATCTAAACAAGTTAAAATACTCAACAAATCCATTAAGATCACAACGGGAAAACATTTCACTTATGCGTAAGTGAGGATCATTAATTAAGGCAATGTAGCAAATAAATTAACTTAAAACGTTAAGCACGCACGCACATTATTGGATTGGACAATCCAATGATCTATTGAATAAAAATATTCAATACTCTATTATTTTGGTCACGAACCAAAATGCTCATTTTGCCATCTCATCATTCTTAGGTTTCTGTTTGGAACCTCCGCTACATTGTGTTTGATCTATTTGTACGTGTTCATTTTCATCAAGGTGAGTTCATAGCCTTGCTTTTACTTTATTTTTATAAACCCTGCGAGGGAGATACATGCTCTAAACTAGAAAACAAGGTTTTTCATAAATGCTCTATCTTCTTGATTATTGGTACTGTCTAAGTATTTAGCCACAAGTCCCCTGATCATGAACCATTATTCACCATGAGTGAACTTAGATATTGTGAATAGTACTATGGGGATTAACGACCCGCTTCGGTTATAGAGAAATAACCGGGTGCACCATATTGAATTTCTTTAGGTAATTGGCTATTACCTCCTTTGGGGCATACTTACGTACACGCGTAATTCGGTGTATGCAGTTGAGTTTTGGTTTCATGAGCTTAGCGCATAATAATATGTGATTTTTCTTATGATATTGTTAGTTTACATTGATCATGCTCATATACTTGTGTTCAACTATTTTAAACCTATGAATTTCGCTCAACATTTTTGTTGACCTTTTAAGCATGTTATCTCGGTAATCGATGAAGAGTATGACCAAGGCGGAACGGGCATGGCAAGGCTTATCCGGTGGTGTAAAACATAAAAGTTGTCATTTCTTTCAAACTCATGATCTATCTTTTGGGAAAAACACTGATCTATTTACAATGTTTTGTAACAACTATGAGTTTTCGATGAATGATAACTATTTTAATAAAACGTCTCTTTCGAGTCGTTTTCTATAATTATTGACTATGATCGACATTCAAGTAACACCCGAATTAGTCTTCCGATGTCATTAAGATTTTCGGGGGTGTTACACCCATAAAGAACAATTTATTGTTGCTTAAATACTTAGTATTTAGAGAATTGCTTTTACTTACAAAAGTAAGTAGGAGTATATACATATCTCAAAGTTTTTGAGAACAAAATACTTAACCTTCTAAAATCCACTTATTAATGTCATACTAAGGTTAAACATGAAAATTTCGACTGAAATATAATGTTACTTTCATTCATAATGTGATAAGTATAGATGCGGTATGACAAACATGTCACATAAAATGTTCTGGTATGACAATCATGTCACAAAATGATGTTACAATTGCTTAGCGCATGATACGAAGCTCAAGTGATGTATGCCCAACAGAGTGTCTTGCCAAACAACTCTAATAATGTTTATGAATGAAATGCATCCGTATGACTAGTTGGGATTCACCAACCGGATGGGCGTCACCCTCGATAGATCTATCCACTCACACGCGCTTCTAGGAAATTAACGGCTCATGCATTTGAAGTGGGGACTTTTAAGCGGCAGCGTGTAACTCAAGCAATGTAAATGAATTTAATATACTTGGTATCGTAATAAAATGTTGTGCAATGTATTCTCCCGTAGGTTTGAAATAATGTAAAACTTGTAAATCGGGCTATGAAAACTCACTTGATAAACGGTATGATGACAAGAGTGAGTACAACGAGGTATAGCGTGATACTTTAATCTGGACCTATTACGAATGATATGATATGTAATGAGTTATGATGTAATGTTATGCATGCATTTCGTATGTTATTTATACCATTTGCGAGTTTTGAAAAATAATACTTATCGTCGAAAAATACTCTTTTGACGTCTTGACCAATCTTAAATCACTTTACAAGTATTTACGTCAAAATGTCATCCTACAATAGTTTTGTAATGATTTATAGTGAAATTATCACTTTTCGTCGTAAAATAATGTCGTCGGAAATTTCGTGAAATTGACAAAAATGGCTTCGAAAAACTAGTCGTAAAATGGTGTGCGTCGTCGTTAGGAAAACGAACTCGACAATTTTAGAAAGTTTGTATCAAAATCTAAAAGTTTCAGTTCAGGAGTTTTCGACATAAAGGTCTCGAACATAAAGATAATAAGGATTAAAGATGGTGATTTTGTCTAATTGTTGTGTAAAAAGTGAGTTTCGGCCAAGTTTAAGCATCCGTAAATAATTTATTAAAACTCCGCTATACAAACGGTTGGTCGTTTTAGAAAATATGCTTGGTGATCTTGATTTTACTAGAAAACATCTCGTTACAAAAAGTTCCACATTATTGATAAAAGCATTTGTCAACATGGTGGTTTTAGTTACCGTAACACTTATCTCGTAAAAATAATATAGTTTTCTAAAAATAATAGTTCTGCAAATTTATGAAAGCGTGCATATCTTAGTCGTTTCAAATCCGTTTTCTACATTATATGTCCTTAGCCGTATCAAAGTATACTAATATATTTTGATAAGTCGAAATAATTTGTAAAGCTTAAGGCTCTTTTTTGACTCGTACAAGATAAAAATAGTATCTTGAAATTTAAAAACTATATATTTAGTCGTCAAACTTTAAAAATTCATAACTTCTTCGTTATAACTCCGTTTTATTCCGTTCAAGCTGCCACGGATTCGTTTTAAAGTATATTTTCTAAATATCAAGGCCAAAATTTCGTGCCTACTGTCGGATTTTCCGAGAAAAGTAAAACAAGGACAGAACACATTTTATACTAGTCGAAAATAGTTTTTCGTACCAAACCTATTCTAATCCTTCAAATCAACTCCAAAGCTAATCTAATCCTACCATACACCTTCTTAGGGTGTCATGGGTTCCTAGACATCATCAAGACCAACATATACCAAGGGATAATTATAGGATGACCTTTATATATATATAACTCTAAAATCATGTAAAATGGTATAAATCAACATAAGTCATGCATGTTTGCTATGAAAATGATAAAATACATATGTAATGATAAGGAAAATGAAGAATATAAATGATATGCTTACAAGTAACTTGATGAGGTGATTAGAACAAGGTTTAACCTAAACACTCTAGGTTTTTATTTCAAAACCCTAATGAGAGTGTGATCTAGATTGTGATTAACACTTGAGCTTGAAAATTTTTGATCCCTTGTACACCTTGAATGCGGCGGTTTGGAAGAAGAAAAAGAGAGAAAAGTTTTCTAACACTTGAATTATTGTGATAAATGAGTGAAATGGAAGAGTTTGAGTATAAGTATAGATGTGTAAGAAAAATTGTTACCGACTTTGACTTACCTATGGCGGTTTTGGGAATGTTTTTCCAAATATATTTTTTTTTTTTTCTTTTATAAATTGAGTAAAGTTTGTTAAAAGTGTAAGTGAAATGTGTAAGTAGTAATAACTTGTAAGGTTTAATATACATTAGTGTATTTAAGGTAATTTTAGGTAAAAGAAATTTTAATAGATCAAAGTAGAGTATAATGAGATCATAAAATTGTAAAATACATTCCTTGTAAAATTTGAGTGATAAAATAATTATCGTGCGTTTTTAAGAAAACGCCGTAATAATATAACTTTAACGATTTATATACAAAATAAATTCAAAACACTAGTTAAACTCAAAATATAGTTTTTATAACTAAATGTAAGTATAAAAATATATCGGGATCATTTTTGAAAGTAATGGATTAAATGTTCAAAATAATAACTCACGCGATAACGTTTATTTAATATAAAATTTACACGTTTAATGTGAAATGCAATGTCATGAATGAACTAACGTGATGCAAATGATGCTAATGAAATGTAGACTAAACTTAGTCCATATGAAATGTTCGTGATGATATGATCAGGAATTCGCCGCTAAACCATAAAGGTTCTGCAATTTGAAACACGTAAACCTAGTTTCGATAAATGTTGAAATTGTAAGGCATGAATTATTTTGAGAAATGACACGAAATTGCGAGTTGTCACATTCGCCCATCAAAGGAATTGATCCACAATTGATCGTTGATAGGTCTACGGTGTTGTCGGTGGAAAGATGAGGATATTTGGGTCGTATTGGTTCGTCGGTGTTTTTCTAAATCGTACCACGCCTTTCCAAGGCGGGTCCTTGTGCATAATTTGTTGCCCACTTGAGATTCTAATGGTTTGCGACTTATGGAACATACTTCCAATATTTTCGTTGTATAACGGCGTAGCTTATCTAGCCATATGTTGTTATTTGTATGGCGATTTTTGATTTGCATGATTTCTTTGTTGTTTCATAAATAACTCATTGACTAGTGAGTTGGACTTTCACGATTTCGACCCGTAATTAAATGATTGACACCTCAACCATAGAGTGTCTCAAATGGTGTAGTCAATAGGTTCATGAGTTAACTATTGTTGTAAAGAAACTTGTCGATGAGGAATTATTTGCCTAACCATTTCTAGAAAGTTACACTTGGCTTGAGCATATAATCTAATGTGGGAATTGCTCTCTAGCTCTAACCATTGAGTGAGGGATAGTAAGGTAATCATGTCCTAGTAGGTTTCATGGAAATCTTGAAATATTGGCCGGTCTAAGGTGAATCGAATAGCTTATAATAGGTACAACTGGAATTGATACCACGTGTCTTGTGTTAGATTTCAAAATGTTAAATCATTAGAAAGGACCTTATTGAAAAGAATAGATTATAGGTATGATTTGTGATTCCTCGCGTTTCTAGTCCTATCGAATGTCATGACTGAGTCTTACTTGCCTAAGGTGCTTAGTCTCTATGACTAAAATGTTTATTGTTTGATTATCGAAGTGTTTCCATGCTTCATGTTGTAAAGTCACAAACCTTAAATATTTAAGTGAGGTGGTGTAGTGGTTGGTTTTCAAGATTTGTTCGATATTGAGTGCTTCCAAAATCGTTCATCCTAATATTGTTATCATGCTAGCAAGAAAATAGATGTCGACTCAAACTATGTCTAAGAATGTTTGTTCTAGTTTCACTTGTAGATGGGGAGTCATTGATTGTCCGACATGTTCAAACCTGTGGCATCTCTTGATATGGAAGTGAGGTTACTTGGAATTTCTAGAGAACACAATGCCTTAGGGAAGTTTATATCGATAACCTTAATTTAACTATATTTTCCTTTAAGGAAACTCATTGTAGGGAAGTTCGCATATTGTTGAAGCCTTGTTTAATGAAATGTTCTGTAGTCTCAATTAGAAGACTTGGTATATCCCTATAGTGTTGCTTCTGTGGGTATTAGCCGTACTAAATCTTGTAACTCGGTCTAGCTAGTACTTTTGGAATGATAGAGTTTGGATTCTAATCCAACATAGTGGTTTGGAAGGTCTCGTGATGTCTTAAGCTTTTTGTTGAGTTTTGAATCATCCTACTACCTAGTTCTAGTCCTTGTTGGTAATTCCAAAATCCTTTCATTGTTTTCCTGCATCGAGGAATCCTCCTCGTAAATGGTATAAAAAGTCTTTCCTGAAAAGGTCATTCGTCAATCCTAACTTATCAGTTGAGTGAGAGATAAATGGCGTAAGCATCTATAGAGTGTTAACAAAAAGGAATGTTTATGCACGATTTTTCTGATTATAAAATTTTGCTTTTAAATGAGGATTGTTTTAGGAGATTTGAAATGATGCTTGTTACTTTCATGACATAATTCTTCCTGAATTATACATAGGTGATCAGGCCATGTATAATCAAGGACAAATGATGTGATGCTTGGTTTTGTTGAAATGGTATTATGTTCCTCGAAGTTTTAGATGGTATTCAACGTTTTGTTTTGTAAAATAATGGCTCAATGATTTTTTTTTTTTTTTTTCGAGTAACATGAAAATCGTTTAGCATGAGGATATTAAATAGTTGATAAAATGACTGAAACCAATTGATAAGTTGGTAATAAAACAACTTGCGTTAAAACTTTATGAAACAACGTTTCTAAGATGGTGATAAAATAGTTTGAAATAAAGTCAAGTGAAATAATTTCATGAAATAGTAGCAGGATAATTTGGAATAAAATTTGTTGGATGGTTTGTAGGATACATAGGAGAACCTTATCGAGTAGTAATAGTCTACTAATTGGTCGAGAATAAAGTTGGCCTAACCCCTAGTAAGATAGTGATGTATCGTCGTGAAATGATGGAAAATTGGGCAATTGGAGTAAGGAATGAAATAAACAAGGTGGTGATTATCGTAGAGATAATAAATGATAAGGATTACATTAGCTAGAAAGGTACTTATTATACATTCTGTTGGTGGTCTAATCGTGTTTCAAGTGTAGGAGTAGTAGGCGGTCTAGCAACATAGCCCTAGAACTCTCACAGTCCTCAAACCTATGAGATGGTGTAGTGTCTATAGTCTTAGTGGTAGATGGTAATGGTGTGTCAAATCATGCACGCTTCCCAAGTCGCAAGTCGGTGTATGAGTATCGTATGAGATGTGATGGTACGGATGGTGCTCGAAATGATAATGATGATGAAAATAATGACAATGATGATAATGGAAATCCTTGTGGTGAGTTAAGAAAATAGGTTCATTAGGACTAAGCCTATAAGTTCTACCCAATGGTATGATCTGTCCCTAACTGAGTGATAAAATTGTCTGATCCTACGGTGAATCAATAGTGATCGTGATGGTGTAGGTGCAACTTCGTCCTCCTAAAAGGTCTCAAATGTCATCATCGATGTTATCGGTGTGGAGTCAAGTCGATGTTAAAATTGTGATAGGGAATGACAAGGCATTCTCCGTGTCAAAGTGATGTGAGTATAATGGGATGGGTATTTGAAGGCATCTATGTGACAATCGAGTTCGAAATGAAAGTAAATAACTCGTAAAATGTGCGTATAAAACCGCATGTATAGTGAACATGCACTTATGATGAAATGATGAGATGCTATGATAATGTAGTTATAGTCTAAGGTCAATGATGCAACCTAGTTCTCTATAATCTGTAGCTCGATACCAATCATCACACCCCAATTTACTGCTTTTGCGTGGAATGGAATTCCACAGGGATTGACGTCATAGCACCACAATCACGGTTATATTGAGCGACCTAAAGTGTCGTTTAAAATACATCGTTGGATATTTAATAAAAGCGTTCATCGAGTTACAACATAGGTCCCAAAAGTTTACAAAGTTTGCGAAATATAAATATATTACAAGTCCAAACGATGGTTTTGAAAGAAAGTGTCATAATGTACAATGATGTAAGTCGGCGCTTGCGACTCAAAAGGTTCCTTAGCCATGCCATGATGATAATGCCTTAGTTACACGAAAATACATTGCTAAAAGCGGTCAACAATAATGTTGGTGAGAAATCATAGGTTTATGTAAATGTTTTATACGACTACGCAAGTATAGATCGGTATGACAATCATGTCACATAAAAATATTATTTGACAATTATGTATGACAATCATGTTATCCATAAAAATGTTACAATTGCTTAAGCGCATGATAGAAAAGCTGTTCATAATGTAAGCCCCAACAGAGTGTCTTGCCAAACAACTCTAATAATGTTTATGAATGAAATGCATCCGTTATGACTAGTTGGGATTCACCAACCCGGATGGAGGTGTCACCCTCGATAGATCTATCCACTCACACACGCTTCTAGAAAATTAACGGCTCATGCATTTGAAATGGGGACATTTAAGCGCAAGCGTGGTAACTTAAGCAATGTAAATGAATTTAACATACTTGGTATCGTAATAAAAATGTTGTGCAATGTATTCTCCCGTAGATTTGAAATAAAGTAAAAACTTGAATAAATCGGGGCTATGAAAACTCACTTGATAAAGCGGTATGATGACAAGAGTGAGTACATCGAGATATATCGGGATACTTTAATGCGGGACCTATTACGAATGATATGATATAATGAGTTATGATGTTATGATATGCATGCATTTAAGTATGTTATTTATACCATTTTGAGTTTTGAAAATAATACTTATCGTCGAAAAATACTCTTTTGACGTCTTGACCATTCTTAAATCACTTTACAAGTATTTACGTCAAAATGTCATCCTACAATGGTTTTGTAATGATTTATAGTGAAATTATCACTTTAGGTCAAGTAAAATAATGTCGTGAAATTTCGTGAAAGTGACAAAAATAGCTTGAAAAACTAGTCGTAAAATGGTGTCGTCGATCGTTAGGAAACGAACTCACGGTTTTGGAAAGTTTGTATCAAAATCTAAAAGTTTTGGTTCAGGAGTTTTCGACATAAAGGTCTCGAACATAAAGATAATAAGGGTTAAAGATGGTGATTTTGTCTAATTGTTGTGTAAAAAGTGAGTTTCGCAAAGTTTAAGCATCCGTAAATAATTTATTAAAACTCCGCTATACAAACGGTTGGTCGTTTTTGAAAATATGCTTGGTGATCTTGATTTTACTAGAAGACATTTAGTTTCAAAAAGTTCTACATCATAGTTAAAAACAGCCGTCAACATGGTCATTTTAGTTACCGTAATACTTATCTCGTAAAAATAATATAGTTTTCTAAAAATAATAAGTTACGGCAAGTTTATGAAAAGCGATGCATATCTTAGTCGTTTCAAATCCGTTTTCGTACGTATAATCGTCCTTAGCTTAGTATCAAAGTATACTAATATATTTTGATAAGTCGAAATAATTTGTAAAAGCTTAGGACTCGTTTTGACTTCATACAAAATAAAAATAGTATCTTTGAAATTTTCGAGAAAAAGTATATATTAAATCGTCAAACTTGAAAAATTCATAACTTCCTTAGTTATAACTCCGTTTAATCCGTTCAATGACCCGCGGATTCGTTTTAAAGTATATTTTCTAAATATCAAGGCCAAAAATTCGTGCCCTCTTGTCGGATTTTCGAAAAAACAAAATAACAGACAGAACACTTTTATACTTAGTCGAAAATAGTTTTCTCGTACTAAACATATTCCAATCCCTTCAAATCAACTCCAAAGCTAATCTAATCCTACCATACACCTTCTTAGGGTTTCATGGGTTCCTAAACATCATCAAAGACCAAAATATACCAAGGGAATAATTATAGGATGACTTTATATATATATAACTCTAAAAATCATGTAAAATGGTATAAATCAACATAAGTCATGCATGCTTGCTCCAAAATGAAGAGATAAATATGAAATGAAGATGAAATATATAAAATGAAAGAAATATGCTTACAAGCTACTATGATGAATTGCAAAGAACAAAGGTTTAGCTTAAACACCCTAAGTTTTTATTTCAAAACCTTAATGAGAGTATAAATCCGAAAGGATGCCTCATCACTTGAGTGACATTTTATATCAATACCGAGGAATATAAGTTAGAAGATTATTGTAAATTAGCTAACTACTAAAACACATTATCATATCTTGAATCTGATAAATGTTTTAGAACTATGAATGATAAGATGCAGTCCTTAAAAGGCAAATCCAGTTTTGAGATTAATTGTTATTTTGCCTAACTGTTAACCTATGATGTTGGAATGAGTTTCTTTTCACAAGGACAAAATTGTATACATGTTAATGCATGACATTTTATAAGAAGTTTTTAATCATACTTAAGCAATTGACTATGATTACATTTTCTTATATATGCATGTATTAATTATATAAAGATAATTGATTGTCATACATGTTCACTTGTATGTGGAATATGGTAATTTAAATTTATGACTCTTTCTTTATGATTACCTTTTGCGAGGATGGTGTGTAATCGAAAGGGTTATGAATTATATAATCTTTATTTAGTATACAAATTTAAGCAATCCATGTTTTGGATTGAATCATGCATCTAGGAGCTGAAATCTTGAATTTAATTACAACATGATTTTGATCAAATTAAGATAACTCTTGAATACATCTGACATTGAGTGAGAGCAATGTGTTTTTCTTTAAAATTTATATGTTGAAGATATCATTCCATTTAATATAGATATTGATCCTTAAGCTTGGAATGAAACTTCACTTGGAATTTAGGGAATAAAACAAAAAACCTTGAAGTAAATGTTTATCTGAAATAAACAAATGCGGAAAATTAAGTCCAACACAAATGCAATATATCATTCAAGCAAGTCTTAAATGGTATATTTCACTTGGAGTAATTTATTACATGGATGGAAACCTTATGTTGTTTTAACTAAGAATTTATCATGTATATATTATATTGTGTATAAGACTAGTTGTTACTTTTGTACAAGAACAAGATGAGCTGACAACAACAATATCTAATTGAGAGTGTTTAGATTATTTTTAATATAGATGTTTACGAATTATAAAGCATAGTGTTGTATAAGTACAAATAATGCTAGAGGATTATTAATACTAGTTGTAGTATGATTTCATCTTTTATGATAAGTCTGCTAACTAATTATGCTCAATATAGAGCATTGTTGCATTACACATTAAGGAATGAGAATACTTTACACTTTTAGAAACGTAAGAAGATGATCACAAGATGTCGTTGATTTCTAATACCCCATGCAAGGTAGGCGACATCTCCATACTATAACTCTTGCAATAGTATGAGCATATGAGATAAGACTAGGGGTGTAAACGAGCCGAGTCGAGTCGAGTACTGCCAAGCTCGAACTCGACTCGATTAGTAAAACTCGAGCTCGAACTCGACTCGAGCCGGTTCGAGCTTTGATTTCAAGCTCGAGCTCGCTCATTATCTCAAACTCGAGCTCGAAACTCGACTCGAGCTCGATTATTGCCACTTTTAAAGCTCGAACTCGATGAAAAATGGGCATATCAAGCCCGACTCGACTCGATTTTACGTAACTATATGTATATAAAAGGGTAAAAGTGTAATATCATTGAAGCTCGTTAAGGGCTCGCGAGCCTCACGAGCTGAGCATATTCGAGCTCGAACTCGGCTCGAAAGTGTACTCGAGTAGCTCGAGCTCGAGCTCGACTCGTTTATATCGAGTCGATTTCGAGTAGTTTACGAGTCGATCTCGAATAGCTCGCGAGCTGTCTCGTCTCGTTTACACCCCTAGATAAGACACTCATCTTATATTTCAAATCCCTCACTATATGTGAAATTCGAAACAAGTATTTGGAAAGTTTACTCAGATGACTATTTAGTTTTTCTTTTAAAGAAAGGTTGAGAATGTTGGAAACATTAGGCGTCAACTTACTAAATTAGTTGCATGCAAATCTGTTTTAGTATTTGGATAATTGAGATTGAAAGACAATTTTTACTTTATGATGAATAAAGATACTTGGTATTTGTTATTCATTCATATAATAATTGTTATCCTATATTTGCATGTTTAATCCTTAAATGATTTTATTATTCTAAATATATCCATTGTCGGTTAACAATATGGGAATATTGTTATGTAAGGCAAATATGAGTGTTGGTTATATTCAAACGAGAATGTGGATTGTTCCCGCCAAACACATATGTATTCACAAGGGATGCATATTGGATACCCCAACTTTCAAACATTTACTTTTGGATCCTTGTCATAAGTAAAATATTGAAAATGGCTTGTTAAAATCATCCTTAGACTTGAGATGCAAGCAAATTCTATTATGTGTGTATATCACTTTTTGTAAGTATACGCAAAACGCTATCCGAATAAGGTAGTTATAAAGACTATATTTCGGAGTGACGATGAGCAACATCCACAACACTTGTAGTCAATAAAGGATTTGTTACTCCACTTGATATGTGCGAGAAGATACCATGGGCCCTCTCCGAATTAATTAGATAATTGTTTGGCCAAACCCAATGGGTAATGCAAGATAATACTTGATTACATTTGGTATATCTAATTAAATTCTATAACGAGAATCTAAATGGTTAAACTATATGGAATGAGTTCGGATCCATATTCATGGTTTAACGGTATCTATAACAAAGGATGATTAAAACAAGAAATTAATAACCATGCCACTCGAGAAACTTTTATGAAACTATTCTCTTAGACACTTTTAGTTAAAAAGCGAGTGAGAGTGTTGCTAGGCGTTTCCGTCGTTAGTTTTGTGTGCCATTCGACACTCCAACTTCCAAGTGGGAGCTGTTGGTTTGTGGGAGTTTAAAACACACGTAAACGCTAAAAGTGTGTGAGCCTATGGGGGCACACACGATAAACACGAGAGTACGTGTCGAACGTATATTAATACTTGAATAAACATCGGATATACATGCATGCATCTTGACCCGTTTTCATTGATTGACCCATGGACTGCTTTCAAGGACTTGGGTCAAATTTGATTGTCGCCATGGGCCTTGAGCTTACATCCGATCGGGAAAGGGGAGCTTGGGCTTGTTTGCTTTTCGACCAAGCCAAGGCTCAATCAAAGGGTCGCTTGTTTTGGCTATAAACAAAACGCATCTTACACCCCATTCTGATGAAAAAAACATGCGACATATCTATACCCTATACACATCACTAACTGATCCTAATTCATGCTTCAATACCCAGTCGATTTGCTACAAGTCGATTAGGGGTTTTAAGTCGTGTTTGGTTCCTAAACTTGCATCAATTATTTTGATTCAAGTGTTTAGGTTTGATTGTTTGGTGACTACTTGTTCTTGTGTTTCCTGGTCGACATAGCAGCAACAACAAGTTGAGTTTTCTGGTTTTGGTCTTATCGGACAACAAAGGCAGAAAAGATATCGGACACATATTGTCCGATATCGGGTGATTGAGGAAAACAGCTTCTCGGCTGTTTGGTGATCTCGGGCATATTCAAAGCATGGTCTTTTGGGTTTTTCTTGTTCGTGAGTTATTCAAGTGATTATCAAAGGGTTGATTATGTAATACGTTCTCGACTAGCTCATTATCGAACGTACTTGTTTTACGTGTTGTGTGTGATACTCGTAGAGGTATCTACTTTAGATACTTTGGGTTTCTTATGGTTTCTTTGTTCGTTCACTTGCGTTCAATTGACGCCAAAGGTTAGTTTTCAATTTACCTTTTATTATCAATTGTTTATTAAATACGTGTTAACCTAATTGCGATAACTAGATCCAATTCCGCTGCGTACTTGTATGCGTTACTTGGCTAACGTAGTTCTAAAATCCCAACAACTTGTACAATGAGACAATTGTCTAATTCATAAGCTGAACACTTAGCATGTACCGGGACACTTGTCGAATTCATGTCGACACTTAGCATGTTGTACAGGTCGCTCGGTCTATTTTCAATTAAAATTATTTCTGGTTCTAAAAAGTGACAAGCCGTATGGCTACTGGTCTATTTTAACAAAATTTCCCCTTACTCTATATTGTATTGTACTATGACACAAATATTGACTGTTCATGGGAGAATATTGTCACAAAAATGTCATGGCTTAAATGGGAAAATGTTCTGGCTTCGTTTGAAAAAGGTTGGGTTATAAATTGGAAGTCTGAAAGCTTTCAATCTTTCTCTTCTCCAAAAATGGAGATGGCTTCTTGTTAACAATCCAGATTCTCTATGGTCTCGTGTCATTGTGGCTATTTATGGCGTGGAAGCGGGTACTGATCTCAAAGGATGCAACTGTAGTGGCGTTTGGGCATCAATCATTTCGACATACTCCATGCTTCATCAACGTAACCTTATGTCAATGAGTACTCTTAGTCGTAAACTAGGTAACGGTCTTTTTTTTTTTTTCTTTTTTTTTTCTATTTTGTAAAGACCCAAGGAATGGAAATGGCACGTTAATGTCTAGGTTTAACAGGTTATACCACCTAGACGCAAATTCGAACTGCTTACTCTCAGATCAGAGAGTAAATGATTCATGGGTTCGGAATTGGAAGAGGCAAGTCGAGGGCTCCCGTAATTAAGCTGTCTTAGATTCTCTAGTTTCTGAATTGGGTCAGGTCCAAATTCTTAACGAGCATGACTCATGGAGATGGAGCCTGGACGATGATGGTATTTTTTCGATTCATGTAACGCGAGTTCATCTTGACTCTTGTATGCTCCTTCGTGTTCCCATGCACTCGATGGTCCAAAATTTTACCCGCAAGGTAAATATCTTCGATATGCGTCTTTCTTGGACGGGCTCCTCGCTCGACTTAATTTATCTTTAAGGGGCCTTTATCCCATCCATTGTTTGCCCAATGTGTAACAATGTGGTGGAATCAGAGATTATGTATTCTTTGGTTGTGACTGCCTTTGGATGTTCGAGTCTTGTTGAAGATGGACCGATATTGATATGCCTTCTTTTCTTCTTTGTTCGCTTGCTCGCAATGATTCAAGATTAGAGAGCTCCTAGGGTTGATAAAGATCGAGTGTACATCATTGTAGTGGCGTTGTCATGGTGTTTATGGCTTATCACAATGGAGTTACTTTTTCCTCTCATTCATGAGGAAAATTACATTTTCGATTTCATTCGTACTTTTTCTTTCACTTGGCTTAAAAGTAGAAGGCATAATGTAAATTGTTGAAACTCTTGGCTTATGAAACCTTTGTAATTTTTCTCTAGCTTCTTGCTAGTTTGTTTTAATAAATCCGCCATTAAAAAAAATATGATGACACAAATATTGACCTTTATACAATATATATTACAAAGTTGTACCCCATTCCGTTATACATAGAGATTCCATTATAGCCATCAAGTAACTTATAGGTTAATTAATTAGCAATTTTCAAATTATATGATTATTAACTAATTAGTAATAAGCACATTATTATTTTATATACAAGGCTAACAATTACATAAAGAAAAAAGCATATGTGTTATTTTTCTAAAGAAGTGACACTTTGATGTTACTCATTATATATGCTACGTTCGTTTTCTTATAATTAGATCACTGTATAGGTATAACATCTGTGTAATGCATTTTCGATGATTTGTTATTAGGTATAATCATAAATCGAGATATTTTGATGATTACATGAGATTCATAGCATATTAACTTTTATTGTAATTGACTTTTGTAATTATTAAGGATTACAAAAAGAATATACGTTAAATCTTTGTTAAAAGTAAAAATATGTCTAGGGGTGAGTTATTGGACCCCTCAAAATACAAAGGAGACCCCTTTTTCGGTTTTTTATTTTTTATTTATTATTATTATTATTATTATTTTAATATAATTTTTTTTATATAAAAAACTATAAACCTGAAAGTACGGAACAGAAAATATAAAGTTTAATAAGTTAAACGTTTAAAATTGTCAGAAATACAAAATAGAAACTGACAAAAAACTGTGTTTTACTGAAAACAAAAGAAACAAACAAAATCTTTAACCTTAAACCCCCTTTATAACCTCATAAGGGGTTTTTATAGTATAACCCATAAACTAGTATGAGACTTTAAGTATATTACATAGTTTTCACCAAGTATTGGAGGTGATTATTACTAAAATACAATAATAATTGCATTTCTTAACCTTTTAAACACAAACCTTTATGCATACAATTTTCACTAAATCGGGCCGAAGCATGACACTAATCATATACAATTTAAGTTGATTTTTTATCTAAAAAAAGTGCAAAATATCCCGCAACAAGCGCGGGTTTATGTTAATCTCGTTATGAGAATATATATGAAAATAATGAGTTTACAAAATATTGATTTTTTAATTTTAAAGTAAGGCAAGTCATCAGGTATCGAACTAGAGCATCGTCTCTTGGACTTTTGAATGGCTACCGCCTAATGTGTCATTTGACCTCAGTCATTCCAGGCAAAAGGATCTATTCCTAGACTTAGGTTAGGGCAAGAAGGTTACAGTTAAAAACCACCGACATGTCAAGATCAAAATTCAAAAGGTAGATCCTTTTCGTAACGCTTTCACAGAAAGGTTCAGTCTTTAATCTATATCAATAGCAAACCAATAGAATCACTGCCTTTAAGGGAGAGTACTGCTTATGGCCTTGTACAGGTAAAAGGCAGTATTCAACAATGTCATGGAGGCTAAACTTGTCATAATGTACCGGAATTGGGTACTTCAAAGAATGGTGAGTCATCTAAGGGATTTGGCATTTAAACAAGAACCTTAGAGCATTTTTAAAAGGTGTGTTTTTTATTTTTTATTTTTTATTTATTTATTTATTTTTTTAACGATACTTTTCGCTTAATAAGAGTTAGTTGAGTTTGGAAGCGTATTTTTGTTAAGAGTATTACAATTTTATTAAAACCATCATCTAAACATGGCAATTACAATTATGCCGATTTGCTTAGATTCAACTACTCCTCCGCCTCAATTTAATTGTCGGGAGAAATCAAAGTTTAATAAAAGTGGCGCCACTTTAATTTTCAACCACACGAATAGAATATTCCTATTTAGATTCTCAGTTTTTACTAAAAAGGAAAGTTGACAATCTTTTGAGGCATCCAGATGGAAATATGACAATTAAATTGAGGCGGAGGGTGTAATACACTAACATCAATATTGATATTATTTTAAGTGTAGCTTAAAAGTTGAAACCATCTTGCTAATTTTATATTGTGAAGCTAGTTACTTAGGAGCATCATTTAAGGTTTAAAACATTGAACATGAAGATACATACTATTTATGATGGGACTTATCACCGCACATCAATTATTATAAATATATGAGTTAATTGCATAAACCAGTTGTCCGTGTGATTATCCATTTTGCATTGACCGGTCTTTTGATCAAACAAACGTTATTTTTTTTGTTAAGTCCATAGGGACTAAACAGGCGTTGGTCCTTTTAACTCTATAGGGACCAAACGCCCGTTAAAAACTAACGAGGGACGATTTATGTAATTAACTTTTACTTTTTCTTATTTACTTATTTATGTTATGCTATTTATTTATTTATTTTGCTTGTTTTTTAAAGGTTTCTTTTCTTTCTATTTTTCGCTTTTTCGGTTTTTAATTGTTTTTCGGTTTCGGTTTTCATTTATTTATTTGTATTTGTTTTTCGGTTTTGGTTTCTTTTTCTTTTTCTTTTAATTATTTATCATCGCCCTTTTTGTTTATTTGTTTTTCGATTGCGTTTTTTTCTTTTATTTATTTATTTATTTTGGCTTCCTTTTATTATTTGTTCGGTTCCGTTTTTACTTATTTATTTTTCGGTTCCGGTTTTATTTATTTATTTTCGCTTTTCTTTTGGTTTCGGTTTCTTTTTATTTATTTGTGTTTTGGTTTCTTTTTATTTTTATTTATTTATTTTCTCTTTCTTTTCATTAATTTGTTTTTGGTTTATGTTTCTTTTATTTATTTGTTTTTCGGTTTCGATTTTTATTTATTGTTATTTTTATTTTATTTTTGCTTTCTTTTTATTTAATTTTTTTCGGTTTTAGTTTTTTATTTGGTAAAGATAATAATTGCCATTGAACAATACCGTTCTCGTGAGTTAGTCAGTAAAAGTCTTTTTTGATTGGATGGAAATTTATTAAATGTCCACATCTTGTGTGAAAAGTATATAAGCTTAAAATATATGGTTTAAAACCGTTAACCTTTCATCAAATTAGTGTTTTTATAACATGTTATTTATATATTTTTAACGATTATAACATATTACTAAAATCACACAACTAAAAGTTAATCCTACAAGAATCAAACAGCTAAAAGCTCGCTTGATTTCCTACCGGCCTGTACGTTTCAACATGATTTAGATAGTAGATACCATATGCATGCAAATTAAAGAAAATCCATAATCACACGCTACCAAAGAAGAGAAATAACTTAATGAAAATAATTTATATAGATCATGACCACATACTTTCATGTTCATCAACACCAAATTGATTTAGCGAAATACCGAAAAATAAATAAATAAAAAGAAAGAGAAAATAGATCATGACCACATACTTTCATGTTCATCAACACCAAATTGATTTAGCGAAATACCGAAAAATAAATAAATAAAAAGAAAGAGAAAATAATTAAACAAAAATAAATATAAAATAGAAACCGAAACCAAAAAAATAAAAACAAATAATATAAAGAAACCGAAAACAAAAAACAAATAAGGGTGAAGGCTGAATATACGTAATAAACTTTATCAAATTTACCAATGTACGCAACATATTTTTTATTATTTATGTACGTAATATACTTTTGAATACTTACCAACGTACGTAACATTAACAGATTACCATTTAAAAAGTTCTGATTTTGGTCCCGCTCATTTGCCTTGACTTTCACCGTTAGTCCTTTGATATTTTTTACATAAAAATTTATAGTAATGGTCCTTGACATTTGCTTTGACTTCCATCGTTAGTCCTCGACATTTTAATACGTTTCGTCCGTTTTCTTTACGTTTTTATCCGTCTTTATTTGTTTTTATACGCTTTCTTCCGTTTTTCTTACGTTTTCATACGTTTTTACCCATCCTTATCCGTCTTTAACCGTTTTCATCTTTTTTTTGTCCATTTTATACGTTTTCATCCGTTTTTATACGATTTCATTTGTTTTTCTTACGTTTTCATATGATTTTATATGTCTTTATCCGATTTCATCCGTTTTTATACGATTTCGTTCGTTTTTCTTACCTTTTTATCCGTTTTTAAATGTTTTTATACGCATTCGTCTGTTTTTCTTATGTTTTCATACGTTTTTATCCGTCTTTATTTGTTTTCATCCGTTTCTATACGTTTTTATTTTTTTATCCGTTTTCATATGTTTTTATCTGTTTTTGTCCATTTTTAAATATTTGCATCCGTTTTAATACGCTTTCGTCCATTTTTCCTATGTTTTATATGTTTTTATCTGTATTTATCTGTCTTTATCCGTACGAAAACGTCTAAAAATGGATGAAAACGTAAGAAAAACGAACGGAAGCATATAAAAATGGACCAAAATGTATGAAAACGAATAAAAATGCATAAAAACGGATAAATACATATGAAAAATGGATAAAATCATAATAAAAACGGATGAAACGTATAAAAACGGATGAAAAAATTTAAAAACGGATAAAAACGCAAGAAAAACGGACAAAAATGTATAAAAACGAATGAAAACTTTTAAAAGCGAACGAAAGCGGATGAAAATGTAAGAAACACGAACGAAACCGTATTAAAACGGACGAAAACGTATAAAAATGGATGAAAACGGATAAAAACGGACGAAAGTGTATAAAAATGATTAAAGACGGATAAAAACGTAAAGAAAAACGGACGAAAGTGAATTAAAATGTTAAGGGACTAATAATGAAAGTCAACGCAAATGTCAAGGGACGATTACTGTAATTTTTCTAAGTAAAAAAATATCAAAGGACTAAAGGTGAAAGTCAACGTAAACATCAGGGACCAAAACTGTAACTTTTTTAAATGGTAATCTGTTAATGTTACGTACATTGGTAGGTATTCAAAAGTATATTACGTACATAAATAATAAAAAAAGTATGTTACGTACATTGGGTTAATTTGATAAAGTTTATACGATATTCAAAGATTCAAAAGAAACCAAAACAAATAAATAAAAGAAACCGAAAATGAAAACAAATAAATAAAAAGAAACTCAAACAAAAATTAAATATATAAAAGAAAGCAAAAATTAATAAAAAAATAAAAATAAATAGATACCGAAACCTAAAAACAAATAAATAAAAAGAAACCGAAAAAAATATATAAAAAGAAAACGAAAATTAAATAAAAATAAAAAGAAACGGAAACCAAAAGCGAGACCAAAACAAATAAATAAAAGAAATCGAAACAAAACAAATAAGTAAAAGACACCAAAACGGAAAAAAACAAAAATAAACCAAAATAAAAAGAAACCGAAACAAAAATAAATAAATAAAAGAAAAAAAAAAAAAAAAAAAAAACAAAACAAAACCAAAAACAAGTCAAAGAAACCGAAAAATTATAAAAACAAAAGCAAAAAAAAAGCAAAAAAGCCTTTTGAAAAAAAAGAAACAAAAACATGATATAAACAATTAAATAAAAAAATTAATTAATTAAGAGTTAATTACATAAATCGTCTCTATGGATTTAACGAAAAAAACTAATGCTTGTTTAGTTAAAGGATCACTCAATGCAAAATAAACAACCACTAAGACAACTAGTGTAGTTATTAAGAATTAAAGATGAAAGGTGCAACTCTGTGTCAAATACATGGATGATTTATGTTATTAACTCTAAATATATAATTAGACTTGATTACATAATTTTGTAGTGAGAGCATCATGTCCGGTGTCATCTCGTTATTTTAAAAAAAAACTCGATCATCGACGCAACAAAAATCATCATCCCTTCTAACACAAGACAAACCACTCTCTTTGTGACTTGTGTATTTTATTTTATTTTCATTTGTATTTTCTTTAACCAACTAATTTTTAACAAAAAATAAAATTAAACTTTGGAGTGGCTATTTGGGTTTTGTGAAATTTCCGTAACGAGTCTATCTTTGGAGCTCAAGTCCCTCTTCGATCTACTTTATTTGACAAAGTAGTTTATTGTTCTTTTTGTGGTTTTCTAATAGAAATAGAAAAGCATCTAAGTCATGAAACAATCAATGTTTTAAAAACCGGTTTTTTTATCGACTCGGTTTAGTTACCGGTTCACCGGGTCACCGGTTCAACCGGTTGAACCGTCGGGTCGAACCGGTTTTATACATATATATACTTTTTCTTATATTTAATATTTAATATTGCATGATCTAATAATTTATCCGTTGTTATTCATACATTCGATTAAATTAATGAAGAAGATTGGAACTATACCAATAAGTTTTACTTTTTAAGTCTACATCTATAAAAATATTGCCAAAATTTTCATGGTGATTCTAAATTATAAAATAGTTTATAGTAAAACTATATTAATTGGTGATTCTAAGATCATATATAACTATAATTTATTATTTTACAAAATTTTAACAAACATTAGTTATCATCATTTTAACTTTTCAATTAAACTTAGAAAAGTTAATGGGAAAAAAAATCATTTTGTTAATTTTTTTGATAAAAAGTCATGACCCGGCCGGGTTTATCAAACCGGGTCAACGAAAAACCGGCGGGTCAATCCGGTTCTCAACCATGCAAAAACCCGGTCCTATCCGGCCCGGTCTCCGAGCCGGTTTTCGGTTCAATCGGTTGAACCGGCCGGGTCAACCCGGGTTTTAAAACATAGGAAACAATTGAATTCAAAATCCTTTACTTGTTTCTCTTTTGTAATTGTTCTTCTTGCTAGCTTTTTGTTAGTTTAATAATATCTGAGTCATTCAAAAAATAATAATAAAACTTACATATAAATTGAAAAAGAAAACACAAAAAATTTCAATAAAAAAGTAACTAAAGACCAAACTGAGCATTATACAAAATTGATGGACTAACACACAAGGACTAAACTAAGCATCATATAAAATTCAAGGTCTTAACTATAAATTTAACTCTTCAGAAAATTTAAAAATAATTTTTTAACCTCTCATTGGTCTCGTACTTGCAGAATACACACATATAAATAAAACACAACACAAATACATAAAATTAATTTGTAAACACAATACACATACGTAAAACACAAACACAACACAAATACATAAAATAAATGATTAAAAAAAAATGCCACCTTTCTAATTCATAACGAATACAAAGCTTGCTTGGGTGACAGCGCAAAGGATGGTGTCATGACGCCATTTTGGCACGCGCCAAAAGGGCTTGGCACAGGAGTCGAAGCCATGACATCCAATGCTCTGATTTGATCTAATAATGTTATCGGAAGAATGTTGTATCCATTTGTTGTGGTGTTCAGATTGATATGAAGCCTATTTAAGTTAATACTTTAGCTTTTTATATATTGTAACATTTTGGTTCTAGTATTATTGTTATATGCTTTTGATTTCAAAGTCAATAATTCTAAGCTACAAGTTACACCCAAAAACGAAAAGATATGATCATAAGCTAAAAGATTAAAAACCACCTTAAAATAGGTTTTCTTTAATACACTAAAGGTCTTGTGCACATGAATACATGATAGTGTGAGGAATTTTCACAACCAATTTGTCATAAATTCAAGTCTTGTGTATCGTGAAATAGTTATTCGCTTCTTAAAAACGTATTTTATACATCTAGATAGCATTGTGCGATTGTGTACAATATCGGAGAATCTTTTATGCTCTGCGGTTTAAACTCTCGTTATACCAATCTTGATTCCATTTGTTGTCTTGTGTGACTTAGCCCAACACCTTCATGGCCGTGCATTATTTGGTTGCTTGAAATCTTGGTTTATGCTTTCAACATGACAAGGTGTTAACCTTGAAGTGGTCACGCAACCTCCCGAAAAGGGAAATCTTTACCGGTTTGACTGCTTGAGTCTTTGTGGCAATGAGTTCAAACCTCGTTGGTTAGTCGGCTAAAAAACATGGTTAAAAAAAAAATAAAAAATACATGGCAATGTGTTAGCAATTACCCTAAAAAATCTTGCAGGTATAATCTCATGGGTCGATTGAGAGACTTATTAGTCGTTCAAAAGACACGCTTTGGGTGTAATGAATCAAACAACGATTTGAGTAACATGAAAGTTTAGGAGTAAGGTCTGTTGAAATTGACAAAAGATACCACATTAGAGGATGGTATTACGATTATCTCGTATAATTGGATTATCTCACATAATTGGATCACTTATAGGAATATGAAAGATAATGCCACGTGACTTTCTTGAACCGGTGACTCTAAAAATACTACGAGTAGTACCAACTTGGTGTAATCTCATGTTTCTAACCACTTGATAATTTTGAACGAACTTGTTCACGGTTAAAAACGTCTGTATAATAGTTTAAGATTTTAAAGATAACATAATTAAAACATCATGTTCCGCCAAAACACATAAATAAATCTGAGACAATACCTAATCCATACATCAAATCTACGGTCAAAATAAGTGTCAAACAAACTAATATTAAAGAACATTTTGTGCTAGATTTTCGAAGTTATTTCGGTGATTACATCCCTCTTTCTCTGACTTTTGTTTATCTTATTATAATACTAAGGCAAAAATGCATAATACTAAGAAAACTTGTCCCCCGCTTAAAGCATAAAATATGAATATTTGTTTATTCTAAGGCTAAATGTGAGACAATAATTGCATGTTTTTATTATTTTAAAGTGCTCAAAGATTATTTAATAAACACTTAACCCTTCGGTGGGAAAAAGTTCATGATGTATATGCTTCATAAATGTGGAGGAGATCTTAGCAAATATTGCTTTATACGACCTCTTTGACTATTCACTTTTTGTCTTTTATGTTTTTTATTTTGTCTTTTTCTGTTTTCATAAACTAATTTTGATAATCACAACCTTCACCTCATCAAAATATAGAAAGACAAATTTCAAATATTATCTTATTTTTAACGCATGAAATCTTTACTGAGTCAATCATTTATATAATACGAGAAAAATGTTTGTAACAATTCACCCTTTTATTGATTAATAGTAGAGCTCAAATACAAAATCAAGCCCTAATAAAAGTTTAAAATTAAATTAGTTTGGTCAAACTATTATTGTAATAAATTTTATGAAGAAATTTGATCTACACATGACCTCGTGAGTTTTATTTATTTATTTATTTATGTATTATCATTTTTTTAATTTTAGACTTAATCACTTAAGTGTAAATAAATATTATATTTAGATTGGTTTATATAATTCATAGTTAAACCTTAAACTTTTAAAAAAACTATTAATCTTAAATCTAATTTTATAAACATAAGTGTAAAATCCTTAATTTCCATAATTTTAAAAAAAATTATATAATAAAGAAAACCCATATAATTTAAAATTTTTTAATAAACAAAAACTACTACTATCACCATCATTATCATCATCATCATATCATTAAATTGATCGAAACACTAAAAATACAACTAAGATACACCTACATATTAATGAGTATATGATTAATGAGTATATGCGCGAGACATGTGTAAACATTTATATTTGATGAATTTAAATTTTGTTAAATTATTAAATTAAATTACTCCAACAATAAGATTATTAAACAAACTCGATCATATTTTCAAACGTGAACACATATAGCTGAAATATTATTATTAGTTATAGTAATTGTCCGAACATAATCCGCACTTATTAACCCATGCGTACATGGGGTAAAAACTAGAATACGGATAACGATAAATTAATCTAATTGTAATACCCAAAATCTATAGATACATGAGATTGTAAGTATCTAAATGAAAGAGCACGATGTTAGTGCAAATATGAAGATATTTAAACTAAACAGTCTTTTATGTTTTAATGATGACAAATATGTAACTTGTAACATATACCATAAAATATGCAAGTTACTTGTAACCATAAATCGTCAAAACATATATTCCTTAACACTTTTCATCTTCGATATATCGAGTCTTCTGGTGCTTCAACAATAGTTCGAATATGTTTGTTATATTGCATTATGATCAAAATATCTAACAAACCATTGAGAATATTTAAAATATATTTTGAAGCCATTACATATTTATAATTTCAACTATTCTCTTCTACAACCTTTTTTTACATTTCATACAAGATATGGATATAAATTTATAAACTAACCTAATAGTCAAACATGCTTTTATCATATATAATGCATCAAAACTTTTGCCTCATTTTATAAACTCTTGCATATTTTTATAAACATTTTTATCAATCTTATTTAACTCTTTTTAAAACAAAATGTTTTAGAGAATTCATTTGACCACTAGCTAGAATCTTTTACGTTGGGAAGTAATTCAAATCCCATCTTTCATTGAAAGATAAATTAACCAATTTTGTAATAATTCAAAACAAAGAGAAAAACATTAAATGTGTTTTAGCATATCTTGTATCACCATCATTCAACACCATGTATCACCAACGATATTCCAAACTAGAGGTTAGATAAATTTGTGTTTAGGCCTTAAAATACAAGGGTTATAGGTTTATTGTGTTTAGGCCTTTAAACACAAAGGTTATAGGTTTGATGTGTTTGAGCCATAATACACAACGAGTTTGTTATACCCGTAGTGTTGTTCCCCGTTCACTATCGTTTAAAACAGCTTAAGTTTATAAAACAAGTTAATAGTGAACTATGACTGAAATTAACATAAGAAAACACACTAAGTAATTTTCAACATAATATTCTTATTAGATATAAATCAACAAAGAATCGTTACCCAAGTACTCATGAATAGTACTTGGGATTGAAATGACAAAGTTGGGTGACTCCTCTCTAAGCTCGGGCTAAGTCCGAGCACAACTCTTAGAGCTCACCGAGCTATCTCAGAACTAAGTTGTATTTGGAGGAGTGAAAAGATGGCTTGCGTGTATGTGTGTTTTACAATTCACAAGCTTAACCTTTTCACTCCATCTCTTATGCTATTTATACATGTATGATTTTGACTCTTTCCTAAGTGACAACCGACATCATGCGAAGACAAAATCTTGATGTATTTTGTCTCATTTTAAAGACTATTCTAGGTAAGAGACAAGACTACTTTCCTAAGTTCGGTGATGACACCGAGCACGATCTTTGCCATTCAGGGAAAGTTGACTTTGGTTGATAAGGACTTCGTCTTATCGATTCAAACTTTTCCCGCCTTGTCCCGCTCTTTCTTGATCTTTACATCCTTGATCCTCTACTTGATTTGTCTTGATGTAAGAGTTGGAGAGTAGTCTTAGGGATTCGGTGAGTTATTGTCATCACCACCGAATCCATCATCTTCTTCTTGACTCGGTCTTCACCCTTAAGTTCCGCCTTCGAGTGTGGAGACTTCTTCTTCGCCTCGTCTTGAGTATCCGAAGATGACTCACCGAGAGGCTATGCACTCATGACTTGATTAGTGTTTAACGGACTAAACACTTGGGCTATTTTCTATTCAAATCCTAGATTAGGGGTTTGGCTATTTTCTATTCAAATCCTAGATTAAGGGTTTGGGTATTTATTGAACCCAACCGATTATTACCTCCAACCCTACGACCAGATTATTGACAATCATGGAACTAACATCAACTTCCATGGTTATTATGCTGATCAACTAAATGAACAAGACATTACTTTTGGTTGGTACGAGAAAGATCTATTATCGTTTAGAGACACAAGCAACTCTCCTTACAAACATGCGCGCAAGTCAAGAAGGATGCCATCTTCTTCTTCATCGGACGATTTGAAGCAGCAAACATATAAAAGATTTGGATCTTCAATTGGCTCTATAAGTTCGACTATGTAACCATTCAATTTTTAAAACTATTTTGTTTGCCCACAAATTAATTCTTAGGATTATAACATCTCTTAATTAGATATGGTAATAAGTAGGGATGTTTGAGAGAAACAGATTAGATTCCTCTCAAGAATTCCATTAATTTTCTCGTTATCTTGTATCAACAACTTAATGCATATGCAAATAGTATATATGTTTTTTTGGTTTTTCACAGAGGATGAACATCAATAACTTTGTTGTAACTACTGGAATGATTCAACCTTTTTTTATGTCTTTAGATTGATCAAAACTAAGATAAATATAAATGTCTTTGTTAAAAATCACATGATAACTACTCCTCTTATTTAATGGTAATTTATTGAAATTAATTACATTAAGTACTATTACAAAAGTTACATATGTGTTGCTTGATTACAAGGGTTTGGTTAGCAAGAAACCAAAGGAGAACATATATTTTCTTGGTATACTTTTTGGACAACTTAAATTAGATATATTTAACCACCAAATAATAAAATGCACCCTTTGAATAGTTTTGTGATTTTATTCAGATTTTACAAGTATATGGTCGTTAAAGTTTGTACGAATTTTGCATGCACACACGCATACAAACAAATGTTCCATGTTTAAATTGTTTATTTAGGTTTATACACATAAAATTAAAATATTCCAATGAAAGCATCTGAAAAAGTCAAAATATGTTAGTTTGTCCAAGTACAATCTAATCCTTTTGTGTTTTGTGACCTCAGCACCTTCTAGATATCTTACTTTGATATTTTTTCTAACTCTAGTTAATAAAGTTGGTAGAGGTGATTGGAAGCAACTTAATATCAGAAATTTGTTTATTCCGAACAATACTATTAACTAATGCAACAAATATAAAAATAGTTATGACATTGTTTTTTAGCTATTTGAATATAATATATACTTGATTTTCAGAATCTTCGATAATCCTCGGCTACAATTAACTATAATTGATTTGTGTTCCATGTGATTTACCTGACAATATATCTATCTTAATTATGTACACTAGTTATGTTTAAATGATTATAATGCACAACTTGTGAAATTCATGACGTTGAAGGTTGAAGTTGGATTACCATTTAAGGGTTTTTAATCCTATGATTGGACATTTATGAGTTGTCTTAACATATCTAACTTGTGTGCTACTGAAATATTAATCAAATATAAATCCT
Organism: Chrysanthemum lavandulifolium; assembly: GCA_022545495.1. Taxonomy (NCBI): domain Eukaryota; kingdom Viridiplantae; phylum Streptophyta; class Magnoliopsida; order Asterales; family Asteraceae; genus Chrysanthemum; species Chrysanthemum lavandulifolium. Next base: position 94,884,566 of record CM040246.1, read on the forward strand.
AAAATATATACATCTTTATATAATGTTAAAACAAAAATTAACCGAGGGAGAAGGTGCATAATCAAGAGTTAAAGCAAACAGTGAATGAATCAAATAAGAAAAAGAAAAAAGGAGATACATCAAGTGGCGGAGGCGATGTGAGGGGATAGATGTAGAAAGAAGAAAAAATCAAATTTTGAAGGTGAAATCGAGAACGCTGTTAATAGAATTTCTTTATACTGAGAAATTTGGAGATGACATTATTAACTTGATGGTAGGAAAAAGATTGAAAGGAGAAGTATAAAAAAGCAATGAAAGTTGCTAGACATACGGAGTGGAGGGTTTGGGTGAAAACATTAAAGGAATTTGAGCAGCATAAAAGAATATCATGAAGTGGAAGGCAGAGCGATGGGAGATTCATATTTTAAAGTACAAGCGGAGAGGATGATAACGAGTTGTTCCATTAACATGGAACAAGTAAAGAGAAATTGAAATAATTGGTGTTTCATGGGTAAAGGCGGTGTCGAGGAGAAGAAGAATAGAAGGCAAGGATATCAAGAAGAAACGATAATGGTGGATGCCTTGTATCAAAGCAGTAGCAAGGTATTTGAGCTAATTCGTTATTTTGTATTTTGATGAAGATAGTATCAATTAATGTTAGAGTATGGGTGGATAGGGAAAATTAGGTGGGTTAAATCTATTATTAAAGATGAACGTCCGTGTCATTGGGCTTCAAGAAACCAAAAGTAGGATTGTTGTGATCTTTGGATAGAGGAGATTTGGAGGGGTAAAGGGTATGGGTTCTTTCATGTGAAAGTGAATGGCGGTTAAAATTATTATCGTGATATAGGACACAGGTATTTACTTGTATAGATGCAATGAGGGATGGACAAGTTCATAGCAATTAAAGGTAATTGGAAAGGTAGAAATAGGATGTGTATCGGCTTGTTATATGTGCCTGCGTATGGGGCGTAAAGCTTCGTTATGGGAGAGATTATCGAGTCTAATGAATAATTTTGTGCGGCTTGGTGCATCTTGGGGGACTTAAGCGTGGTTTGGAGAACTAATGATAGATTCGATTCGCAGTAAATGTTCAAGAAAGTAGAGGTTTTAACGATTTCATTAATGATTCGAGGCTCGTGGAAATTCCTATGGGAGACGAAAATATACTAGGATTAGCGACGGCGGCATGAAGTTCGATGGGTTGGACCGATTTTTAATGAGCGATGAGTTTAATAGTTTATGGGGAAATCTTTCGATGTGTTGCTTTGGATAGGAAGTTATCGGATCATTGTCAAATAGTTCTAAAACGATGGAGTTAGATTTTGGTCCAAAGCCTTTTCGTATATTTGGCGTTTGGATGGGCGCGATAGATTTTTGAAACGTGGTGGAAGAAAGCGTGGAAAGGAGGTTAGAAGCACTAGGCGGTTGTAGATTCGCGATAAGCTTAAGAATGTCAAAAGTGATCTCGAGAAAGTGGAGTAAAGATAGATTCGAATTGAATAAAGAAAAAATTAGGGGGGTATAGAAGTGAGGCTATGAGATGGGAATTACAAGCGAAAAAAAAAGAGCTTTGAGTGATGTTGAACAATCAACATGGTTGGAGGCTAAAGCTTTGGTTGGATAAAGATAATGAGGTTGTTGGCATGCTTCGTCAAAAGGCTAAAATTAGATGGGATGTGGGCGATGAAACTTCAAAATTCTTCCACTCCTTTCTTAAAGAAGGAATACCAAGAATAATATTCGAGGTCTTATGGTTAATAGGATTTGGTGTGAGGATCCTACGGACGATTAAGATGGAAATGGCAAGAGGCAACAAAGCCTTATTTACGGAAGGGATGACGATTAGAGACGATGACGTACCCTCGATCGGTCGAAGGACACCCTTCCGACCTCGATTAATTTGTATTACGAAGACCCAAGTCTTTCTTCATAAGTCATTGGTGGCGTAAAATCATTCATCATTGATATGTTTACGGTTGAGAATGCGCCCGACCGAGGCTATGACCGCCAGTCTTCTCTTGAAGGCACAAGACAAAAGAGAACAGAATTGGTCTTCCCAGCGTTCCCTATCTCCTTAGCTTCCCTTGGAGCGGAGAGTGGGAGGATGAATCTATGATTTACCACAAATCATGGGGCCCGCCCATGATCTCGAAAGCGATGTGCTTGCACTACTCGAGCTTATTTCTTCATCCTATAAATAGGTTGGGCCAGAGTCATTTCAATAGTATGTTCATTCAATTTAATATTTCACATACTCCATATTACTTAGCACATATCACATACTTACTACTACACTGGAGGTGGTTCGCGTGACCCAACCATTAATCATAATTATGTATATTATTTATTATTGCAGTTGGCTACAAGTTTGGCGCGCATATCACCCTCATCCGCCGCCGATCACCGCCGAGAGGCACGGTGATATGAATTATTGTACAATCGGTGGAGCCATCCGTGGGACCCGCTACAATTGGTCTCGTTATTCTAAACTTATAACTTGATCAATGCACTCGCTGGTTTCGCGGCATGAATCAAGGAAGAAAGGATACACCCCTGCGGGTTCTCGACCTTGACACCAGTCGATCAGCGACCTAACAACCTTCCTAACATGCGCGTCCACCTTTACACGATCTCACTGAAATAACTCCCAACATGCCTTGCTTCAACTTGGCTAACACTGGCGGTAATCGGTCTGCGTTGGGTTGAAGCTAATATGAAGCACTAGAATCTTTACTAAGGGCTCGAAGGAGGCAAGCTCGGAGCGTGGAGATGCGGAGGGAGTTGGAATACTCTAGCGATGAGTATGATGAAGAGTTAGAAATGGAGCTAGGCCACTTGGCTCACAGGCTACATGCTCGATCTTGAGGATAGGGTCTCAGGTGAGTCGAAGGCCGAGTGGAAGGTCGGTTGGTTTTAAAGATGTTCCAGGAGGTGCTCCAGGCGAGAAGGAAGGAACAATAGAAGGCTCGAATGGAAGGAGTCAAGAGGATACTACAAAGGTTAACTTGCCACTGACTCTTGGCGGCCCATCGGGAGAAGCGGGGCGGGGTTCCGTTTCGGCCTTCTCACGCATCCGGTAGAAGGCAATCCATCTCAAATAAATGGGGAGGAAATCTTCCTCCTCATGGTATGTACCCTCCTTTTGAGTCCAATCTTACCCCGAGGGTTTATCCCACACAATGGGGCTAGCAGCCTAGCTTTACTCAACCATCTGGAAGCATGCTACGGGCAACCTGTGGTATACCCTTAAGTATCTGTAGGAAGTCACCCACCTTATATACCTCACACCTCGATATATTAACAAAACCACAGCCGGTACCTCAGAGCCATAACCCATACAATCATCCCCCACTTACATGCCACCTTACAGCTGCCTTTATTTGGAGCCATGGGTTCCACAAACCCTACGTAAGGTGGATAGAAGACTACCACCTTTGCACGATGGGTTGAAAATGCCCTTTTTATTGGTACTTATGATGGGAAGGGGACCGGATAATTTCTTACATCTATTCGAAGGGCTATCGAGAATGCAAAAGTGGGTTATGCCGATTGCTTGTCACATGTTCACATATACCTGCGAGACTCTGCTGCATTATATGGTGGAGCAGGAAAAAGCATGTAGCATTGTAAATTTGGATGATCTCAAGGCCAAGTTTAGATCGGCTTGGTCGGTGAAAAAGTTCACAGACGCACCTAACGATTACTGACGTCAGCGGAAGGAAAAGGAGAGCACAGGGCTTTCGTTGCTTGATATCTTGATGACACATTGCAAATATTGGATGCACTTGCGAAGACCAGCGCATCTCGGGTTTAGTGCATGGCCTCACGAAACATGAGTGCTGGTGGAATTTCTATCCTTGACCTTCCCATGACCTACAAGGGCTTAGTGGAAGACTTACACGGATCGAAGCGAAAGTATCTACTAGCAGGCTCCATCGAAAATAAAGAAAGTCAGCCAAAATCCGAGCATCCTTCATGGGAAGAATTGAAAGAACAAACACAAAAGCGAGCAGGACTACGCCTACCAAAAACATAAACCCACGGGCTCTTGGCTGTCATCTAAATCTCTAGGGAGATGCTCCTCTGAGAAAAGGTGCGAAGGCCTTTGATCCTCCTCCTCGTTTGGCAAGTAGGGAAAGGCGAGGATACCTCAAAATCACACTATTTCCATGGCGATTACTGAATAGCGACACCAACAATTGCGAGAGCTCAAAAGCGAGATAGAAAAGTAGTGAAATCCGGCCAATTGGGACATTTGGTGAAGGGCATAAAGAAAGGTAAAGAAAGGTCTCAGAAACCTTGCGGTTGGGGAAGACACCACACTGAAGCACCCGTCCTCATGGGTGTGCAGGGACGATTCTAGTTTAAAAAGGAGCATTGACGGAGGAAGCATTATGCGGAGGGGCGTTACTTTCCTTGATCATAGGCAAGGTTCTCTCGAGATGACCCGTGGTCATCAAAGTCTGATCTCCAGCGGAGAGTAAGCGAGCTTACTTGGGCTGTGGTAGCTCTTGTGAAGTGATTTCACAGAACATTGTTTTCTAAAGCTCGAGCCTTGATAAGGTCGAAGAGTAGATCGAAGGTACCCTTGGTGGGATTCTCGAGAACACTCATGGCCCTGAGAGAAGTCCTCTGGGATTCTGGTTGGAAGGAAGGCTAAAAGAAGCGGAAACCACGGTTTTCGCGATCGTAGAGTGCAGATCTTCCTATAACTTTGTTAATAGGGAGAACATGATGAGAAAATGGGCATCGTTGTCTACACCATACATGCATAATCAAATTCAAAAACCATTCGGTGTTGGAGCGGTTTCTCCGATTACAACACGAAGAAGCCTCTGAGTAGGCAAAGATCAAACAAATCACGGAGGGCCTCAGAAGATGTTCTCAGTCTAGTCTAGAAGCGCATCGTAAGTAATGATCTACTACCACAGTCGGACGGTGGTGATTGGAAAGCGACTCCACTGCCTCCTTTAAGGCTGAATTGGAAAAGTTACTAAGGGCTAATCGCGGATGTCTTAGCATGGACTTACTTTGACATGAATTAAATTAGTCGGTCTTTTAGTATTATTCTTTCCTTCGTGAAACCAATTGAAAAATCATTTGGAAAATCAATCAAGGTACTTGTGATATAAAATCAAAGCATTTAGTACCTTAATAGTTTTGATCATTTAGAAATGCTCCCCTCGACATGTGCATATGATATTGAAATTGTTTAGCACATGGAGGCAAGGATTCTTTCAAATATATTCTTGATCACAATTTCCATGGAAAAAGCCATTTGATTTTCTTGGTAAATTCTCCCCCAAAATGTCGTTGGTTATATGAAATCATTTAACATATGAGAAAGAGACCTTTGTACCTTGATAGTTTAATTTCTTTAGAAATGTTCCCCATAATATGTGCTTGAGTTGACGTTTTGCTTTTATATGGAGCTACCTACACTTTGAGTCAAGCGATCACTTGTTCTTCAGTTCATATTTAAATCACATTTTCTCCCAGTCAAAATATCAAATCCTTTGAGATTTTGGATCCCAGTGATTTAAATAGGTTTATAAAACATGGAGAGAAAAATGTGTTCGGATTAATTTTATTACGATAGTGGAGCAGTTAGACATTAAAAAGATTGTTAGTGTCGGAATATGATAATTTTTTAAGAGATCTTTTAGGTAAAATAAAACATTTTCACAATCAAACAAAGAGAAAAAGATTTCATTTTGAAAGACCTTTAACCTTTGAAGAAAATCATGCAACCATGACATATTAAATCTTTTAGAATCTTTGACATTTTTATACAAACGGACTTTTCATGAAATATCGTTTGAAATATTTAATTTGAAATCACTTAGTTAACAAAATAAAGTCAGTTGATTTCATTTAAATTCGATTTATTTTCAAAACAATATTTTCCATTTTCAAAACAATATAATTAAATGTTTTAGAAAATGGTATCATCAATGTATTCTACACGAGAATCGTTGGGTGGAGAGAATAATGAGCCCTTTTGTTGATGTTGTTGTAGGGCTTGGGCATCTGCTGATGCGGTGAGACTTCTTCGTTGCATTTAATGGTGAGGTCAAATTCAGCTCAATTTCTTTGATCGACAGAAGAAAATCATCTGTGATGCAATGAGACCTCTTCGTTGCATTTTCCATGCCAACCTCCATAGAGGTCAATTAAGCTCCGTTTCTTCATTTGTCAACCGAAGATATAGTTTCCTTTTCTGAGGCATCGATCATCTTGAATTGTGGGATCCGAATGGAACATTCTTATATACCTATATACACCATATGTTGGTGAACACTATGCCACAAATATATGGTGAGTGGAGCATCACTTGATGAACAATCGACTAATAAAAGTCAATTCGACATAATGTCATCGGATCATATAAGGCATGGGAATAATGTGTTCATCAAACTCTAATCATCTAATCCTAACAATCATATCCTAGGACACCTAGTCCTGACGTGGGTTAACATCATTTTCGAGGTTAAGCATTTAGGATAATTAGATAAGTTAGATAGATGATATAAATTTGAAAAACATTCTCCCCTGATCAATAACTCATTTTATGAAAAGATTAAAAGCGTGAAGTCATTGATTGAGTTTGAAAATTTACCAGAAACTCCGATCTTGATTGATTTTCAAGCAACTCATTACCATTTTGAAAACAACAAATATTTTTAAGAAGAATTTTAGGCGGAAAAATATTTGAGTAGGAACAGTCCTTGAAGCATACTTTCCTCATTTTGTTTTAGGATAAGTGCAGAAAATTTTGAAATTTTATTTAGCGTGACACTTTCCTTCCTTGAAGAGCGGGTTGCTATCGAAATAATAGCAAGCCATGGTTTTATACGGGTTCACGATCAAATGCTTCTACCCGTATTTTGAGACATGTTTTGAAAAAAATTTACACCTCTCTCGAACTTCATCTAAAGTCACGTGCCATTGTTGAATGACATTTCTAAAGATAGTAGATGTTATCGATACCGAAGACATGTCTTGAAAACACATATTTTGGTATTTTTCAATTTTACGATTTTTATGAGCTTTTGTTGATTTTATATTTTCTATTTGGTTTTGTTGGTTTTATATTTTGTATGTGCTTTTTGAAAATTATATACAAAGATAGAGACATATTTTAAGAAGATGATGATCTGATCTTAGGATGAGGAAATCGTTCAATACTTTGAAGAAGATAAAGTCATCATCTCTTAAACTTCCACCACTTTGGCTTTCGAGGGGCTCTTGAATAAGTCGGCAGAACTTGAGCCTTCAAAGAGTGAATCTTTGGTAACTTCCTCAACCAGCAAACTAAGAATAAAGACCATTTCCCAAGTAGAAATGAATGAAAGCAGGTCTCATTGAATGAATCTGCACCTCGAAGAACATGAGAACACCAAAGTAACAAGTTGAAACATTGATCATCTCGGTGGTTATCAAATCCGGAATAGCGGATGAGTCAGATCCATGAACTGTTGTCGTCCTAGATGTACACGTTACTCTTTAAGATTGACCCGATTGTCAATTCGGGGAGCGATACATCAACATCTTCATTTTGCCTAGTGCGTTCAGGATATCTTCAAATAACCAATCGACCCATAATGTACACAAGTACCCAACGGAGTAAGACAACGACATCACGATGGCGGTAGAATCTTGCAGTCTTCTCTCTGGATGTCAACTCCGAAGATAAGCGAGTTCAGCTCGATCGTGTAGAATGTGTTGTGCGACCTTGATGTACGCATATCTACTCCACGATGGTTGCGATCTTATTGGAATCATCATTACATTGTGTACATGATGCACCTAACATGAAGCACTTTAACATAAATCATATAGAAGATGTCGATAAGAAATATCATCTCATGTACTGCCATATTCTTCTCACATTTCTTCCAGCTGAGCAATAAAACACATACAAAGTCTCCGAGACCATTTCCCCAGATAGTTGAAATAATACATCCTTCCCCAAATGGTTGGAATAATATATCCTTCCCCCAAATAGTTGGAATAATACACCAAAGGCTACGAGGTTAAAAGGCGAGGTTCTCTACGGTTATGACCATTGTCTTTCAAGGATAACTTGATCGGATAGAAGTGTTAAGTTCAACATGTGTACTCGTTGTGCTTTTAGATATATGTCTCCTTCCCCGCACTAGTTTTTGATACCTCAGAATCGACAAAACATAATATACCAATAAACATGAAATCTTGTGAGAGAAGAACTGAATAGCCCGAATGAATCACAGTGAGAATCAACTATGATGGCGTACCCTCCGAGTCGGTTGAAGGACCCCTTGACCGGCGATCCTTCGAAATAACTACGAGACCAAGTATTTCTTCATAAGTCATTGGTGGCGTAAAACCATTCATCATTGACATGGTTGCAGGTTGGGAATCCGCCCGACCGAAGGCCTATAACGCCGGTGTCTTCTGCTGAAGATGCCAGGACAAACAAGAACGCGGAATTGGTCTTCCCCGCGTTCCCGCTGTGTCCTTAGCTTCCCATGGAAGTCAGAGATAGTGGGGATGAAGCCTAGCGGTTACCATAAATCGGGGGCGCCCGGCATCTCTAGCGTGTGCTAGCGCTCTCGAGCTATTTTCATCACCTATAAATAGGTTGGACAGAGTCATTCAATGGTATGTTCACTCGACAGGATGTTTCACGTACATCATATTATCAGTAACTCATATCATATACGTCGCAGCCATGTGGGAGGTGGTTGTGAGCGACCAATGCGCAATCATAACGAAGTGTCTATTATTTCTTATTGCGGATTGACTACAAGTTTGGCGCGAACATATCACTCATTGCCATACGATCATCATCGCCGAGCACGGTCAAATCTGATTTATTGTACAATCGGTAAGCATCATCGTGGGACCCGCTACTATTGGTCTCGGTGTTCCAAACTTACACCGTCGATCACTCTCTACCAGATTTCTGACACGACTCAAGAAGAGAAGATACACCCCTCGGGTTTCTCGACCTTGACCCTGATCGATCGGTGATAGTCACAGCACCGCCCAATATAACGCATCCACTTTTACCACGCGATCTCACCACGAAATAACTCGACAATCATGCTTCAACCTCGGTTAACCTGAGCCGGTGTCGGTCCGGTAGTTTGTCGAAGCTAACATCAAGCATTAAAGAATCTTTACTAAGAGCTCGAAGGAGGCAAGGCCAGGAATGTGGAAATCGTGGGAGTTAGAATACTCAGCGATGAGGTATGGCGAAGAGTTAGAAATGGAGACTAGGTCCTTGGCTCACAGGGCCACTCGCTCGGTGTTAAGGGTAGGGTCTCCAAGTGGCAGAGAGCCCCTAGTGGAAGGTCGGTTGGTTTCGAAGATGCTCGGGCGGGCTCGACACAAGATGGGAAGGAGCGATGGAAGGCTCCAATGGAAGAAGTCATCGAAGGGATACTATGGAAGTTAATTTGTGCCACCAGCTGGCGGCTCATACGGGAAGAAATGATGCGGGGGTTCACTACGGCCTTCCGCGGCATCCCGGTAGAAGGCGATCCATCTCGATTAAATAGGGAGGACGTCTTCTCTGGCCTGGTATGTACCCTCCTTTTGAGGCTCGATCTTACCCTCGAGGGGTTTATCCCCTACAGCAGAGCGAGCTAACAACCCAGTTTTACTCGACCATGCGGAAGCATGCCTATGGGCAAGCTATAGTATATCCTTAAGTATCTGTTGGAGTATCGCCCCTTATATCTACCTTTGCCCCGATGATAATAACTTGAAATCTTTGTTGGAATACCTCGAATCATAACCCATACAATTTTCATACATGCCACCTTATAAGCGCCCTATTAGGGCCCATGTGCTCTACTACACTATCAGCCAAGATGGATGAAGACTACCCTTTGCACGATGGGTTGAAAATGCCGCGCATATTGATACTTATGATGGAAAAGGGATCGGATAACTTTTACACTTGTTCGAAGGAAGCTATTAGAATGCGAAGTGGGTAATGCACATTGCTTGTCACATGTTTACATACACCCTGAGACTACATGCGCTCATTATATGGTGGAGCAGACGAAAACCAGGTAGTATTGCCAATTTGGATGATCTTAAAGCCAAGTTCGGTCGCGCTTGACCATGACGGAAAAAAGTTCACGAGAACGCGCTAACGATCTGCAACATCAAGCGGAAGGAGAGCTTGAGCACCGGAGCTTTCATTACTAGATACTGATGACACCTTACGAGATAATGGGTTTGCACGAAGACCGGCGCATCTCGGGTTTTGTACATAGCTCACCAGACGAGCTTGGTTAAATTCCTTTCCATGATCTTCTGTGACCTATAAAGGATTAGTGAAAAGGCTTACACGGATCGAAGCAAAGAAGTGTCCCTGTGGGGCTCCGTTGACAAAATCACAGCAGGCCCAGAAGCATATTATGGGAAGGTCGAGGAACAAACCTGAGCAGGGACGGGTTTACTCCGTACCACAAAAACATCAATGGCCTCCCTTGCATCCAAATCCAGGGGATACTGCACCGAAAGGCCGCAAGGCCTTTGATCCTCCTCCTCGCTGGCAAACAAAGGGAGGCCTAGACACTTCCAAGTTTTGCTATTTCCATGACGATTACTCACGACACCAATCACCGAGAACTCAAAAGCAGATAGAAGAGGCCAAGTCCGCCAATTGGGACATTTGGTGAAGGGTATAAAGAGAGAAGAAAAGCCTCCACACACATTGGGGAAAGATACCACACTGTCAAGCACCCATCCTCATGGTTTATAAAGAAGACTCGTTCAAAGAGAAGGAAGGAGGAAGCTCTGCTGAGTAGAGATGTCACTTTCCTTCAATTCTGGAAAGTTCTTTCAAATGACCCCTGGTCATCAAAGTCTTGATCTCCAACGAGAAGAAAGAGCCTACCTTGATCAGGTAGCCCCGGGTTATCTACTAACGATGTTTCCTAAAGCTCAAACCTTCAATAAGGTCAGAGAGTAGATTCAAAGGTACCCTTAGTAGGGTTCTCGGGGAACACTCATGGCCCTGGGAGAAGTCCCCAGAGGTTACGATTGGAGAAGGGAGGCTAAAAAGAACAGAACTCGGTTTTCACGATCGAAGGTCGGAATCTCCCACAACCTATTGATAGGAGAACAACAATGCGAAGACGGGCATCGTTGTCTCAACCATACATGCCGCGATCAAATTCCAAACACCTTCGGCATTGGAACGGTTTTTCCGCTATAAGGTGAAGGAGTTCACGAGTAAAGCAAGAGGGTCAAACAGTTTTGGAGGAACTTCAAAGATGTTCCGCGCTAACCAAGAACGATCGTGGTAAATGATCTCACCCGATCGACAAGAGTAATCGGAAAGCAACTTCCAACCTCCTTTAAAGGATGGAAAAGGTACTGCAATGCGATGTCTTCGCATGGAACTATTTCGACATGACGGGGTCCCCGTAACTCACCATGAGGAAAGCCCTTCAAGATCGAAACAAGCTCAATGAGTTCAAACACATTGAACCCATCAAACAAAAGCGTCAAGTCTAGCTCCCGAAGAAATGTCGCCGCATGCAAAGAAGTGGACGAACTCGTGGCAGCAGTATACTCCGAGAGGTGAAGTATCAAACTTGGTGGCAATCCGTGATGGTCAAAAAGCATGACGGAGGATGGAGAATGCGGATTTTACTAACATTAACAAAGCTCGTCCGAAGGATCGCTACCTCTTCCGTAGATTGATTGGAAGGTGGAATCCCGTAGTTTCACTAAAGTGTTTCTTAGACGCTTATAAAGGTTACCATCGATCAAATGGCAAGAAGCAAGAGAAGATTTTTTAGGAAAAGGCGTATTGTTACAAAAGATGCCTTTGGTTTGAAAATGCAAGCCACCTACCAACGAGGGGACAAAGCCTTCCACAAGCAAATAGGCAAGAACTGGAGGCTATGTAGATGATATGGTCATTAAGAGTAGATCGGAGGAAGATATGCCTCCGACATCAAGGAAACCTTCGATCGCCTTCGCTATCAATATGAGTTAAATCCCAAAAGTGTTCCTTTGGAGTGAAAGAAGGACAATTCTTGGGGCATCCGATCACCACGGTATTAAGGCCAATCCTTCGAAAGTCAAAGCCATCACGCATTTGCGCCCCAAGTCCCTAAAGGAAGTGCAAAGTCTTAACGAAAGCTAGCGCCCCAGGTTCCTGTTGAAGGGTGCGCATGATCTTTGCCGCTCTTCAAAACACTCAAAGGATGCACCGACAAAAAGACGCTCCAATGGAGCATAGATGCGTAGCCTTTCAAAAGCTCAAGGAATTATGGTTATTCTACCCACACCACGGCCCCAATCAAAGGCAAGTGTTGTTCATGATATTGCGCCCTTTCGAAAGCATCACCGTGTTATTGGCGAAAGGAGAAGAAGAAACCCATATACTCGTTAGTAGGGTACTCTGGAGTCGAGCAAATTACCAAGATGGAGAAGCTAATTTTAGCTTTAGTACATGCCGCGAGAGTCAAGGTACTTTCAAGCTCACCCCATAACCGATTTACCGACAAGCCAATTGGTATACTTTCAAAGCCGAGAAACGGAAGAATAGCTAAAGGGCTATCGAGCTAGAAGAACATGATATTGAATACAAAGGCGTGAGCTCGGTCAAAGGGCAAATATTAGGACTTTTTAGGAGAAACACCCCAAACGAAACATGACAAAAAGGTTGTTGAAAAGGAGCCCGCTAAGGCAATCAAGGGTGGAAACTTTATATCGACGGAGCCTCCAGCCCGATGGTTCCGCGCAGCCTCATGCTCGCGATCCCAAAGGAAGGAATACACTTACGCACTCGCTTCAATTGATGCTACGAACAATGAAGGAGTAAGCCTTGTTAGCAGTCTCCGATTGGCCAAAGATATGGAAGTAAGACTTGGCTATTTTTGTTGACTCACAACCAGTGGCCAACGATAAAAGGCTCATGAGGCGAGACAACATGTGATCAAGCAATATCGGATAAGGCCAAAGAAATGCTCAAGGGTTCACATCTTACAACATGAGCATGTTCAAGAAACCAAAACAAGAAGGCGGATGCACTTAGCAAACGGCATCAATGGCATTTGCTCATTTAACAAAGGAAGTTTTGGTCAAGTGTTGGCAGATAGGTCCATCGTCCGAAAAGGTGTCCGACGTTATCGAGGAAGACTCGAATTGATGACCCATTAGAGAATATCTAATAAGCGGCATACTTTGGAGGATCCGGTTGGCTCGAAGGGCGCATCAAAGCACCACAATACAGGGATCATGGGAAATTACTTATACAGATCTTTTCTATCCCCTGGCTCCGTGTGGGGCCATGCAAGTGCCAACATCATCCAGAAGTACATGAAGGATCCCGGACTTCACGCAGGACCCCGCCCGTTGTCTCCAAAGTCATGAGGGTCGGATATTACGGCCTTCGATGCAGAGACGCTGTTTACATCATTCGGGCGGCATGTCAAGTTCACTCAAGAGTTCCAAGGCTACCAAAGCAAGATATGACTTCAGAACGTCCGCATGGCCCTTCACCAATGGGGTATAGATATCGTAGGCCCTCCGCCGCTTCCTGGAGGAGTAAAGTTCTTGGTCGAGCCATCGATTACTTCACTAAATGGGTGGAAGCGAAACCTTTGGCATCCATCACAGGAAGACACATGGAAAATTTGTGGGAACACATTATCGCTTCGAGTACCTCACATCATCATTTCGATAATGGGAAGGGCTTGTCAAGGGTATTCCCAAGATTTTGCAGGTGTCACACCGCCGAGGGGAAACACGAGGTGTAACGGAGGAACATAAGCAAAGATAATAGAACATACCACATTAATATTAAAAGAAATAATACTCCATTACAATACTAGTTTAGAGCCATCAAATATATTACAAAGTTTAGATTCCAAAATATTGAGTTTTATTATATCGACTTGTAGCGACCAAAGGAAAACTTCTTTATGCAAGACTTGATAGAAAAGCTTACTAACGATCACCGAAATGCATGAGAGAAAACGGGTCAACTATGAAAATAGTTGGTGAGTAAACACGTTTAGTGAAATAAGAAAACTCAAGAAATATACAAAAGTAGGGATGTTTGAGAGAAACAGATTAGATTCCTCTCAAGAATTCCATTAATTTTCTCGTTATCTTGTATCAACAACTTAATGCATATGCAAATAGTATATATGTTTTTTGGTTTTCACAGAGGATGAACATCAATAACTTTGTTGTAACTACTGGAATGATTCAACCTTTTTTTATGTCTTTAGATTGATCAAAACTAAGATAAATATAAATGTCTTTGTTAAAAATCACATGATAACTACTCCTCTTATTTAATGGTAATTTATTGAAATTAATTACATTAAGTACTATTACAAAAAGTTACATATATGTTGCTTGATTACAAGGGTTTGGTTAGCAAGAAGCCAAAGGGAAGACATATATTTTCTTGGTATACTTTTTGGACAACTTAAATTAGATATATTTAACCACCAAATAATAAAATGCACCCTTTGAATAGTTTTGTGATTTTATTCAGATTTTACAAGTATATGGTCGTTAAAGTTTGTACGAATTTTGCATGCACACACGCATACAAACAAATGTTCCATGTTTAAATTGTTTATTTAGGTTTATACACATAAAATTAAAATATTCCAATGAAAGCATCTGAAAAAGTCAAAATATGTTAGTTTGTCCAAGTACAATCTAATCCTTTTGTGTTTTGTGACCTCAGCACCTTCTAGATATCTTACTTTGATATTTTTCTAACTCTAGTTAATAAAGTTGGTAGAGGTGATTGGAAGCAACTTAATATCAGAAATTTGTTTATTCCGAACAATACTATTAACTAATGCAACAAATATAAAATAGTTATGACATTGTTTTTAGCTATTTGAATATAATATATACTTGATTTTCAGAATCTTCGATAATCCTCGGCTACAATTAACTATAATTGATTTGTGTTCCATGTGATTTACCTGACAATATATCTATCTTAATTATGTACACTAGTTATGTTTAAATGATTATAATGCACAACTTGTGAAATTCATGACGTTGAAGGTTGAAGTTGGATTACCATTTAAGGGTTTTTTAATCCTATGATTGGACATTTATGAGTTGTCTTAACATATCTAACTTGTGTGTGCTAAGAAATGTTAATCAAATATAAATCCTAAAATATATACATCTTTATATAATGTTAAAACAAAAATTAACCGAGGGAGAAGAGTGCATAATCAAGAGTTAAAGCAAACAGTGAATGAATCAAATAAGAAAAGAGAAAAAAGAGGAGATACATCAAGTGACGGGAGCAGTAGCGAGGGGGATAGATGTAGAAAGAAGAGAAAATCAAATTTTGAAGGTGAAATCGAAGACACTGTTAATGGGAATTTCTTTATACAAGGGGCTGGAGATGACATTATTGACAGTGGTAGGAAAAAGATTGAAAGGAGAAGTATAAAAAAAGCAATGAAGGTTGCTAGACATACGGGAGTGGAGGGTTTGGGTGAAAACATTAAAGGAATTTCAGAAGCATATAAAGAATATCATGAAGTGGAAGACGAGAGCGATGGGAGATTCATATTTAAAAGTACAAGGCGGGGAGAGGATGATAACCAGAGTTGTTCCATTAACATGGAACAAGTAAAGGAAATTGGGGAAATAATTGGTGTTTCATGGGTAAAGGCGGTGTCAGAGAAGAAGAATGAAGAGACCGGGGATATCAAGAAGAACGATGGGGCGGATGCCTTGTGTCCGAAGCAGTAGCAAGGTATTTGAGCTAATTTCGTTATTTTGTATTTTGATGAAGATAGTATCAATTAATGTTAGAGGTATGGGTGACGTGGGGAAAATTGGGTGGGTTAAATCTATTATTAAAGATGAACGTCCATGTCATTGGGCTTCAAGAAACCAAAAGTAGGATTGTTGACGAGTACTGGATAGAGGAGATTTGGAGGGGGGGTAAAGGGTATGGGGTTGCTCATATTGAGGCAAATGGCAGTTCGGGGGGTATTATACTGATATGGGACACAAAGGTATTTACTTGTATAGATGCAATGAGGGATGACAAGTTCATAGCAATTAAAGGTAATTGGAAAGGTAGAAATGGGGATGTGTATCTCGCTTGTATTTATGGTCTGCATGTGGGCAGGCATAAAGCTTCGTTATGGGAGAGATTATCGAGTCTAATGAATAATTTTTGTGCGGCTTGGTGCATCTTCGGGGACTTAAACGTGGTTTGGAGAACTCATGATAGATTCAATTCGCAAGTAAATGTTCAAGAAATGAGAGGTTTTAACGATTTCATTAATGATTCGAGGCTCGTGGAAATTCCTATGGGGGGACGAAAATATACTAGGATTAGCGACGACGGCATGAAGTTCAGTAGGTTGGACCGATTTTTAATGAACGATGAGTTTAATAGTTTATGGGGAAATCTTTCGGTCGTTGCTTTGGATAGGAAGTTATCGGATCATTGTCCGATAGTTCTAAAAGACGTGGAGTTAGATTTTGGTCCAAAGCCTTTTCGTATATTTGACGTTTGGATGGGCGAGATAGATTTTGGGCACGTGGTGGAAGAAGCGTGGAAAAAGGAGGTTAGAAGCACTAGGCCGGATTGTAGATTCCGCGATAAGCTTAAGAATGTCAAAAGTGATCTCAGAAAGTGGAGTAAAGATAGATTCGGGTCGAATAAAGAAAAAATTGAGGGGGTATAGAAGTGAGGCTATGAGATGGGAATTGCAAGCGAAAAAAAGAGCTTTGAGTGATGTTGAACAATCAACATGGTTGGAGGCTAGAAAGCTTTGGTTGGATAAAGATAATGAGGTTGTTGGCATGCTTCGTCAAAAGGCTAAAATTAGATGGGATGTGGAAGGCGATGAAAACTCAAAATTCTTCCACTCCTTTCTTAAAAGAAGGAATACCAAGAATAATATTCGAGGTCTTATGGTTAATAGGATTTGGTGTGAGGATCCCTGACGATTAAGATGGAAATGGCAAGACACTACAAAGCCTTATTTACGGAAGGGATGACGATTAGACCGATGACGCATTTTCGATCAGTCAAGGACACCCCTTCGACCTCGATTGAATTTGTATTACGAAGACCCAAGTCTTTCTTCATAAGTCATTGGTGGCGAAATCATTCATCATTGATATGGTTACCGCTGAGAATTCGCCACCAAGGCCTATGACCTTCAAGTCTTCTCAAGGCACCAAGACAAAGGAGAACCTTGAATTGGTCTTCCCCACGCTCCCACTATCTCCTTAGCTTCCCGCCAAGACAGAGAGTGGGGATGAATCCCTAGCGTTACCACAAATCATGGGACGCCCCATGATCTCCAAACGTGCTAACACTCTCCAAGCTTATTTCTTCATCTATAAATAGGTTGGATTTAGTCATTTCAATGGTATGTTCATTCAACACAATATTTCACATACTCCATATTACTTACAACACATATCACATACTTACTCACACCGGAGGTGGTTCGCAGGTCCAACCCCGCAATCACTTAACGAAGTGTCTATTATTTCTTATTGCAGATTGGCTACAAGTTTGGCGCAATATCACCTCATACCCTTCGATCACCATCGAAGGCCTGGTCGTATGAATTATTGTACAATCAGTGGAGCCATCCGTGGGACCCGCTACAATTGGTCTCGTTATTCTAAACTTATAACCAGTCAATCACACTCACTAGTTTCACGGCATGAATCAAGGAAGAAAGGATACACCCCCTCTGGGTTTCTCGACCTTGACACCAATCCCATCAACCACCCTAACAACCTTCCTAACATAACCAAGGCCCACCTTTACTACACGATCTCACCCCAAATAACTCCCATCACCTTGCTTCAACTTCGCTAACCTCGAACCGTAATCATCCTGCGTTCGTTGAAGCTAATATCAAGCACTAGAATCTTTACTATGGCTCAAGGAGGCAAGCTCGAACGTGGAGATGCGGAGGAGTTGGAATACTCTAGCGATGAGTATGATGAAGAGTTAGAAATGGAGGCTAGGCCCTGGCTCCTGGGCTACATGCTCAAGGTCGAGGATAGGGTCTCCGAGTAGTCGAAGGTCGAGTGGAAGGTCGGTTGGTTTTAAAGATGTTCCTGAGAGTGTCCGACGGTAAGGAAGGAACAATAAGGCTCCAATGGAAGGAGTCACCAAGGATACTAAAGGTTAACTTGCCACCACTCTTGGCGGCCCATCCGGGAGAATCGAGGCGGGGTTCTGTTTCACCTTCTCACGCATCCGCGAGAAGGCAATCCATCTCAAATAAACTGGGAGGAAATCTTCCTCCTCATGGTATGTACCTCCTTTCGTGCTCAATCTTACCCCGCGGGTTTATCCCCACCTAATGGGCAGTGCTAGCAACCCTAGCTTTACTCAACCATACGGAAGCATGCCCTACACGGCAACCCATGGTATACCCTTCAGATCCCGCCTAAGTCACCCACCTTATATACCTACCGCTTACCTCAATATGTTAACCAAACCACCGCCGGAATACCTCCGAGCCATAACCCATACACATCATCCCCACTTACATGCCACACTTACAACCGCTTTATTTGAGCCCATGGGTTCCACAAAACCCTTCGTAAGGTGGATAGAAGACTACCCTTTGCCTGATGGGTTGAAAATGCCCGCACATATTGGTACTTATGATGGGAAAGGGGACCCGGATAATTTCTTACATCTATTCGAAGGGGCTATCAGAATGCAAAAGTGGGTTATGCCCGTTGCTTGTCACATGTTCACATATACCCTGCGAGACTCTGCTCGTATATGGTGGAACGGGAAAAAAGCATGTAGCATTGTAAATTTGGATGATCTCAAGGCCAAGTTTAGATCACACTTCAGCCAGCAGAAAAAGTTCACAAGAACGCACCTAACAAAGGCACAACATCAGCGTAAGGAAAAGAGAGCACCGTGGCTTTCGTTACTTGATATATTGATGACACATTGCAAATATTGGGTCTCAGACGAAGACCAACGATCTCGTGTTTCGTGCATGGCTCACGAAACATGAGTCTGTGGAATTTCTATCCACCGACCTTCCCCAACCTACAAGGGCTTAGTGAGAAGACTTACACCGATCGAAGCCAAAGAAGTATCTACTAACGGGCTCCGATCGAAAATAAAGAAAGTCACACAAAATCCTCAAGCATCCTTCATGGAAGGGTCAAAGAACAAACACAAAAGGTAGACAGTTTACGCCCCTACCACAAAACATAAACCATGTGCTCTTGGCTAACTGTCTAAATCTCTGGGGAGATACTTGCATGTAAAGGGTCAAGGCCTTTGATCCTCCTCCTCGCTTGGCAAGTAGGGAAGAAGCAGGATACCTCCAAATCGCTATTTCCATGACGATTACGACACGACACCAACAATTGCAGAGAGCTCAAGAAACAGATAGAAGAGGCCGTGAAATCCGGCCAATTGGGACATTTGGTGAAGGGCATAAAGAAAGGTAAAGAAAAGGTCTCCGACACACAGTTGGGGAAAGACACCACACCTGTCGAAGCACCCATCCTCATGGTGTACAGGGACGATTCTAGTTTAAAAAGGAACGCAGCGGAGGAAGCATTATGCGGAGCTGGAGACGTTACTTTCCCTTCGATCATAGGCAAGGTTCTCTCGAATGACCCCGTGGTCATCAAAGTCCTGATCTCCAACAGAGAAGTAAACAGAGCTTACTTAGACTGTGGTAGCTCTTGTGAAGTGATTTACGAACATTGTTTTCTAAAGCTCAAGCCTTCGATAAGGTCGAAGAGAGTAGATTCGAAGGTACCCTTGGTGGGATTCTCAGGGGAACACTCATGGCCCCTGGGAGAAGTCCCTCTAGAGGTTACGATTGGAGAAGGAAGGCTAAAAAGAATGAAACCCCGGTTTTCGCGATCGAAGGTCTCAATCTTCCTATAACCTCGTTAATAGGGAGAACCACAATGCGAAAATGGGCATCGTTGTTCACACCATACATGCCGCAATCAAATTCCAAAACCATTCGGTATTGGAACGCTTTCTCCACACAACACGAAGAAGCTCACTAAGTAGGCAAAAGGGTCAAACAAACTCGGAGGAGCCTCCGAAGATGTTCTCACCTGCACCGATGTCAAGAGCGATCGTAGTAAACGATCTCTCACCCCGATCGACGGTGGTAATTGGAAAGCAGCTCCTCACCTCCTTTAAGGCTGAATTGGAAAAGTTACTATGGCTAATGCGTATGTCTTCGCATGGACTTACTTTGACATGAATTAAATTGGTCGGTCTTTTAGTATTATTCTTTCCTTCATGAAACCAATTGAAAAATCATTTGGAAAATCAATCAAGGTACTTGTGATATAAAATCAAAGCATTTAGTACCTTAATAGTTTTGATCATTTAGAAATGCTCCCCCTCAACATGTGCATATGATATTGAAATTGTTTAGCACATGGAGGCAAGAGTTCTTTGAAATATATTCTTGATCACAATTTCCATGGAAAAAGCCATTTGATTTTCTTGGTAAATTCTCCCCTCAAAATGTGCGTTGGTTATATGAAATCATTTAACACATAGAGGAAAGAGACCTTTGTACCTTGATAGTTTAATTTCTTTAGAAATGTTCCCCCTTAATATGTGCTTCGAGATTCGAAAGCGTTTTAGCACATATGGGAGAGCTACCTACACTTTGAGTCAAAACGATCACTTGTTATCAGATTTCATATTTAAATCACATTTTCTCCCCCGATCAAAAATATCAAATCCTTTGAGATTTTGGATCCCAAGTGATTTAAATAGGTTTATAAAACATGGGAGAAAAATGTGTTCAGATTAATTTTATTCTGATAGTGGAACAGATTTAGACATTAAAAGATTGTTAGTGTCGGGTATGATAATTTTTTAAGAGATCTTTTAGGTAAAATAAAACATTTTCACAATCAAACAAGAACAGAAAAGATTTCATTTTGAAAGACCTTTAACCTTTGAAGAAAATCATACCATGACATAACATTAAATCTTTTAGATCACCACTTATTTTGTACAAACCGGACTTTTTGATGAAATATCGTTTGAAAATATTTAATTTGAAATCACTTAAGATTTAACAAAATAAAGTCCGGTTGATTTCAAAACTTTAAATTCGATTTATTTTCAAAACAATATTTTTCCATTTTCAAAACAATATAATTAAATGTTTTAGAAAATGGTATCATCACTATTATTCCCGCACAAGATACGTTAGTGGAGAGAATCATGTCGCTTTTGTTGATGTTGTTGTAGGGCTTGAAAACCGTCACGATGCAATGAGACTCTTACGCTGCATTTTAATGCCAATCGAGGTCAAATTAAGCTCCGCTTTCTTCAATCACTTAGAAGAAAATCATCTCGATGCAATGAGACCTCTTACGTTGCATTTTTCCATGCCAACACTCCATAGAAGTCCAATTAAGCTCCGTTTCTTCATTTGTCAACCCAAGATATAGTTACCCTTTCCTTT
Organism: Chrysanthemum lavandulifolium; assembly: GCA_022545495.1. Taxonomy (NCBI): domain Eukaryota; kingdom Viridiplantae; phylum Streptophyta; class Magnoliopsida; order Asterales; family Asteraceae; genus Chrysanthemum; species Chrysanthemum lavandulifolium. Next base: position 94,906,030 of record CM040246.1, read on the forward strand.
CGGCATCCAATCATCTTCAATTGTGGGATCCAAATCGGGAACATTCTTATATACCAATATACCTGCATATGTTAGTGAACACACATACAAATATATGGTGGTCGACATCACCCAAACAATAATCGACTAATAAAAGTCAATTCAACATATTAATCAGATCATATAAGGCATGGGAATAATGTGTTCATCAAACTCTAATCATCTAATCCTAACAATCATATCCTAGGCACCTAGTCCTTCAACGTAGGTTAACATCATTTTTCGCCACATTTAGGATAATTAGATAAGTTCGATAGATGATATAAATTTGAAAACATTCTCCCCTCAATCAATAACTCATTTTATGAAAAGATTAAAAGCGGAAGTCATTGATTGAGTTTGAAAATTTATGAAAACTCCGATACCGATTGATTTTCAAGCAACTCATTACCACCATTTTTGAAAACAACAAATATTTTTCTCAAGAATTTTAGACGAAAAATATTTGAGTAGGAACAGATAGCCCTCCTCGACATACTTTCCTCATTTTGTTTTAGGATAAGTGCACGAAAATTTTGAAATTTTATTTAGCGCAAAGACTTTCCTTCCTGAAGAACGGTTGCTATCGGAAATAATAGCAAGCCATGGTTTTAGCACGGTTACGATCCCAAGTAACTCGCAAGCCATATTTTGAGACATGTTTTGAAAAATATTTACACCTCCCTCGAACTTCATCTAAAGTCACGTACATTATTGAATGACATTTCTAAGACCAGATGTTATCGATACCGTAAGACATGTCTTGAGAAAACATATTTTTGGTATTTTTCAATTTTCCGATTTTTATGAGCTTTTGTTGATTTTATATTTTTCTATTTAGTTTTTGTTGGTTTTATATTTTTGTATTTTGCTTTTTGAAAATTATATACAAAGATAGAGACATATTTTAAGAAGATGATGATACGAGTACCGAGATAAGGAAATCGTTCAGCACTTTGAAGAAGATAGAAGTCATCATCTCTTAAACTTCCACCACCAAAGCTTTCGAGGCTCTTGAATCGTCGACAGAACTTGAGCCTTCAAAGAGTGAATCTTTGGTAACTTCCCCTCAAACCGACAAACTAAGAATAAAGACCATTTCCCCAAGAAGTAGAAATGAATGAAAACAGTCTCATTGAATGAAGCTCTGCACCTCAAGAACATGAGAACACCAAAGTAACAAGTTGAAACATTGATCATCTCGGTGGTTATCAAACCGAATAAGCGATGAAGTCCGATCACATGAACTCTGTTGTGCGTCCCCGATGTACACATTACTCTTTGAGATTGACCAGTTGTCAATTCAGGGGAACGATACATCAACATCTTCATTTTGCCTAGTGCATTCCGGATATCTTCCAAATAACCAATCAGCCCATAATGTACACAAGTACCCAACCAGAGTAGAGACAACGACATCACAGTAACTGGTAGAATCACTGATCTTCTCTACGGATGTCAACTCCGAAATAACTGATTAAGCTCGATCATGTGAATGTGTTGTGCGACCTTGATGTACACATATCTCTCCCCTGATGGTTGCGATCTTATTGGAATCATCATTACATTGTGTACATGATGCACTAACATGAAGCACTTTAACATAAATCATATAGAAGATGTCGATAAGAAATATCATCTCATGTACCACATATTCTTCTCACATTTCTTCCAACCGAATCAAGTAACACATACAAAAGTCTCCGAGACCATTTCCAAATAGTTGAAATAATACATCCTTCCCCAAATAGTTGGAATAATATATCCTTCCCCAAATAGTTGGAATAATACACCAAAGGCTACGAAGTTAAAAGTCGAGTTTCTCTACGGTTATGACCATTGTCTTCCTGGATAACTTCAATCGATAGAAGTGTTAAGTTCAACATGTGTACTCGTTGTGCTTTTAGATATATGTCTCCTTCCCTTGCTAGTTTTGATACCTCGTAATCAACAAAACATAATATACCCATAAACATGAAATCTTGTGAGAAGAACTCAAATAGCCCAAATGAATCCTGCGAGAATCAACTATGATGACGCATCTCCGATCAGTCGAAGGACCCCTTCGCCTCACCAAAATTGCTTTACGAAGACCCAAGTATTTCTTCATAAGTCATTGGTGGCGAAACCATTCATCATTGACATGGTTACCGGTTGGGAATCCGCCACCAAGGCCTATGCCTTCGGTGTCTCTCTCAAGATGCCAAGACAAACAAGAACCTTGAATTGGTCTTCCCCATCGCTCCCACTATGTCCTTAGCTTCCCGCCAAGTCCGAGATAGTGGGGATGAAGCCCTAGCGTTACCATAAATCGGGGACGCCCCATGATCTCCTAACGTGTGCTAACGCTCTCCAAGCTATTTTCATCACCTATAAATAGGTCGACAAGTCATTTCAATGGTATGTTCACTCAACACAAGATTTCACATACATCATATTATCCGTAACTCATATCACATACTTATTCACACGCCGGAGGTGGTTCGCAGGCCCAACCTCCCGCAATCACTTAACGGTGTCTATTATTTCTTATTGCGATTGACTACAAGTTTGGCGCAAGCATATCACCTCATACCCTTCGATCATCATCAAGGCCCGGTCGTCACGATTTATTGTACAATCGGTGGCGCCATCCGTGGGACCCGCTACTATTGGTCTCGTTATTCCAAACTTACACCCAACAATCACTCTCACTAGTTTTACGGCACGACTCAAGGAAGAGAAGATACACCCTCCAAGTTTCTCAACCTTGACACCAATCCTACCAATGATCCTAGCAACCTTCCCAATATAATCAAGATCCACTTTACCACACGATCTCACCCCGAAATAACTCCCAACAATCATGCTTCAACCTCGCTAACCCCGAACCGGTAATCACCCGCTTGTCAAGCTAACATCAAGCATTAGAATCTTTACTAAGAGCTCAAGGAGGCAAGACCGAATGTGGAAATGCGTAGGAGTTAGAATACTCAAGCGATGAGTATGACGAAGAGTTAGAAATGGAGACTAGGTCCTTGGCTCCTGGGCCACTCGCTCGATGTTAAGGGTAGGGTCTCCAAGCAGCCAAGGCCTAGTGGAAGGTCGGTTGGTTTCGAAGATGCTCCGAGCGGGCCCGACAAGATGGGAAGGAACGATGGAAGGCTCCAATGGAAGAAGTCATCAAGGGATACTATGGAAGTTAATTTGCCACCACCGCTGGCGGCTCATCCGGGAAGAAATGATGCGGGGTTCCACTACGCCTTCTCGCAGATCCGCGAGAAGGCAATCCATCTCAATTAAATAGGGAGGACATCTTCCTCCTCATGGTATGTACCCTCCTTTCGTGCTCAATCTTACCTCTCGGGGTTTATCCCCACCTAACGGGCGTGCTAACAACCCCAATTTTACTCAACCATACGGAAGCATGCCCTATGGGCAAGCTATGGTATATCCTTCGTATCTGCTGAAGTCACCCACCTTATATACCTACCGCTACCCCAATATGTTAACCAAAATATCGTTGGAATACCTCCAAATCATAACCCATACAATGCTGCCCCTACATACATGCCACCTTATAATCGCCTTATTCGGAGCCCATGGGCTCTACAACACCCTTCGTAAGATGGATGAAGACTACCCTTTGCCCGATGGGTTGAAAATGCCCGCATATTGATACTTATGATGGAAAAGGGATCCGATAACTTTTACACTTGTTCAAGGGGCTATTAGAATGCGAAGTGGGTAATGCCTGCTGCTTGTCACATGTTTACATACACCCTACGAGACTCGTCAGATATGGTGGAACGGGCAAAACCGTAGCATTGTGAATTTGGATGATCTTAAAGCCAAGTTCGTGTCACACTTCACCAATGTAAAAGTTCACAAGAACGCACCTAACAAAGGCACAACATCAAGCGTAAGGAGAACGAGAGCACTGTGGCTTTCATTACTAGATACACCGATGACACCTTGCGGATAATGGGTTTGCACGAAGACCAACAAGATCTCGTGTTTTGTACATGGCCTACGGAATGTAAGCTTGGTTGAATTCCTTTCCACCGATCTTCCCGCAACCTATAAAGGATTAGTGGAAAAGGCTTACACCGGATCAAGCAAAAGAAGTGTCCACCAACGGGCTCCGGTCGAAAACAAGGAAAATCACAACAAGGCCTCAAGCATCCTTCGTGGGAAGGGTCAAGGAACAAACACAAGAACAGGACAGTTTACTCCATACCACAAAACATCAACCATGGCCTCTCGCCAATCTGTCCAAATCCCAGGAGATACTCACACCGAAAAGGCCGCCAAGGCCTTTGATCCTCCTCCTCGCTGGCAAACAAAGGAGGCCTGAGACACTTCCAAGTTTTGCTATTTCCATGACGATTACGGTCACGACACCAATCACCGCCGAGAACTCAAAAAGCAGATAGAAGAGGCCAAGTCCGCCAATTGGGACATTTGGTGAAGGGTATAAAGAGAGGTAAAGAAAAAGCCTCCACACACAGTTGGGGAAAGATACCACACACTGTCAAGCACCCATCCTCATGGTTTATAAAGAAGACTCGTTCAAAGAGGAAGGAAGGAGGAAGCTGTGCTGAGTAGAGATGTCACTTTCCTTCAATTCTGTGGAAAGTTCTTTCAAATGACCCGTGGTCATCAAAGTCTTGATCTCCAACAGAGAAGTAAACAGAGCCTACCTTGATCATGTAGCTCTGCGGTTATCTACTAACGATGTTTCCTAAAGCTCAAACCTTCAATAAGGTCAAGAGAGTAGATTCAAAGGTACCCTTAGTAGGGTTCTCGGGAACACTCATGGCCCTGGGAGAAGTCCCTCAGAGGTTACGATTGGAGAAGGGAGGCTAAAAGAACAGAACTCGGTTTTCACGATCGAAGGTCGGAATCTCCCTACAACCTATTGATAGGAGAACAACAATGCGTAAGACGGGCATCGTTGTCTCAACCATACATGCCGCGATCAAATTCCAAACACCTTCGGCATTGGAACGGTTTTCTCCGGCTATAAGGTGAAGGAGTTCACGACGAGAAAGCAAGAGGGTCAAACAGTTTTGAGGAACTTTGAAAGATGTTCTCGCGCTAACATTGAAGAACGCATCGTGGTAAATGATCTCACCCGATCGACGGTGAGTAATCGGAAAGCAACTTCCAACCTCCTTTAAAGCGTAATTGGAAAAGGTACTACGTGCTAATGCGATGTCTTCGCATGGAACTATTCTCGACATGACGGGGTCCCCGTAACTCTCACCATAGACGGAAAGCCCTTCAAGATCGAACACAAGCTCAATGAGTTCAAACACATTGAACCCATCAAACAAAAGCGTCAAGTCTAGCTCCCGAAGAAATGTCGCCGCATGCAAAGAAGTGGACGAACTCGTGGCGGCAGTATACTCCGAGAGGTGAAGTATCAAACTTGGGTGGCCAATCCGTGATGGTCAAAAAGCATGACGGAGGATGGAGAAATGCGTAGATTTTACTAACATTAACAAAGCTCGTCCGAAGGATCGCTACCTCTTCCGTAGATTGATTGGAAGGTGGAATCGCCGTAGTTTCGACTAAAGTGTTTCTTAGACGCTTATAAAGGTTACCATCGATACAAATGGTCAAGAAGCCGAAGAGAAGACGACCTTTTTACGTGAAAAGGCGTTTATTGTTACAAAAGATGCCTTTGGTTTGAAAATGCAAAGCCACCTACCAACGATTGGTGGACAAAGCCTTCCACAAGCAAATAGGCAAGAACTGGAGGCCTATGTAGATGATATGGTCATTAAGAGTAGATCGGAGGAAGATATGCTCTCCGACATCAAGGAAACCTTCGATCGACTTCGCTATCAATATGAGTTAAATCCCAAGAAGTGTTCCTTGGAGTGAAAGAAGGACAATTCTTGGGGCATCCGATCACCAGCGGTATTAAGGCCAATCCTTCGAAAGTCAAAGCCATCACGCATTTGCGCCTCCTAAGTCCCTAAAGGAAGTGCAAAGTCTTAACGGAAAGCTAGCGACCTCGGCCAGGTTCTGTTGAAGGGTGCGCATGATCTTGCCGCTCTTCAAAACACTCAAAGGATGCACGGACAAAAAGACGTTCCAATGGAGCATAGATGCTGACGACCTTTCAAAAGCTCAAGGAATTCATGGTTATTCTACCCACACCACGGCCCCAATCAAAGGCTAAGTGTTGTTCATGTATATTGCGCCTCTTTCGAAAGCATCACCGTGTTATTGGCGAAGGGAGAAGAAGAAAATCCCATATACTTCGTTAGTAGGGTACTACAGGAGTCGAGCTAAATTACCAAGATTGGAGAAGCTAATTTTAGCTTTAGTACATCGCGAGACGCCTCAAGGTACTTTCAAGCTCACCCCATAACCGATTTCACCGACAAGCCAATAAGCAGTATACTTTCAAAGCCGGAGAAACGGAAGAATAGCTAAATGGGCTATCGAGCTAGAAGAACATGATATTGAATACAAAGGCGTGAGCTCGGTCAAAGGGCAAATATTAAGCGACTTTTTAGGAGAAACACCCTCAAACGAAACATGACAAAAGGTTGTTGAAAAGGAGCCCGCTAAGGCAATCAAGGGTGGAAACTTTATATCGACGGAGCCTCCAGCTCCGATTGTCACACCTCCGGAGGCGGAAACACGAGGTGTAACGGAAGGAACATAAGCACAAGATAATAGAACATACCAACATTAAGATTAAAAGAAATAATACTCCATTACAATACTAGTTTAGCCGTCATCGGCAAATATATTACAAAGTTTAGATTCCAAAATATTGAGTTTTATTACATACGACTTGTAGCGACAAAGGAAAACTTCTTTATGCAAGACTTGATAGAAAAGCTTACTAACGATCACCGAAATGCATGAGAGAAAACGGGTCAACTATGAAAATAGTTGGTGAGTAAACACGCTTAGTGAAATAAGAAAACTCGAAAAAAATATACAAAGCTTTCGGTCAACGAAAAATAGTTCTCAAAGCAAAGGCATTGTGTATCCACTCGGCCCAAATTCGCCCATACAAAACTTGCAACCTGTGTGTACACAACCCATTGCACAAAAATTATAGCGTCAAGTAATCAAGTGTAAGTGGTCATAATAGTTCCCAATATAGTACCACGAATATAATAATTCAGAATGCTACCGATGAAACCAAATTAAGTCGGGTGCCACTACCCAAAGTTATACTGGGTGCCTCTTCCCAAAGACCCGGGTGCCTCTTCCCAAAGATACACTGGTGCCTCTTCCCAAAGATACACTGGTGCCTCTTCCCAAAGATACACTGGGCCTCTTCCCAAAGATACACTGGTACCTCTTCCCTGGTGCCTCTTCCCAAAGATATACTACGAACAAAGGTGTCTATATAGTGATGTTCGAACATGGGAGACTTTATAGTGATGTTCAACATTGGAGACTTTAGGACAAGGTCATAACACGACGGTTCAATAAGTTCAAATAAGTCATAATTTCGTAATTAAGTTCAAGGATTGATTCGAGTTCAAATATTCAAGTCAAAAGAGTTCACAATTGTAAGGATCAATTTAATTCAAGTATGGTTCATGCATTCATTTCAAAATATAGTAAAACGGTAAAAGGGATGTGATTACTCACTTGATAAACCGAGGCGATGACAAAAGTGAGTACACCGAGGTATAATGTGATGTGTTAACCGGACCTATCACGAATGATATGATATGCAATGAGTTGCAATGTAATGTTATGCATGCACTTCGTATGTTATTTATACCATTAGCGAGTTTTGAAAATATTACTAATCGTCGAAAAATACTCTTTTGACGCCTAGACCCTTCAAAATGACTTTACCGCTTTTACGCCAAAATGTCATCCTACAATGGTTTTATAATGATTTTTGGTGAAATTACCACTTTTCGTCGCAAAACAATGTCGCCGGAATTTTTATAAAAGTAACAAAATGGCTTCGAAAAGTAGTCGAATGGTGTACGCCGATCGTTAGAGAACGAACTCGACGGTTTTGGAAAGTTTGTATCGATATCTAGAAGTTTCAGTTCAGAGTTTTCATTCAAAAGGTCTCGATCATAAAGATATCAAGGGTTAAAGATAGTGATTTTGGCTAATTGTGTGCGTAAAATAAGTTTCGCCAAGTTTGAACATCCGTAAATAATTTACCATAACTCCGCTTGACAAACAGCTTTTTGTTTTGAAAAATATGGTCGGTGAACTTGATTTTACTAGAAGACATTTTGTTCCAAAAGTTTCACATCATGGTTAAAAACAACCGCAAACATGGACGTTATAAACTACTAAAATACTTGTATCGTAAAAATAATATAGTTTTTCGTAAAATAATAGTTACGGCAAGTTTATAAAACGCATATATTTGTCGCTTCAAACCGCTTTCACGATAATATGTCCTTAGCTTCGATCAAGTAAACTAATATATTTTTGATAAGTCGAAATAATTTGTGAAGCTTAAGGCTGCTTTTGACCCAAACAATGTAAAACTGCATGCTGAATTTTCGTAAAAATAAACATTTCGTCGTCAAACTTTAAAAATTCACCACGGCTTCGTTATAAGTCCGCTTTTATCCGCTCAAAAGGCCACGGATTCGCTTTTAAAGTATATTTTCTAAATATCAAGGCCAAAGTTTCGCATCAACAGTAGGTTTTTCCAGAAATTCAAACAAGGACAGAACCTATTTATATAGTTATCGAAAATAGTTTTTCTCGGACAAAACCTATTCTAATCCCTTCAAATCAACTCCAAAACTAATCTAATCCTACCATACACCTTCTTAGGGTGTCATGGGTTCCTAATCACCATCAAGACCAAAGAATACCATGGGAATATTTATAGGATGACCAATATGTATATATAACTCAATAAATCATGAAATAAATGGTATAAATCACATATCATGCATATAAGCTCCAAAATGAAAAGAAACATATGAAATGACAAGGAAACATGAAAATGATAAAAACATGCTTACAAGTGATAGTGATGAGGTGAAAGTAACAAGGATTAACTTAAATACCCTTGGTTTTTATTTCAAAACCAAATAAAGAGTATATACTAGATTGTTAATACACTTGATCTTGCAAAAATTTTTGATCCCCTTGAGCTTGATGTAGAACCGGTTTTGGAGAAGAAAACAAGAGAGAAAAGATTTATCTTGTCTTGAAATAATGAGATGAAGGAATGAATGATAAATGAAGAGTTGGAGTATGTATATAAACTAGTTACAAGAAAAATTTTTACCAAACATTTATTTAATACCCCCCCTGGCCGGTTTTGGGGATATGTGTCCTCAAATATATTTTTTTTTTTTAAATACTTATGTGTATATATTGTACTTGTAATAATTTGAAAGTGTAAGTAAATGTGTAAGAAATGTAACTTGTAAAGGTAAATGGTAAATTTTGGTACAAGTAAGTTTTAATAGATCAAAATAGAATGTAATGATATAATAAAATTGTAAAATACATTCCTTGTGAAATTTGAGTGATAAAATAATTATCGAGTATTTTTAAGAAAACGTCGTAATAATTAAACTTTAACGATTTATATACCAAATAAATTTGAAACACTAGGTAAACTCAAAATATAGTTTTTATAAACTAAATGTAAGTTTAAAAATATGTCGGATCATTTTTGAAAGTAACGGATTAAATATTTAAAATAATAACTCACGCGATAACGATTATTAAATATAAAAATTACGTTAAATGTGAAATGAAATGCCATGAATGAACTAATATGATGCATATATAATTTAAGAAATGACCGAATTTGAGAATTGTGACATTCTTCCCATGTCACGAATCACGCCCCGTGATTCGATTAACGATACTATGGTCCGAACCTCGACAAGAGTTCTAAAAGTTCATGATCGTATTTAATGCCTAAATGATCATATCAATGCCCATGCGCATGTGTTCCCCATTCAACTAAGTACGTGTTCGTGATCGATTTGATAGGGTAAACTTATCCAATATCGAACGTAGCTCTCAAAAGACCTTTAGGTAGTCGATTCTAATTTAATCTCACAACTCATCAAACAAGAACCGCCATGAGATTAAACTAAACCGACTTGAGTAAACTTGTCTCTTAGCTTGATTTTCGCAACTCATCAAACAAGAACCGCCACTAGATCAAGCTAGGAAACAAGTTGTTAGAAAGGTAGGATGCCACATCCTTGAATGAAGTCTTTGAAAGATTCGCCGATATTCGATTTGCTTACACAATCAAATCCAATCAACAAAATATATAACAACTAAGGTCGATATCAATAGGTCTCAAATTAATCAATGTCGTGAACGTAAAGATTGGAAGGAAGTTATGCACTCAAAATCATGTCGCATGTAAATAAGGTAGTTGTTCGAAAGAATGTACCCGTTAAGCGTCATGGGCTTCCTCGGTACCCGTGATAGAATGCTCGACCACGCGGGAGGAATTTCAATGTTCGATCTTGTGGGCCTTCTATTGCCAACGCCAGTTTGGACGATTTCCTCCTTGATTGGGAGTTCTTTCACTTTGGATGTATTGCGAAGGTGATCTAGACTTCCACACTCGTAACATGCTTTTCTCCGCCCTGATTCCCGCCTGCTTGAGCAATTTCGAGCGGTGGCCCGTCTGTCCACATTTGTCGCACCTTCGGCAGCCTCCCGAGTGATGATAATTACATCGAGTACACAAAGGATGTGGACTGCATATCCTTTGCGCCCCGGTGATCGCCCATAGTTCGGGTTATTCACGCTCTTGTTTTGCCGATTCTCGTCTCGGCTTCCGGTGATCCTCCCGCCGCTTTCGTCCATTGTCGCTTGCTTTTGCTAGTTCTCCGCACCGATCACATCATTCGCCAAGCGATACGCCATACTCACGCCGCTTGCGAGTGGTTGGTTTCGACGGTGACATCCCTCCCATTTCCGTATCAATCCCCATATATATCGGTCAATCAACTTCTCCACGTGGAAACCATGAGGAACCATCCTAGTTAGCTCGTGGAACCGGATCGTACTTGTCGATCTCTACTCCTACCATCAAGTGATTCCAAAATTCTTCTTCCAGTCAGACTTCATCTTTTCTCGCAGACTCATCGCTAGTAGTTTCTTGAATGCTTCCCAAGATAATGCATTTGCAGCCCTCTTCCTCTAGTCTCGTAGTTGGTTGTTCCACCGTGTCAATGCTCGACCGTAGTAGACCAACAGAGAACTCAACCTTGTTTCCTTCAAAGACATTTCGTGATACTAAGCTTCGACTCAACATTCTCGAACCAGTTAGCAATTCAATGGCACCTCGCACCATGAAATTCCATTGGCTTGCATGTCATGAAAGTTTTGTAGTCGCATCCTTGACCCGCTTTCAAGTACCTTCTCCGTTGTTGGTCTGCCTAGCATCGAGATGGGTTATAATTGAGTGAGTAGATCCGCTATTCCAGCAGCCGTTGTTGTCCGGATTGTCATTGTTGTTTGAGTTGCCGTTGTTGTTACCTCCCGAGCGTGTGTTTCTTGCAGCCATGATCCCACAGAGGACCAAAACATCGGGTTGAGTAAACGACATTCTAACGAAGTCGATGAGGTGCGAACGGTGGTAATGTGTTATAGTGATCGAAACATGACAGAAAGAGACATGCTATGTCTAACAAGTCGAAAGATGGAAAAGAGAAGATATGAACAAGGTACGGTAATGTAGACGTGAACGTAAAACATGCTATGCATACCCACCCGACCAATGCAACTTCAGTGACCGACTCAAAAGACTCGACTAAACATGATTTAAAATTATTCTTCTTATCATTGTGATGGTTCTTCATAAATTAGACATAGTTGATCGTGCTATGTATAATTTATGAGTAACGATGCAACGATAGGACTAGTTGACTCGAATGGTGTTCAATGTTTAATAAAATAATATACAAAAAAATTTATTCCGGTTATAATGTGATTTTTATTTTTGAAAATCGGCATTCTCTATAACCTTCGCTCGATACCAACTGTCACACACTCGCCGGAGGCGGAAACACGAGGTGTAACGGAAGGAACATAAGCACAAGATAATAGAACATACCAACATTAAGATTAAAAGAAATAATACTCCATTACAATACTAGTTTAGCCATCATCGGCAAATATATTACAAAGTTTAGATTCCAAAATATTGAGTTTTATTACATACGACTTGTAGCGACCAAAGGAAAACTTCTTTATGCAAGACTTGATAGAAAAGCTTACTAACGATCACCAAATGCATGAGAGAAAACGGGTCAACTATGAAAATAGTTGGTGAGTAAACACGCTTAGTGAAATAAGAAAACTCAGAAGAAAAATATACAAAGCTTTCGGTCAACGAAAAATAGTTCTCAAAGCAAAGGCATTGTGTATCCACTCGGCCCAAATTCGCCCATACAAAACTTGCAACCTGTGTACACAACCCATTGCACAAAAATTATAGCGTCAAGTAATCAAGTGTAAGTGGTCATAATAGTTCCCAATATAGTACCACGAATATAATAATTCAGAATGCTACCGATGAAACCAAATTAAGTCGGGTGCCACTACCCAAAGTTATACTGGGTGCCTCTTCCCCAAAGCCTCTTCCCAAAGATACACTGGTGCCTCTTCCCAAAGATACACTGGTGCCTCTTCCCAAAGATACACTGGGTGCCTCTTCCCAAAGATATACTACGAACAAAGGTGTCTATATAGTGATGCTCGAACATGGGAGACTTTATAGTGATGTTCGAACATTGGAGACTTTAGGACAAGGTCATAACACGACGGTTCAATAAGTTCAAATAAGTCATAATTTCGTAATTAAGTTCAAGGATTGATTCGAGTTCAAATATTCAAGTCAAAAGAGTTCACAATTGTAAGGATCAATTTAATTCAAGTATGGTTCATGCATTCACCCCAAAATATAGTAAAACGGTAAAAGGGGATGTGATTACTCACTTGATAAACCGAGGCGATGACAAAAGTGAGTACACCGAGGTATAATGTGATGTGTTAACCGGACCTATCACGAATGATATGATATGCAATGAGTTGCAATGTAATGTTATGCATGCACTTCAGATGTTATTTATACCATTAGCGAGTTTTGAAAATATTACTAATCGTCGAAAAATACTCTTTTGACGCCTAGACCCTTCAAAATGACTTTACCGCTTTTACGCCAAAATGTCATCCTACAATGGTTTTATAATGATTTTGGTGAAATTACCACTTTTCGTCGCAAAACAATGTCGCCGGAATTTTTATAAAAGTAACAAAATGGCTTCGAAAAGTAGTCGTAAAATGGTGTACGCCGATCGTTAGAGAACGAACTCGACGGTTTTGGAAAGTTTGTATCGATATCTAGAAGTTTCAGTTCAGAGTTTTCGTCCAAAAGGTCTCGATCATAAAGATATCAAGGGTTAAAGATAGTGATTTTGGCTAATTGTGTGCGTAAAATAAGTTTCGCCAAGTTTGAACATCCAGAATAATTTACCATAACTCCGCTTGACAAACAGCTTTTTGTTTTGAAAAATATGGTCGGTGAACTTGATTTTACTAGAAGACATTTTGTTCCAAAAGTTTCACATCATGGTTAAAAACAACCGCAAACATGGACGTTATAAACTACTAAAATACTTGTATCGTAAAAATAATATAGTTTTTCGTAAAATAATAGTTACGGCAAGTTTATAAAACGCATATATTTGTCGCTTCAAACCGCTTTCACGATAATATGTCCTTAGCTTCAGATCAAGTAAACTAATATATTTTTGATAAGTCGAAATAATTTGTGAAGCTTAAGGCTGCTTTTGACCCAAACAATGTAAAACTGCATGCTGAATTTTCTAAAAATAAACATTTCGTCGTCAAACTTTAAAAATTCACCACGGCTTCGTTATAAGTCCGCTTTTAATCCGCTCAAAAGGCCACGGATTCGCTTTTAAAGTATATTTTCTAAATATCAAGGCCAAAGTTTCGCACCAACAGTAGGGTTTTCCAGAAATTCAAACAAGGACAGAACCTATTTATATAGTTATCGAAAATAGTTTTTCTCGGACAAAACCTATTCTAATCCCTTCAAATCAACTCCAAAACTAATCTAATCCTACCATACACCTTCTTAGGGTGTCATGGGTTCCTAATCACCATCAAGACCAAAGAATACCATGGGAATATTTATAGGATGACCAATATGTATATATAACTCAAAAATCATGAAATAAATGGTATAAATCACATATCATGCATATAAGCTCCAAAATGAAAAGAAACATATGAAATGACAAGGAAACATGAAAATGATAAAACATGCTTACAAGTGATAGTGATGAGGTGAAAGTAACAAGGATTAACTTAAATACCCTTGGTTTTTATTTCAAAACCAAATAAAGAGTATATACTAGATTGTTAATACACTTGATCTTGCAAAATTTTGATCCCCTTGCTCTTGATGTAAGAACCGGTTTTGGAGAAGAAACAAAGAGAGAAAAAGATTTATCTATTACTTGAAAATTGAGAGGAATGAATGAAATGATGTGAAGAGTTGGAGTATATATATAATATTTAAGAAAAGAATAAAATTTTCCACCAACATGCCAATACCCCCCTAGGCGGGTTTTGGGGGATATTGTCCTCAAAAATATATTTTTTTTTTTTAAATCTTGTATATAATTTTGTTGTAATTGATAAAAAGTGTAAGTAAATTGTAGTTAAATGTAACTTGTAAAGGTAAATGGTAATTTTTGGTACAAGTAAGTTTTAATAGATCAAAATAGAATGTAATGATATAATAAAATTGTAAAATACATTCCTTGTGAAATTTGAGTGATAAAATAATTATCGATAATTTTTAAGAAAACGTCGTAATAATATAAACTTTAACGATTTATATACCAAATAAATTTGAAACACTAGGTAAACTCAAAATATAGTTTTTATAAACTAAATGTAAGTTTAAAAATATGTCGGGATCATTTTTGAAAGTAACGGATTAAATATTTAAAATAATAACTCACGCGATAACGTTTATTAAATATAAAATTACGTTAAATGTGAAATGAAATGCCATGAATGAATTAATATGATGCATATTTAATTTAAGAAATGACCGAATTTGAGAATTGTGACAAAGTAAAGTGAGTACCTGGTAACCGGGACCTACATGGGAAGGACCCTAGGTTATTAAGGAAGCGATGGCAACGGAGCTCAAGCTGGAAACCTTGGCGAGGAGACGTTATTGATAGAACCGGAATGGCACTACTCTTCGTAAGTTCTACGATGAAACTTACAATGTCTAAGGACACATTTTATTTGCTTTCAATCAATGTATTTGCATTCTTCTCACTTGGGGAAAGAAGCATTAATGGTAGGCGTCTAGTATTCATTTCTTAAAATGATGTAATCCTCCCTACCCACTTAATGATAATAACACATTTCCCTCAAATCTCTTGTTTTGTTCAATACAACAAAGATTTTCCCACCAAGTCGCTTTATAAGTTTGAATGTCGAAAGGATGTACAAAGACTAAACAACATGTCTTGCTCATATGCATAACATCCATCTCAACTTCACATTAACTTTCCTATATGGCCTTAAGGTATTTCAAACCTTTCGATGCCCAAAGGATCAAGACGGAGTGGGTCGCGACCCTCTGTCAGCAGTCAAATTATACGATTGCTAATATTCTTGGTGAAGTAACTACACACAATGAGGCTATGCATCTACCATACGCCTTAGGTTGTAAAAAATATTTTTACGCAAGTAAAAGTAAAAAGAGAAGAATCACACATGGCAAAATTCGAGCCCTAGTGGCCTCGTTGTAGATTTATGACTAGTTTAACTAGTCTAAAACAGGTCGTAGCCTTAAACATCCAACATTATAAACTATTGTCTTAGGTCGTAGCCTACTACCAACATGCAATAAGTAATTGTTTCATCAGCACGAAGCCCGGAACGGAGCACGATAATTGTTTTAAACAGGTACATACCACCACAGGGATCAAATCACAACCACATGGTTGCCTTCTTTAAACCTTGGGTGAGTGGGATCATTGAACCTAGAGATGGAACCCTGGGTGATGGAGTCCTCTTGGAGGAGAAGGAGGTGGACTTTCCTTGGCTTGGCTAGCGGATCCTCAATCGAGGCTGCTGGGTCCTTCACATCACATCGCAAGGAAAGGGAACTCTAAAGCGCTAAGTGATTACCTACATCATCATATTCTTTTCATGAGTTGCCCACACGGAATTTTCTCCAAGACCACCGGTTCCCAGTCTTCGCCACCTCCTCCAAAGTGGTACACTTACCATGAAAAATGGCAGATTCACCACATTCCCAATGGCAATCCCACATCATCGCTATGGTAAAGTTCCATAGCAATGTGGGATCACTTTGTTACCAGTCCACCCTCGTCCTTCTTCAAGATCTTGAGACGGAGGTTCAGCCATCTACCTTTCTCGGAGCTTGATCTCTTGGTCCAAAGAACTTTGACCTCTCTTGTTCGAGACCTCCACACTTGGATGAAAGAACGATATCGCTCCTTATAGCCAACAACCATAGAGCCTTCGACAGTTAACTGTCAGACTCGGCCTCGCTGTTGTCGATTGACCTTTGAGCTTTTCATTCTCGGCTCTAAGATCTTGAACCAAGGATTCTTATCAAAATCCTCCAATGCTTCCTCACACTTCTTCTCCGTGTGCATACTTTTGATCTCTAACCTTCTCCCCTCAAAGATAGTATCCATTTCTTCTCGAGCTTTGGTGACGTGCATGAGCAATTCCCTTGTCCTAGCATTGAGTTGGTTGTCAAGCATGCCTCGCGAACATAGCTTTTATCATGAAGATCACGAGCCTCTATGGACATGTTATTCATCACCTCCTTCCACTTGGATGGGATCACATGGCTCATAAGTTGGTGACAAGCTAGGGAGAAGGAAGCTCCTTCGTGTCGTGAAGTCCTACAACAAAAGTAAGTTTCATTAATATATGATCCTTGGTATTTAATTTTATTTCACGGTAAGAAGTTTACCATGGAAGTCATCACCTTTGGGCCCTTCGATGGTCGGAAATACCCACCTTACCCTAGGCACTCTTCACGGGTAGTTCGAGAGGGAGGAGTAGGTAGAATAAGCTTTCTTTTGAATCGATTTCATAGCCTTAGCACTAGCACCTTTCCCGCTCGAACCCTCTCACCTATGCCGAGGGTCCCACGATGGCCGGTTCTTCGGAGACCGGTTCGTCTGAGTCAAGAATGTTCTCCAACGGTGATCTTCTACATCTATGGGTTCCTTTGACGAGGAGCGAAGATACAGCTCGGCGGGACGGGCTTCCACCTCGCCTTTATTTATGGACACCGATGGGGAGCCCACGCCATAGCTTGTTTCTTGGGATTCTTTGAAGAAAGCTTACCTCTTTGGCACCTCCACCACTACAAAGTTCCCGAACGACATCTCTGCACAAAGAAGCGATAAGATAAATATCGACAAGATAAGTTTTGTTTCTTAGGTTAATTTAAAAATACATACTTTCTCCATCACAAATTATCTCGTGTACCAACGGAGACCCTTCCCATCTCTCAAAGAATGCCGACATGAACAGATTGGCTCGGGGAAGGTCTGGCAATGATGGATGACGAGCCAAACCGATACAATGGGTTTCTTCTCACAAGATAAGGCAATGGATCGGTGAACCTTTCTCATCATATTGAAAGTCCGGTTTAACAATGCGAGTATCCGGGAGGATAATGGTAGTCGAATATAAAAGAACTTGCCTTTCCAGTTCCTTATGTTCGTAAAGGTCTATCTATTAATATAGGCACATCCCTTTCACCCTCTTGGCCAAGGTCAACCAATATCCTCCGGGTATAGATTCAAAACCCTAAGCACGGTCAAGTATGGTTCAAACTTTGCACATAACAATGTATGTTGTCGACTGGCTAGGCCAAAAGGTTGAACCTAGAAATGTACCTAATAATATCGGAGGAATTCTAAAATCAAAGGATGCAATGGTATCCTAAGATTGGAAGTGGTGAAAGTGTGGATATACAAGCCTACATAATTTTCGGGGCATCAAATATCCCTTGATCTTTACTCGGTAACATTATTTTGTGTTCTTTTGAATGGGATAATCAGTGAGGAACGCTTTAAGCTCCTCCACGGTTAATGTGCACCTTGTTGTTTTATCACAAATTTTTGTTGGTTGACATGACACCTTCTAAAAACACAAAAATATTTGAAATCTGTAAGAAGAAGGAGCGCTTTACCTTGTTTGGTCGAAGGCTTGATCGAAGGAATTTTAGTAGGTGAAAAACTTTGGGCGAGAGTTACTTTGTTAGGTTTTCTTGTTTTTGCATTTTATATACCCTACAAATGTTGCATCTCAGCCCCACACGTGTCCGTGCTATCCCTTTTCACCGGATTTCAAACCCTTTTAAATTTTGAAAGGATGTTTACTAGTACCGAGGAAACAGGGTTAGTTAGGATTAATTATGCATTTATTGCGGTCACTATTAACAAACTTTTCACCTTCGCTCATTTTTGTGACGAAGGGAGGTTTCGCTTTTATTTCGAGTCGAAGCAATATTTCTTGTTCGTACATATCACTTTCGGCTGGGGGCTTGATGACGCACCCTCCGATCAGTCGAAGGACCCCTTCGGCCTCGATCCGAATTGCTTTACTTAAGACCCAAGTCTTTCTTCATAAGTCATTGGTGGCGAAACCATTCATCATTGACATGGTTACCGGTTTAGAATCCGCCACCAAGGCCTATGCCTTTGGTGTCTTCTCTTGAAGATGCTAAGACAAACAAGAACCTTGACTTGGTCTTCCCCACGTTCCCACTATGTCCTTAGCTTCCCGCCAAGTCCTAGATAGTGGGGATGAAGCCTAGCGGTTACCATAAATCGGGGACGCCCATGATCTCCTAAAGCGTGTGCTAACGCCTCCAAGCTATTTTCATCACCTATTGTCACACCCCAAAATATCGCAGCGGAACGATAGTGTCATTGGGGTGTAACGTCATAGCACAAAGTATGGATACAGAAAACGACCTCTATAATGAGACGTTTTGAAAAGTTTACCATTCGATTTCCAATGTCAAAGTTTACACAACAAGAAATCACAAAGTTTGCTAATACATAAAGAGTTTACAAAACATGTCGAATGGTAATTGTTAAAAGCACGAGACTCCAATGTATGCCATGTGACCCAAAAGCTCCAAGAAATGCTATCACCTTAAGACCTGAGATAAACATGCTAAAAAGTGTCAACACAAAGGTTGGTGAGTTCATAAGTTTGTAATAAAATGATTTGAAATACTTTGAGAAATGTTCACACAAAGAAAGGCATTGTAAATCCACTCGGCCCAAGTTCGCCCATACAAAACTTGCAACCCGTGTGTTCACAACCCACCGCCTAAAATAGAATGACAATCTTGAATATGCGCAATATGGTAGCTAATAGTATAAATGTCACCACAAGGGTCTTCCAATAACTCGATTGGATGTTCCACCAACGCTCACGTTGGGATGTATCCATAAAATGGCCTTCCAACATATAAATGCCGGATGTTCCTCCAACGACTCACGTTGGTCAGTATCCAAATTAATGGCCTTCCAACATATAAATATTGGGATGTTTGTTTAAGTCTAATCACTACACGCACCAAGTCTAGAGTATATGTAATGTTGTTTGGCAATAGAGTTTTAAATGTTTTGATAAATAAGCATGTATCTCGCCCAATTGGTTTATAAGAATTTAAACGAGTAAAAGCGGGTATGAACTCACCGGTGTGATTAATATGCTAACAAAATGATGTGCACGAAAATGAGGCTCGGAAACTATCCGCGACCTAAAATGAATGTTATGACTTGAGTTAAGATATGTTGTTATGCATGCATTTCAGTATGTTATTTATACCATTTGCGAGTTTTGAAAGTAATACTTATCGTCGAAAAATACTCTTTTGACGTCTTGACCATTCTTAAATCACTTTATAAGTATTTACGTCAAAATGTCATCCTACAATGGTTTCGTAATGATTTATGGTGAAATTTTCACTTTTCGTCGTAAAATAATGTCGTCGGAAAATTCGTGAGAGTGACAAAAATGGCTTCGAAAAACTAGTCGTAAAATGGTGTACGTCGAACGTTAGGAAACGAACTCGACGGTTTTGGAAAGTTTGTATCAAAATCTAAAAGTTTCAGTTCATGAGTTTTCGACATAAAGGTCTCGAACATAAAGATAATAAGGGTTAAAGATGGTGATTTTGTCCAAGTGTTGTGTAAAAGTGAGTTTCGGCAAAGTTTGAGCAACCGTAATTAATTTATTAAACTCCGCTATACAAACGGTTGGTCGTTTTGAAAATATGCTTGATGATCTTAATTTTATTAGATAACATCTCGTTACAAAAGTTCCACATCATAGTTAAAAACAGCCTCCAACATGGTCGTTTTAGTTACCGTAACACTTATCTCGTAAAAATAATATAGTTTTCTAAAATAATAGTTACGGCAATTTTATGAAAACGTGTATATCTTTGTCGCTTCAAACCGCTTTCACGTATTATATGTCCTTAGCTTCGTATCAAAGTATACTAATATATTTTTGATAAGTCGAAATAATTTGTAAAGCTTAGGACTCGTTTTTGACTCGAATAAAGTAAAAATAGTATCTTTGAAATTTAGAAAAATATATATTTTCGTCGTCAATCTTGAAAATTCATAACTTCTTCGTTATAACTCCGCTTTAATCCGCTCAAGCGCCACGGATTCGTTTTAAAGTATATTTTCTAAATATCAAGGCCAAAAATTGCGCTCACTTGTCGGATTTTCCAGAAAAACAAAACAAGGACAGAACACTTTTATACTTACCGAAAATAGTTTTATCGTACTAAACCTATTCCAATCCCTTCAAATCAACTCCAAAGCTAATCTAATCCTACCATACACCTTCTTAGGGTGTCATGGGTTCCTAAACATCATCAAGACCAAAGTATACCAAGGGGATAATTATAGGATGACCATATATATTAAACTCTAAAAATCAATGGTAAAAATGGTATAAACAACACAAGTCTTGCATGTTTTTGCTCAAAAATAATGAGATGAGTATGAAATGAATATGTAAGATGAAAATAGATATGAGATGCTTACAAGTGATATGATGAGGTGATTAGAACCAAGGATTAACCTAAACACCCTAGGTTTTTATTTCAAAACCTTAAATAAGAGTGTAATCTAGATTGTAAAACACTTGTCTTGGAAAAATTTGATGATTTCTTCTTGGACCTTATGCTTGGCCGGTTTTGAAGGATGAAAAGAAGAGAGAAGAAAAATTTTACTAGTCTTGAATTATTGAGATCAATGAAGTGAAATGAAGTTGGAGTATGATATACACTTGCAAGAAAATGTTACCACACAATAAATGCATATCCTCCCCCCCTAGAACCGGTTTTGGGGGGATTATGTTTGTAAAATAATTTTTTTTTTTTAAATGTATATACTTGTTGTTGTAAGAAAAGTGTAAGTAAGAATGTTTATATAAATAACTTGTATATAAAATGTTAGTGTATTTAAGGAACTTTTATGTAAAAGTAACTTTTAATGGATCAAGGTAGAGTATAATAAGATCATAAAAATTGTAAAAATACATTTCTTGTAAAATTTGAGTGATAAAATAATTATCGAGTAGTTTTTAAGAAAAACGTCGTAATAATATAAATTTAACGATTTATATACAAAATAAATTTAAAACACTAGGTAAACTCAAAATATAGTTTTTATAAACTAAATGTTAGTATAAAAATATATTGGGATCATTTTTTGGAAGTATCGGATTAAATGTTCAAATTAATAACTTACGCGATAGCGTTTATTTAATATGAAAATACGTTTAATGTAAAATGCAAAACCATGCATGAACCGTTATGAAATGATGAATATGGAGTATGAGAATGACCGGAAAATGAGAATTGTGACACCTATAAATAGGTTGGACAAGTCATTTCAATGGTATGTTCACTCAACACAGTATTTCACATACAGCATATTATCCGTAACTCATATCAAATAAGTGATAAATGATTAACTCCGAAGTAATCAACTTGTGTCAAATGTCCAACACGCGAATAAATATACAACCGGATGTACATTGACCCACTGAATGAACCGGAACAAATGATTCCTCAACATCAATGCACTCTTCCTAAGGTATACATGTACAGACTAATCTAGAAGATTCACCAATAATGTCTTCCAGTGGATGAGATAGTCATTTTCCTTAATGTTCATGTGGTTGATTTAAAGCGTGCACAATGAGAGGAACAATAATCCGTGAAGATTTGGCAAAGGAATACCAAAGAGTGGATCATTATTCAATAGTGCAACTACAATATTACGATAGTCATTATCAATGCCTTGAGGAATAACCGAGATTGGGTTTCTAGATTAGTCCGAGTAGCACTTCTTAGATGGAGAACCATTTGAGTCGAAAGTAACCGGAGCGGGAGCTTCAGGAACTAGATGATCAACATTCATTGAAGGTTGGAAGTATTCATCAAACATAGGTTGAAACACTAAATCCCAAAAAATATATCCCAGTTAACATTAGGCGTTTGAGGAGAGTCGTATGACCATAATTTAAGCATCCATCAACATGTAGTATATGCACTTTTCCCCTCAAAATTGCATCCGAAGTTGCCATTTTGATTTAAACAAGTGAATAAGAATATACACCAATGAACGTAGATCCAACGAGGGTTGACGGGCGTGAGAAAACATGAAGCTTGTTGATGAAGAATGTCGATGATAATGGTCATAAACATGAAGATTTCTTCTTTTGAAGATAAAGCGCACTAAAGCGTACACCTTTATTTTCTTTGAGGAACGGGGCTCAAGAGTTATCTCGCAGACGCCATAGTGTTTCAAGAACGAGGCTGAATCGATGTGAGCAGGCGTCATAGCGTAATGAATATCAAGATTGAGTTACTTGAACCCGTGAGTTATGAGATATCAATCCATTTGTAATCCATACTTTAAGCCACCCATGTAGTGAAGGATCAAGTATCTGCTGAATCGAGTAAGGACTACATGCACTAATATTACAAACTTGATTGCATATATTTTGGTTAGTGACATTAGTATCCAAACCCTTTGGGGTTTCACAACAACCTTGATTTTGTCATCCAGAAATGACTTTCCGGTAGGTATCCACCTAAGTCCAAAGATCCTTAAACATTCTACCGATGGTATCCACTTATGGCAAGGTCTAGGAGTGTTAAGCTTCATGCACGGTGGAAGACTTATCGATATTTCTAGACTCCAAAGATTTAGCAAATGGTATCCATCTAGGCAAAGTTTTTGTTTGTTTTGCTTCATAACATATTGTACCTTAGTCACGTTAGTAGTCTTAGTGGATTGTACCTTAGCATGTGAATTAGGAAAATGTTTCTTATTCGAAAAAGTCTTAGAAATTCTAGTTTCGTTTTCAACATGCTTAGCATTCTTCTTCTCATATCTACTCTTAGATGCAAGCCAACCCCTAGTCATTTGAGTGTTCCTAGGTAATGGTTTACAACTACTAGTAGTGCCTTGAAAACTCATAGAATTCCTCACCCTAGGTCTTGCACCTAAAATTCCGTCTTCACGAATCATGCCTTTTCCTAGCTTCTTCTAGATAATAGTTCTTCCACAAGTCATTCATAGTATACAAATTCGGGTTTTAATGCTTGATTTTGACACCTTTCGAACTATTCCTAGTAGTCTTTGGGAGTAGAAGTGGCTACTTGTTGAGGGTTAATCGAACTAGAAGCCTTATTCTTAGGTAACTCGGTGAAGTGATTGGTTTTGACAAAACTTTTATCGCATCAACTTGGGAGGCACATCGTGTTTTGAAAATTTTGGTCTTTCGATATAAACGCAGAGGTCGCTTAACAACGAACCGGTTTCTAATGGGATGGGAAGTCGGTTTCAAGGTTGATGGTTTTGTAAACTTAGTGTTCACACTTTTCCCTACAGTTTTCCTAAGCTCATTTTTTAAGGCAACAATAGCGAAACTCTTTTCACAAGTTGAGCTTTGAGTTCATCAATTTTTGCTATCAAAGAGTTTGATTGTTCCATTGACTTAGTTCTAGCTTCTTTGTGAGTCACTTAGTTCTATGTGATGCTTTCAAAGACTCATTTTCCTTTAGTAATTGGCCACACAAACCGCTAATTCATCATTTCTCATTTGAATATCATCAATAACATTAACATCGGAATTACTTGTAACCAAATTACTTTTCACATGCATATCATAAATATGTTTTTTTAAATTGTTGATAGTCGACTTGTTGGCTTGAAGCTGAGCTTTTAAATTGTTTATTTCAAAAAATTCACGAAATTCAGGAAATTCCGGATTTTTACATGGTTTCTTAGTTTGAAAACTTTCCTCCTTTCTTTGTATTGCAATTTTAAGAGAGATGCAATGTTTTTCAAGTTTTGAGAATTTGTTTGAAAGTTCATCAAAAGCCTTTTTATCAACCATATCATTTGTTTTGAATTTATTAGTCTCAGCCTCAACCAAGGAACATTTATCATAATCATGTTCAGTATTAAGATCAGTTTGTTTAGGTACATTAGCATATGCACTATGTTAAACAGTTAATGGTACCTCATCACATGACACCTGCTCATTTGTCGATCTGATATTTGCATCCACATCATGTGAAACAAGAGTCACTGAACAACTGGCTATTTCAAACTTAATCGCCTCTAAGCCTCTGTATTCAGTGTCAACTGATCCATCATCCGATGCCTTACCGATTTTAACACTACAATCTATTGATTGTACCCGACATTCATTCACCTTTCTGATCACCGCATCCACTTCTTGTGTGACCGGAATTACTGAGTAGCTGGTTACATCATTCTTAGCTGTCTCTGATATTCTGCATTCAGCAACACCCGACCTTTCAACTGATATATTACCCGACTCATCACAACTATCTCTCAACTGCACCTGACACTCATCCACTTTTTCATCTTTATGTGTAACTTCCTCAATGTACTTCTCCACATTATCCATGAGTTGGATGAATGTCTCAATGAACACGCTAATTTCCATTCCAAAGGTGTCTCTTGAAAGACATTTCATCGGTCTTGATCATAATCGATGTAAATTCCCACTTATGAATGGTGAAATTGGTTGTGGATCACTTGAAGTGCAAAGACCGAACTATCCTTTTGAACCTTTTCTTTATCAATTTGTTGTTCTAATTGTTCTAAGTTCAATAGTAATGTTCCGTTAATGTGGATAAGTCTTGACGGAAAATGGCAATGCATGTTCGCTCCATTCTTATCGGTGTGAGTAACATGAGGTGTGAGTGAAGTTGTTGATAAGGTTCAATGCGACTTTCCTTTTGCATGGCATTCGTAGCTCGAACAGTGAAAATCTTTCTCATTGGACTCGAGCATGAAGAACTCACATCATCATTGATTGATTCAATCATCTTTAATCGCTCAGATGTAGCATACATTATCATTGTTGTCCACGGCATCATACATTTTAAGTAATTCTGAAATTACTGGGTCAGTAGTGTAAGACATGATGTTGTAGTATACACGGGATTTTACAAGTCTATGATTTAAACCGAGAAATAGATTCTTTCGCGGGATTTTACAAAATCGAGAAGAAACCGTGATATAGAGACCAATAGAACGTGTTAAGATAACTAAAGTTCATTCGGGGCAACCTTCGAGGCCTAAATCCTCTCTGAACAGAAATTATTGAGGTTTTTATGCTTTTTGACCTAAATTTCATTCTCCTCATTCTCACGGTTGTTTTGATGGGTAGAACGCTGAAAACGAAGTTACGGATCAAAAGTTATAGCAGTTTGAAGTTTTGTCTGGAAAAGTCAACAAGTCGCTAGAGACAATTCGCTATAAACCTTGAGAACAAGTCGCTAAGTCACCAAGTCGCTAAGAATCCTTGAACCAAGTTGCTAAGCACCAGGTCGCTAAGTATTATGAAAACAAGTCGCTAGCACCAAGTCGCTAGACACAGTTAAGTTGCTAAAGAACAACTCGCTAAGATCCAAGTCGCTAGTATCAAGTCGCTAACAATTTACACTACAACTCGCTAACAATTTACAAGCAAGTCGCTAACCTCACCAAGTCGCTAGTCAGTAGTGGAGAATCCACTAACTTGTACTATTTTTGGCTTGTCTCAATAGACAAGTCGCTAACAACAAACACCAGAACTCGCTAACTTTTATCAAGCAAGTCGCTACGATGAAAAACACTACGAGAACCAAGTCGCTAGCAAGAAAAACTTCAAAACACACTTTTCAATCCAAAACAAGCTCAACCACAGTGATTCAAGCTATCCAAATCAAAATCCAAGCACTTACAATGATTCTAAACACAAAAGTACAATCAAAATCCAAACTTTAATACAATAAATGATCCAATGATGCAAAACCACTAAACTATTTCAAACCCAAAACATATAAAACCACTAGAAATCCAAGGATATGTAAGAGATGATCAAACCATGGCTCTTGATACCATTTGTAACATATTGATTTCACAAACACATCACATAACAATATATGGGTTGAATTAGTTTAAGGTTCTAGAGAGAGAAAGTGGAAGATGGGAGCCTTTCTAGAGAGAGAGAGAGTAACAAAGAAAGAAAGGTTAGATTAAGTGAAAGGTACAACCCTCTACCTTGGGAGGTAGAGGGTATTTATAGTTACAAACAAAACGTCCTCCTTCGGACTATGGATCAGGCATACAGTGGGTAAAGACCCGTCCTTCCTCCACGGTGTTACACTACGCTAAACTAGGCTAATAACTAACTAATAATACAGTAAATAACGATATGTCTACGAGCTAACATATGCTAGACTATAGATGGGGTGACCGACACTTCACTATGGAATTTCCAATTCCTAACAGGGTTACCATCAGATACAGATGGTGGAAGAAGACGAAGAAAAAACAGCCTTTTTTACAGGAAAGGGCATGTATTGTTACAAGAAGATGCCTTTCGGTCTAAAAAATGCAGGTGCTACCTACCAACGGCTAGTGGACAAAGCCTTCCATAAGCAGATAGGTAGGAATCTCGAAGCGTACGTAGACGATATGGTTATCAAGAGTAGAACGGAGGAGGACATGCTCTCCGACATAAAGGAAACCTTCGACCAGCTTCGCGCCATCAACATGAAGTTAAATCCCAAGAAGTGTTCCTTCGGCGTGGAAGAAGGACAATTTTTGGGACATCTGATCACCAAGCAGGGTATTAAGGCCAACCCTTCGAAGGTTAAGGCCATCACAGACTTGCAGCCTCCTAAATCCCTCAAGGATGTGCAAAGTCTGAACGGAAAGCTAGCAGCCCTCAGCAGATTCTTGTCGAAGGGTGCAGATAGATCTTTGCCGTTCTTCAAGACATTCAAAGGATGCACGGATAAAAATACGTTTCAGTGGAGTGCTGATGCAGAAGCTGCCTTTCAAAAGCTCAAGGAGTTCATGGCTATTCTACCTACACTTACCGCCCCAATCAAAGGTGAAGTGTTGTTTATGTACATCGCAACCTCCTTCGAAAGCATCAGTGTTGTATTATTGGCAGAGAAGGAAAAGAAGCAAATCCCTATCTACTTCGTTAGCAGGGTTCTACAAGGAGCCGAGCTAAATTATCCAGAGTTGGAGAAGTTAATCTTGGCTTTGGTTCATGCTGCGAGGCGCCTCCGAAGGTACTTCCAAGCTCATCCCATAACCATACTCACTGACAAGCCTATTAATTAGATACTTTCAAAGCCGGAGAAATCTGGAAGGATAGCTAAGTGGGCTATCGAGCTAGGAGAACATGAAATTGAGTACAAGGGTAGAAACTCACCAAAGGGCAAATATTGGCGAGACTTCTTGTTTAAACACCCTCCGAACCAAGCAGACACCAAAGTTGCCGAGAAAAATCCGCTAAATGGTCGAAGGGTGGAAACTTTACACCGATGGAGCCTCCACTCGACGGTTCGGCGCGCAGTCTAATGCTTGTTGATCCCGAAGGAAGGAGTATACTTATGCACCGCTTCAATTCGATGCTACTAACAATGAAGCGGTCACGAAGCCTTGCTACAGTGCCCCGATCGCTAAGGACATGGAGGTAGAAGACTTGGCTATTTTGTTGATTCACAACCGGTGGCTAATCGATAAAGGGCTCCTACGAGCGAGACAAACTGTGATCACGCAATACTTGGATAAGGCCAAGGAGATGCTCAAGGGTTTACATCCTACAACATAGAGCATGTTCGAGAAACCAAAACAAAAAGCGGATGTACTTAGCAAACCGGCATCAATGGCATTTGCTCATTTAACTAAGGAGGTTCGGTGAAGTGTTGGCGAGATATGTCCATCGTCCAAAAGGAGGTGTCGACGTATCTTGGAGGAAGATTCAAATTGGATGACTCAGATTAGAGTATCTAATAAGTGGTATCTTACCGAGGATCGAAGTTAGCTCGAAGGTTCGCATAAAGCACCACCTGTCTGTAATCATATGGAACTACCTATACCGAAGGTCCTTCTTGTCTCCATGGCTTCGTTGTGTAGGACCTAGGCAAGCCGCCAACATCATTCAAGAAGTGCATGAAGGATCTTGCGGGCTACACGCAGGACCCCGCTCCGTTGTTTCTAAGATCATGAGGATAGGATATTATTGGCCTTCGATGCACAGGGACGCAGTAGAAATCATCCAGAAGTGTGAAGCCTGTCAAGTCCACTCAAGAGTGCCAAGGCTACCAAAACAAGATATGACCTCCGTGACGTCCGTATGGCCTTTCAGCCAATGGGGGATAGACATCGTAGGCCCTCTACCAATTGCTCCAGGAGGAGTAAAGTTCTTGGTCGTAGCTATCGATTACTTTGAGAAATGGGTGGAAGCTAAGCCTTTAGCATCCATCACAGGAAGGCACATGGAAAAGTTTGTGTGGGAACACATTATTTGCCGGTTCGGATTACCCCATATCATCATCTCAGATAATGGGAAGCAGTTTGCCGAAGGAGTATTTCCAGTGTTTTGCAGAGGCCTGAACATAAAACAATCTTTCACATCCGTCTGCCATCCTCAAGGTAACGGGCAAGTGGAAGTTACTAACAGGGAGATCATCCAGAGCATAGAACGAAGGCTGGGATACAGTCACCACAGTTGGGTAGATAAGCTACCTCAAGTCCTCTGGGCTCACAGAACGCACACAAAGTCAAGTCATGGGGAGACACCTTTAGCTTGGCATATGGCACGAACCGCATCATCCTTCGGAGTAAGTGTCGAAGCAGAAAGGGTCATAAACTTGAGCGCAGAAACGAAGAAAGACTCGTAGCAACCTAGACCTACTCGAAGAACGAAGGGAAATAGCCTCAATCAAGGAGGTTATCCATAAACAAAAGATTGAAAAGTACTACAACAGCAGGGTTCGGCCTTCGACCTTCAAGCCAGGAGAATACGTCCTCCGAATCAACAGTGCAAGTAAAGTTGAGTACTAGGGTAAACTAGGGCCTACATGGGAAGGACCCTACGTTGTTAAGGAAGCATATGGCAACGGAGCCTACAAGCTGGAAACCCTCGACGGAGACGCTATTGATAGAACTTGGAATGGCACTACCCTTCGTAAGTTTTACGTATAAAACTTACAATGTCCAAGGATATTCTTTTTAATTTGTTTTCAATCAATGTATTTGCATTCTTCTCACTTGGGGAAAGAAGCATTAATGGTAGGCGTCTAGTATTCATTTCCTTAAAATGATGTAATCCTCCCTACCCACTTAATGATATAACGCATTTCCCTCAAATCTCTTGTTTCGTTCAATACAACAAAGATTTGTCCACCAAGTCACTTTTATAAGTTTCAATATTGAAGGGATGTACAAAGACTAACAATACGTCTTGCTCATATGCATAACATCCATCTCAACTTCACATTAACTTTCCTATATGGCCTTAAGGTATTTTAAGCCTTTCGCTGCCCAAAGGATCAAGATGGAGTGGGTCGCAACCCTCTATCAGCAATCAAACTATACGATTGCTATATTCTTGGTGAAGTAGTTACACACAATGAGGCTATGTATCTACCATACGCCTTAGGTTGTAAAAAATTTACGTGCAAATGAAACGTAAAGAGGAGAATCACAAATAGCAAAATACAGGCCTTAGTGGCCTTGATGTAGATATTAATTTATGACTAGTTTCACTAGTCTAAACAGGCCGTAGCCTTAACAATCAAACAAACAAACTATTGTCTTAGGCCAAAGCCTTTACCACACACATCAAATGTAAATTGTTTCATCAGGCATATAGCCTGGAAAGATACACAGACAAATTTTTTGAAAACAGGGTACATACCACCCTGAAGGATCAAATTACTACCACATGGTAGCCTTCATCAAACTTTGGAATGGGTCGGATCAGCAGAATCTGGGGATGGAACCTTGGGAGATGGTGTCTTCTTCGAAGAGGAGGCAGGCTGGACTTTCCTTGGCTTCTTGGATAGCAGGTCCTCAATGGAGGCCTCTGGGTCCTTCGTCACTTCGGCAAGGAAGGAGAACTGTGAAGCAGTTAAGGCATTTCCTGAATCATCATATTCCTGCTCATGAGTAGCCCTGTAGTATGGAACATTTTCTAGCTTCACTGGTTTCCCTGTCTCAGCTATTTCCTTCAAAGTGGTACTCTTGCCATGAAATATGGCTGCATTCACCAGATTCCCAATCACAATCCCCACATCATCACTACCTTGGTTACCAAATCCACCCTATCCTTCTTGAGCATCTTCAACCGAAGGTTTAACCTATCTACCTTTTCCCGAGCTTGATCTCACGGTCAACCAGACAGCCTCTCTTCTTCAAGGCCTCCACACTTGGATGTAGAACGGATATTTTCTCTTTTAGCCTATGACCTTGGCGCCTTCGAGAGATAGCTTGTTGCATTCAGCTTGGCTTGCAGCTAGTTGACCCTTGAGCTTTTCCACATCAGCTCTGAGATATTGAACCAAGGGGTTCTTGTCGAAGTCCTCCATAGCTTCTTCACACTTTCTCTGCAGGTCTGCATACTTCTTGTCCCTAGCCTTCTCCCTGGCAAGCATGACATCCATCTCTTCCCTAGCTTTGGTGACAGCACGAAGAAGCTCCTTAGTCCTGGTGTTGAGTTGATTATCCAACATACATTGTCTGACATAGCTCTTGTCATAAAGATCACATAGCCTTTCCATGGACATGTTGTCCATCACCCCCTTCCAACTTGATGGGGTCACACGCTCCACAAGCAAATGACAAGCTAGGGGACGGAGCTCCTTCGTGTCGTGGAGTCTGCAAACATAAATAAACTTGTTAATATATTATTACTTGCATCCAATCCTTTGTAACAGGAAAGAAATATTACCATGGATATCATACGTAGGTTGGGCCCTCGATGGTCGGAAACCTGACCTTACACAGGCACTCTTCTGCCGGGTAGTTCGAGAGGGAGGAGTAGAGGATAAGCTTCCTCTTTGATGCAGACTTCGCAGCCTTCGCGCTCGTACCCTTCTTGCTTCGGACTCTCTCACCAATGCCGGAGGGTCCTACGATAGCTAACTGTTCTTCTGAGACAGGTTCATCAGAGTCTGCCACATTCTCCACTAGCTGGTCTTCAACATCTATAGGCTTTTTCGAAGGAGGAGCAGATGACACAGGTTCGATGGGCTGAGCATCAACAACATTGTTATTCACAGACACTGACGGAGAGCCCACACCATAGCTAGTTTCTTGGGGATCCTTCGGGATAAAGCTTACTTCCTTCGCACCACCAGCAACAACAAAATTCCTGAATGACATTTCTGCAAAAAAGGGAGAAAAAAAGATGAATATCAGAAAGATAAGTTCCTATCTCTTATTTTAATTAAAATTTACATACTTTCTCCACAACATATAATCTCGGGATGCAATGGAGATCCTCGACTTCCAAACAAGACCGACCATAAAAGAATTGGCTTCTGGAATGTTTGACAATCGGTGGATGACGAGCCAAAGCGATACAAAGGATTCCTCCTCACGATATAAAGCGAGGATCATTAAACCTATTTTCATCATATTGAAATTGCGGGTTTAGCAAAGCGGTGTGGAGGAACAATGGTATTTTGGATATAAAATAACTTTCCCTTCCAATTCTCGATGTTTGTAAAGGCTATCAATGAGAATGGGCACATCCCTTTCACCCCTTTTTGCCAATGTTAACCAGTATCCTCCAGGGTACAAGTTCAAGAATCCTCTAAGCACAGTCAATGATGGTTCATACCCATAGGCTTTACACATTACGATGTATGTTGTGAGCTTGGCTAGGCCAAAAGGGTTAAACCTAGATATGTGTACTTCGTAGTACTGAAGGAGTTCTAAAATCAAAGGGTGCAAGGGTATCCTAAGGTTAGAGGTGGTGAATGCATGGGTGTATAAGCCTACATAGTTCTCTGGGGCATCAAAAATACCTTGATTTTTGCTAGGTAACATGATTTTATATTCTTTGGGAATAGGATAATCAGTAAGTAACGCTTTAAGCTCCTCCCTAGTCAAGGTGCAACCTTATTGTTTGATTACAAACTTCTTATTGGTAGACATGATCCTTCTAATCGACAAAAAAGTATTGAAAATGTAGCAGATACGAAGGAATACTTTACCCTGTTGCTTGAAAGCTTGCTCGGAAGGAGATTTAGGAGGTGAAAATTTGGGCATGAGATAAAATTGTGTTAGGGTTTCTTGTTTTTGATTTTAAATACCACATGTTAAATCTCACCCCTACATGTCATCTAAGATATCCCTAACCTCCGGATTTCAAATCCTTTTTAAATTTTGAAGAGATGTTTTGATTTTAGGAAAGGGTGGTTAGGATAAGTACATGCATTAATTATGGGTCAATAGTTGCTAGACTTTTCATCTTAGTTCGTTTTTGTGACGGAGGGAGGTTTTGTACCTATTTTTGAGTCGTAAGCAATATTTCTAGTTCGTACATATCACTTTCGTTGGGGGCTTGATGACGTACCCTCCATCGGTCGAAGGACACCCTTCGATCGAATTTGTATTACGAAGACCCAAGTCTTTCTTCATAAGTCATTGGTGGCGTAAAATCATTCATCATTGATATGGTTACCGGTTGGGAATTCGCCCCAGAGGCCTATGACCTTGAGTCTTCTCTTGAAGGCACCAAGACAAAGGAGAACCTTGACTTGGTTTTCCCCACATTCCCACTATCTCCTTAGCTTCCCGCCAAGACGGAGAGAGTGGGGATGAAGCCCTAGCAGTTACCACCGTCGGGGGCGCCCGTGATCTCCGGCGTGTGCTAACACTCTCCAAGCTTATTTCTTCATCTATAAATAGGTTAGACGAGTCATTTTAATGGTATGTTCACTCAACACGATTTCACATACTCCATATTACTTACAACACATATCACATACTTACTCTCACATGGGAGGTGGTTCGCGAGGTCCAACCCTGCGCGCAATCACTTAGTGAAGTGTCTATTTATTATTGCAGATTGGCTACAAGTTTGGCGCAAGCATATCACCCTCATACCCTTCGATCACCATCGAAGGCCTGGTCGTACGAATTATTGTACAATCAAGACCCTTATTTTGTTGTGATAGGGTTGAAAAAATTTTGGAGGAAGAAGTTGTAATGTTGGAAAAGGAATTTCTGGAAAAAGAGGTATGGGAGGCGATTCGCGGTTGTGGTGGAGATAAAGCCCCGGGACCAGACGGGTTTAATTTTAATTTCATTAAGAAGTTTTGGGAAGTCTTAAAAGCAGATTTAATGCTTGCGGTTAAATGGTACTGGGATAGAATGGAGATTTCGAGGGGGTGTAATGCATCCTTCATAACCATTATTCCAAAGGTTGCGGATCCTATCGATTTGGGGGATTTTAGACCTATTAGTCTCATTGGATGCTATTATAAGATTATAGCAAAGATTCTTGCAGAGAGAGTTAAAAAAGTGATAGGAACAGTAGTAGGTGCCGTCCAAAATGCTTTTATTAAGGGTAGATATATTCTGTTGAATATTTGAAGAAAAAGGGCGAAAAAGGTCTTATTTTTAAAGTCGACTTTGAGAAAGCATATGATAGCATTAATTGGAGGTTTTTATTAGATATAATGAAAAAAATGGGGTTTGGGATGAAATGGTGCAAGTGGGTGGAGAGTTGTTTACGCTCTTCTACTATGTCAATTCTTGTTAAAGGGTCTCCGACGGAAGAATTTAGTTTCAGAAGAAGAGTTAGACAAGCTGATCTGTTATCTCCGTTTCTCTTTATTCTTGCGGCGGAAGGTTTAAATGCTATTGTTAATGAAGCGGTCGAAAATGGTATTTTTAGGGGGGGTCTGTATCGGGAATGATAGAGTGGTGGTGTCTCATCTTCAATATGCGGATGACACTATTTTCTTCGGTGAATGGACCAAAGAGAATGCAAGGTCATTGATGTGTATTCTTAAATGTTTTGAAGAAGTTTCTGGGTTAAAGGTAAACTATAATAAAAGTAAATTATATTGTGTAGGGGTGAACGTTAGAGAAATTGGTGAAATGGCTAGATGGATGAGATGCGGGGTGGGGGATTTTCCTTTCACTTACTTGGGGTTACCAATCGGTGAAAACAGGAGACAGGTTAGTGCATGGGATCCTGTCGTAGATAAATTCAAGAAGCGTCTAGCGGATTGGAAGACTAAAACGATGTCTTTTGGGGGTCGATTAACATTGGTTAAATCGGTTCTAGGTACCTTGCCTTTGTATTATTTTTCGATGTTCCGTGTGCCTTCGAGTGTGATTAAAAATCTTGAGAGTACTTGGAAAAACTTCTTTTGGGGAGGGGTGGGGGTGAGGGTAAAAAAATATCATGGGTAAAATGAGACATGTTACCAGGCTCACATGTTGATGGGGGGGTTAAATATTGGGTCTTTGCGGGCAAAAAATTAGGCTCTTTTCAGGAAATGGTGGTGGCGTTTCAAGAGTGAAGGGGGACTTTATGGGTAAAGGTTATTAAGAGCATCTATGGTGATAGTGGAGGTCTTGGGGTTGTTGGGGGGTAGGAGGGGGGACGTTAAACGTGGTGGGGTGTGGCGTGAGATTATTAAGATATGTGAGGAATTGGGGGAGTTAGGCTTAGAGTTATATTCCTCATTTGTCGCAAATGTGGGGAATGGTAGAGATATAGGGTTTTGGGTAGATAAGTGGGTGGGCGATTCGAAATTATGTGATAGGTGTTGAGTTTATGATATATAAAATAAAATAAAACATAAAGACATCAAGAGTACACATGGAAGACTTAAGATCATAACAAATAAATTAATTAGCGAAAGTATGCGTAGCGTACCTCTTGCGAATATCAAATCCCTCGAGCAAAGCAAACCACCTCGAGCAAAGCAAACCAAAGAAGTACTTAATGGTGTAAGAATAATGTCTTACAACCACGTTCTTGTACACACGAATTAACCAACGAATCAAGCGATTGCTAGATCTAACACAAGCCCTCGTATATGCAAAAACCAAACCGAACTCCCTAACAAATGGGGTTTCGCCAAGCTATGCAAAAGAAAGAAGAGGAGATCTAGGTTAATTCAATGCACAAGTGTGAAAACCCTAGACCCTACCCTCCTTATATACTAGTAGGTAAAACTTAGAGGACAAGTTAGGGAATAAGGCCTTTGAGAGACCCCATGGCCGGCCATGATGTAAGCCCAAAGCCCAATCCTCAACTTTTCCAAGTTTCCAATTCTAGTCCTCTCTTTTCCATTTAACGGTGGTTAGTCATTTTCCGTTAAATACTTAACGATCGTTAACGGACTTAATGTGTAATAATTAATCGTAAACATAAACATTAATTATTAACTTTAATTCTCATTAAGCTAATGTGTGCAATCCGTGGTCACGAGTTGAATCGAACATTCACATGTTTGTAAATATATACATTTCCAATGACTCCCACTTGGATATGTTTACAAAGCGTGAAATGACATTAGTTAGCGTCTAGCAACACGCCAAGGCCCCGATACAACTCGTGTATGGTTTTACGGAGAAAAACCAAGTTTGATGATTCATCATCATATTCATCCTTTGTTTCTAATACCATGTTAATAAGAATATGGATCTCACTCATTTCTTAATTAACTATTACATTTCTCGCTTTATGATTTATTAAGATTACCAATTCTTACGAGCAGAAGACCTTGGGTATGGCCATACAAACATCTTAACAATCCTACGAGGGGCCCAGTAGTATTATACTTCAAAATGAATTTGAAGGAAACAAATCCCATTTGACTACAAGCGAGATTCATAAATTTCGCAACACTTACGAAAACAACCCTTATAACTACCGATTCGTGTAGCGTTAGATTGCTTCACAAAATGCACTACATCCATGACATATCTCTTGTATCTCAAGTCGGAGGATAAATATCCATGATATACTTAATGACAAAGATCCATAAAGTATCATCATGTGGGTGGGATAAGTCCTATATTCAATTCATTGAATATCATCCGAAATTAGTCATGCTACGCATCAATATACTTTCAAGTATATTCTAACTAATACTCATATTTGTCTTAATTCAATATCATTCCCATGTTATTGATTGACAGCGGACTATTTAGAATAACTTAAGTTATTCAAGGATTTAAACATGTAAATATAGGACAACATTATAATAAATGAATAATAAACATAACAAAAATACTTTATTTCATTTCAATAATAATGTTTACAATATCCTTTATCTAAAATACTTAGTCACGAGATGGGCATGAAACTACTAGCTAAGCGAAGTCCAAACTTATCAGACAAATGATTAAGTTTTTCACCGAGCAAGGCCTTAGTTAACGGATACGCTAGGTTATCATCGTGTGAACTTTGAGCAACTCAATTTCACCTATCTCGACTTGCTCTCGAACATAGTGATATTGTCTAGGATAGTGTCGGTGCCCTTCATGACTCGGGTTCATGGGCAAAAGTAATTCTGTTGGTGTCACAATACACTTTAATAGGATGTTCAATCGGCGGATAACACCAAGCCGAAACAAACTTCCTTATCCAAACGACTTCCATGGCGACCTCGAGGCCGCTATGTACTCACTACATGCGAGACGCCATCGCAAGTGTTGTACATTTCTTACTCTTCAATCCACAGCACCTCCATTGATGACAAAATGTAACCCGTTTGAGACTTCGTATCATCTTTGTCACACTTCCGGGATGCATCGCGGTAACTCCGTAATGCATTACATACGGATTTCCTCCATACACTATGAACATATCTCTTGTAGCCTAAGGTACTTGAGAATATATGCCAATGATCCGGTGAATTTCACCGGATTACATTGATACCGGTAGTCAAGTTTTGAGCAAAGCGCCACATCGGGCCTTGTGCATCGTCAGCGTACATGATAGATCCTACGGTAGAAGCATAAGGAACTTTCTTCATCGCGCCACCTCTGCGGTGTTGAAGCACGACCTTGGTGCTCAAACCATGATTACTTGCATTGGCAAAATCCCTTCTTGGAATTTTGCATATTGAATCTCTTAAATATTTTGTCAATGTAAGCACTTTGGCTTAAACCAATTAGCCTTGATCTATCCGGTAGATCTTGATTCCGAGTATATATCTTGCTTCCTAAGTCTTTCATCGAAAAACATTTACCAAGATAGGCTTTCACCTCATTTAGACTTGGTATATGATTTCCCATGATTAATATGTCATCGACATATGAGAATAAGGAAAGTAACATGACTCCACTAGCTTTGTGATATACACATGGCTCATCAAGATTGAGTAAATCCAAAACTTTTGATTTCCCATCGAATCTTTTATTCCATTGCCTTGATGCTTGCTTGATCCATAAATGGACCTCTTAAGCTTGCATACGGTTAGGAAATAATGGATTCACAAACCCTTCCATTGCGCCATATAGATGTCTTCATCTAGGCGGCCATTGTAAAAGCGTTTTGACATCCATTTGCCAAATCTCATAGTCATAGTGTGCGGCTATAGCTATGAGAATCCTAATAGCTCTTATGTCCGCTACGGAGAGAATGTCTCCTCGTAGTCAATGCCATAGGTTTGAGTAAAACCTTTAGCCACCGAGCGAGCCTTGTAGGTGTGTACATTTCCATCCATGTCGGTTTCTTTTGAAGATCCACTTACTCCCAGCGACCTTAGCCTTGGGAGGAAGGTCAACTTCAATCAGACATCATTATCTTTCATGGATTGCATTTCCCCATTCATTGCAATCGCCATTTATCCTTTTCGAGGATCGACCATGGCGACCTTATAGTTAGCGAGTTCATTAAGATCCCCAACCATATTTTCCTCCACCTCTACGTTTAAACATAGGCGGTCGGTGCGCGTATAGTCCTTCGGACCTACGAATGGGAACAACCGGGGAGGAGCACCTAAGCTTTCGAGGTTCTTCTTGAAGTTGGCTAGTGGTTTCGAGAAGGTGTTGTATCTTCTTGATCATATTCGGATCATATACTCTCCTTTGAGTTCTTGAGATATGAGATTCCTTTCAAGGAAATCTCCATACCTAGCCACAATGACTTTGTTCTCATTGGGTAGTAAAAGTAGTAACCCATGGTTTCCTTGGGTATCCTACAAAGATACATAATGAGATCTTGCTTGGAGCTTATCGGTGTGTCACGTTTAACAAGCGCTTCACATCCCGGACCTTTAAGTAAGAAAAGTTGGGAGCTTTTCGGTCCATATTTCATATGGAGTTTAACAACCTTCTTAGTTGGAACCATATTCAAAATGCGAATAGCGGTTTCAAGGGCATAATCCCAAAAGTAAAAGGTAGAGTCGTAAGTTCAAACATTGATCGTACCATGTCAAGTAAGTCGATTTCTCCTTTCAGATACACCATTTCTTTGTGGAGTATAAGGAGATGTGATTTCTTGGATAATTCCACACTCGACTAAGTAATCTTTGAACTCTTGACTTATATACTCACCACCTCTATCGGATCGAAGAGCTTTAATCTTCTTTCAAGTTGTAATTCTACTTCACTTTTGAAAACCTTAAATGTTTCAAAGACTTCATGTTTATGTTTAAGTAAATAAACATAACCATAACGATTGAAATCATCCGTAAGGTTAAGAAGTAGACTGACCACATTTTGACACATGTCTAAGTGGACCACACACATCGGTGTGTATCAATCCAAGTAGATCGAAGCCCTTTCCACTTGTGGTGAAAAAGGTTTCCTTGTCATCTTCCAGCAATGCAAGACTCGCATTTGTCAAATGATTCATCATTGACCGTTTGTAAAGCCCATCGTGTTGCGGCTTTTCCATGCGTTTCTTGCCAATATGGCAAGGCGACAATGCCAAAGATAAGAAGAGTCACGGTTCGACTTGCTCTTCTTATTGCTAATGCTATACAACGAATTATTTTCATTGGACATACAACCATCCATATCAATTTCAAACACACCAAGAATAGGAATTGCATTAAAGTAAAAACATTATTTAAAAGCGAAATTCCATAACTTGTAAAGTGTGCACAAAACCAATATCTTTTAACAAAGAAAGCGAAATGACACCCCAACAATGGAGGTGCATAATGACAATTATTTAGTTCTAAAATTAAGCCGAAGGCAACACTAAATCAAAAGTCCCTATGGCCCGACAGTGACGCTTTCCATTTCCAACGTACAAGTATCTCTCTCCACAATTGACTTCTTGGCCTCTAAGTCCTGCGATGTATTACGGATGTGAGTACACATCACGTATCATATATCCAGAATTTAACTTATGAGGAAAAGAAAATAATTCAAACATAAAAATACACGATGAGCTAGGCACCATCTTATTTTTATTCGAAGGCACTCATTCGAGATAAAGCGGATAGTTCCGCTTCCGGTGACACAGTGAGTTCGATGGTGGCAAGACAAATCCTTCTTAGATTCTCCTTTTTCTTTCGAGGTTCTTCTTAGGGCTGGTGGGATGACAACTTGTTTCCCTTTCCTTTTCCTTTCCCTTTCTTATCGCTTGCGGCTTAGGCTTATTCACCCTACCACTTTGTATAGCGAGCACAGCGGTGTAGGAGCCTTCTTTGGCAATCTCTTCGTAGTCTACAAGCATTGCATGTAACTCATTCTTTGTCTTCCCGTGCAATGCATGTTAAAATTGCGGACAAAATCACCAATCGTTCTGATTAAGGGAATGATTGATGAGTCCGACACATACATCGTTCGAGTAACCACGGTAGAGCTTCTCGATTGGTCAGTGATGTTTCATCTCAAGGGCGTGGTCGGAGACAGTTGCCGACCTCACACTGCGGTTGTGAACCTTTTCAATTAGTTCATACTGATTCATTTCTTGGTGGCTTCTCAAACATACGTTTGAGTTCATCTAGCATGCTCATAGGCGGATAGTGCTCAAATTGTTTTGCAATTGAGCGGACATCCCAAAGCATTAGACACGCCACATCATTATGCTTCTCATATTCAACACGATATGCCTCTAATTCAAGAGCGATTTGCCGTGTTGGGAGAGCTTCGAGCGAGGTGTAGTCAAAATTTCAACCCTTTGGCAACACGAAGGATGATCCTAAGTGAGCGATGCCAATCATTGAAATTAGGGCGGTCGACTTGTCCCTTCCAATCATATCTTTGAAAGCGGCACTTTCGATAAGCTCATAGTGTTATCAGTTGAGCCATCTCTGAAAAAGTTCAAAAAACCATCATTAGTATTTTGATAATTTTCCTTTTCAATAAACAATTAAATACCCAAGGTTCATATTCATATAACCAATTAATATTTATTGAAAACTAGGATCCAAATTGTCATAATCTCATCACATCGAGTTGATCATTAGTGATGAACCTTATACAAAATGGTAGAGCATTTGCTCAATTGCCAATTTCAATTGCAATTCCTAGATTTATGGGATTTACATATAGCCAATATCAATCGCCATGTAAACATGTTTTATCCCATCTTATGCCTTGAGTTTCGGCCTTTGCCTAACTCAATTAAGTTGTCCAACTTAAGAAGCGCAAAATCGTCCATGCCCGTTCTCACGACACGTGGACATTTACCCTTTGATTAAGATCTAAATCACGTTCTCACGCAAATAGAAAGTAATCTTAGGTGTTTCCGTTTCGTTGGATGGCATATAACTTAAATTTAAAGGGTAATAGTTTTGATGTTAAATCAAATATGTACAAAGATGTCATGCATTCATCTTTGTAGCATAGTTTTATTAAAACATTTATATCTTGTTTTAATGTTTAAGCTTTTCATCATCAAACTTTAATTGAGGTATTGGGTTCACCAATCAAGGAATTAGTGTTAATTATCATCCATTATACCGTACTTTTGCATAAGTGTAAACACTTAGTGTTTGGATAATTACCACCTAAGTGGCGCATGGAATCAACACGATTCGCCCTTAAGATGAGCTTGCACATTAAATGACTTACTAAGTAGCTCCACTCGAACTTCTGAGGCGGAGGACCCGGTCGTGCTAAGCACAACCTTAGACATCCATTCGGTGTATTGTGCGCACTTCTTTAAACCCTTTTATTAGTTCATTCTCATGGGTGAGCCTTTCAGGTCATTTGTACCAAAGTCATCAATCAATTAAGCGATTATGATTACTATTCTTAAAAATACATGTTTCACCATTGTTTAGATCGGTTTATTTTCTTGTAAAAATACCCTTGTTACAAAACACAAACAAGCAAGTATTTGAAAAATAAACAAATAAACAATGAATACATAACAAATAAAAGTCATGCATATCAAATAGCCCATGCAAACGGTTTTGATAAATCTTATTAATAACCAATTTTATATCGTCAATATGCATATATTTAATTAAGACTTCCACCCGTTTTCATCTATGTACAAGGTGAACCACATGCATCGATTCATCGATTGCGTAAGTCAAAACTAAATATATACCACATAGCACATAATTGATTAAAATTAATAAATATTGAGGTCTTCCCAATTTAAGATCTATCATTATTTAATGTATATCACTTAAAACATGAAAGACATACAATAAGCGGATCCATGATAAAACATGCGGTAATAATCATGGATATAAATTACATAACAATTAATGCAATTAAGCGAGTTACGCATATACACATAAAGTTGCATGCATCTTGGGTTTCTAATCCAATTAAAACAAAGTTTACAAAACCCTAATTAGGCACAACGCGCCCCCTCAAAATTAGGGTTTAGGTTTTGCAAACCCTAGATCTAAGCATACAAATAATAACACATTCATGTTTATTTTAATTATGTGTTTGATAATTAATTACTTGTTATACAAGGCTCGTGATGCCATTGTTGAGTTTATGATATATAAAATAAAATAAAACATAAAGACATCAAGAGTACGTGAAGACTTAAGATCATAACAAATAAATTAATTAGCGAAGTATGCGTAGCGTGCCTCTTCGCGAATATCAAATCCTCGAGCAAAGCAAACCACCTCGAGCAAAGCAAACAAAGAAGTACTTAATGGTGTAAGAATAATGTCTTACAACCACGTTCTTGTACCTGAATTAACCAACGAATCAGCGATTGCTAGATCTAACACAAGCCCTCGTATATGCAAAAACCAAACCGAACTCCACTAACAAATGGGGTTTTCGGCCAAGCTATGCACAAAGAAAGAAGAGGAGATCTAGGTTAATTCAATGCAGTGTGAAAAACCTGAGACCTACCCTCTCTTATATACTAGTAGGTAAAACTTAGAGGACAAGTTAGGGAATAAGGCCTGAGAGACCCATGGCGGCCATGATGTAATGAAGCCCAATCCTCAACTTTTCAAGTTTCCAATTCTAGTCCTTCTCTTTTCCATTTAGCGATCGTTAGTCATTTTTCCGTTAAATACTTAACGATCGTTAACGGACTTAATGTGTAATAATTAATCGTAAACATAAACATTAATTATTAACTTTAATTCTCATTCGCTAATGTGTGCAATCCCGTGGTCACGAGTTCGAATCCGAACATTCACATGTTTGTAAATATATAGTGCATGGGATCCTGTCGTAGATAAATTCAAGAAGCGTCTAGCGGATTGGAAGACTAAAACGATGTCTTTTGGGGGTCGATTAACATTGGTTAAATCGGTTCTAGGTACCTTGCCTTTGTATTATTTTTCGATGTTCCGTGTGCCTTCGAGTGTGATTAAAAATCTTGAGAGTACTTGGAAAAACTTCTTTTGGGGAGGGGTGGGGGTGAGGGTAAAAAAATATCATGGGTAAAATGAGACATGTTACCAGGCTCACATGTTGATGGGGGGGTTAAATATTGGGTCTTTGCGGGCAAAAAATTAGGCTCTTTTCAGGAAATGGTGGTGGCGTTTCAAGAGTGAAGGGGACTTTATGGGTAAAGGTTATTAAGAGCATCTATGGTGATAGTGGAGGTCTTGGGGTTGTTGGGGGTAGGAGGGACGTTAAGCGTGGTGGGGTGTGGCGTGAGATTATTAAGATATGTGAGGAATGGGGAGTTAGGCTTAGAGTTATATTCCTCATTTGTATAAATGTGGGAATGGTAGAGATATAGGGTTTTGGGTAGATAAGTGGGTGGGCGATTCGAAATTATGTGATAGGTTCCCTAGATTGTATCATCTAGATAGGAGAAAGGATGGTAGGGTGGCGGAAAAAGGGAAATGGGTGGCAATGGGAATGGGATTGGGTTAGAAATTTAAGAGGAAGGGTTTGCAAGGAGTTCGAAGATTTACTCATTATATTACAAAATATTGTCGTTTCTAATGATTGTAGGGACAAATGGAGTTGGTCGCTTCGAGAGGGTGGACAATTCTGTCAAAGCTCTAACAAAAATGGTGGAGGAGAGAATGCTCGGGTTCAAAAGTGATGGTCAAGAGACTTTATGGAATAAATGGCTTCCTAAAAAGGTCAACATATTCATTTGGAGAGCCTTAAAAGGTAGGATCCCGGTTCGTATGGAGCTCAACAAAAGAGGCATTGATTTGGATTCTAGTCTTTGTCCCTGTTGCGATAGTGCGGTTGAATCATGTAATCATAGCTTAGTTTTGTGTAACTTTGCTATGAATGTTTGGGAAAAGGTTTATAGATGGTGGAAGGTTGGTGATGTCAATGCTTTTTCGATTGGTGAATTATTTTCTTCGAATGGGAATGTTGATATCCCTAACCATGCCATCTGTTT
Source organism: Chrysanthemum lavandulifolium (assembly GCA_022545495.1). Lineage (NCBI taxonomy): Eukaryota > Viridiplantae > Streptophyta > Magnoliopsida > Asterales > Asteraceae > Chrysanthemum > Chrysanthemum lavandulifolium. Next base: position 94,950,211 of record CM040246.1, read on the forward strand.
ATGGCAAGTGGTTAGATGGACATCCGGTTATTATATTTGGAAAGAGAGAAATATCCGTATCTTCAAAGGAAAAGTCTCGAGTATAAATAAAATTGTTCAAGATATTCAATTAAAGAGCTATGAATGGATTACGAGAAGATCGAAAAAGAAATTCGAGATGGATTAGCAACAATGACTGTTTAATCCTATAAAATGTGGTTTAGATCACAACACCAATTAATCGGGTATGCAGTTTCTGTGGTCTGCTGCAACGGGTTTTGGTTGCAGTACCTGTGTTTGGTCGAGTTTGTTTCACTCCAGCTTTTGGTTTTGCTTCGGCTACAGTGGGTTCTTTTGTTTCTGTCACAAGGATATGTTTCAGATGGCTATTGGGGTCTGCAGTTTGAAGTTGTATGCTCAGTTGGGTCATCCTTCTGTTTGCAAGGTCATCCTTCTGTTTGCAGTGCTTATTTCATTCTCTGCTGCAACATGTATCGGTCCTTCTTTTTGCAGGGCATTATGTTGCTTCTTTAAATCTCTGCTGCACCATTTATGGGTGTGGTCTGCATCTTTTCTGGTCTGTGAGAACTGCATCTGATCTGGTGTCTGCACTTTCAACTCTTGTTGCAAATGTGACTGTTTATGCATCTACTGTTTGGTTCTACAATTTGGTTGGTCCATGGTTCATAGGAGATATTAATTTCTTTGTGGGACATGGTCATTTATGGTATAGTAGTTTTACAATGGGTTTACTATTGCAATGGCTAAATGTAAAAGTCAGTGTGCATGTAATAGTCTTGTGAAAGTTGCAGAATAGCTTTATTTGGCTTGTATTTTGTTTCCTTCGGGTCCCTTCATTTTTAAATTATCTTGTTTAGCAATGGAGGGATGCCTTGTATTGTATCTTATGTTTTTTTCAAAGTTTTATATATATTGTTGCCTTTAAAAAAAACAAATACTTAAATATGATAATATAAGTTTATTATGTTGCATATTAGGTGGCCAGTATCGGCGCATATCGACGAAAATTAAAAGCACCGAATAATTATACTTTCAAAATTATGGTTAAAATTTTCGTTTATGAAATGGATATGTTTATTAGATGAAACTTTTGACTTATAAATAGTCGGGTTTATGAAGAAAAAGTTCTTAAAGTTTGCGAAAAAGTTCACCCAAGATTCTTATAGTTTTTGGTTCTGAAGAGGTTCTTAAGTAAGCGGGTTTGTCGTTTAGTTCTTCAAAGATTAAAAATGTTACATAAATGTTCTCATGCGGTGTAAGAACCGGTGATTACAGGTTCCTTCATCATCATCATCGCCACCATAGTTTAAAATGTTCTGAGGAAGTTACTATAGTTCTGGGTTTATGAAATAGGTTCATGAACCTTAACAAAAAGTAACTATATGTTTTTTTTTTTTTTTTTTTCCTAATTTTTTTATTTTAATTTTTTTATTTTACATTTTCTCCTTCGCATATCTTTGTATATTTTAATACATTTCTATTCGTTTTTATCGTTTATGAATGTTTTTCTCTTCGTCGTACTTTCTTTACATTGTTTTACGTTTATATACGTTTTCTCTCTTGTCGCACGTTTTCTCGGTTTAAATACGTTTTGTCCATTTTATGCGTTTTCATCTATTTTTCGTTTATTTTCATATGTTTTCATAGGTTTCATAATTTTTATTACATTTGTGTGCGAATTTATATGCTTGTGTACGTTTCTTACGTCTTTTACGTTTCATACTAGTTTTATGTTTTCTACACCTTTGTATGTTTTATACGTTTGTATGTTTTATACTTGTTATGTTTTATCGTATGTAAAATGTGTATAAAAGCGTGTATAAAAGTGTATAAAATTGTGTGAAACGTGTAAAATAAACAAAATCGTATGAAAGCGGAAAAACGTAAGAAAAAGCAAAAAAAATGTCTGAAAGCGAAAAAGTAAGAAAAGAAGATAAAAGCGAAGAAAAACATACAAAAGCGTAAGAAACCGGATGAAAGTAGAAGAAAATGGCGGCGATAAAAGCGAAGCAACGTATAAAAGCGTATGAAAATAGAAAACCCGTAAAAAAGGGTCAAAAACGTAAGAAAACGGACAAAATGTATGAAAACCAAATTTTGAGTTAAGTATAAGCGGTCGTTAAGATAAAGGATTAACGATTGCAAATGTTTTTGCAAATGGCCGTTAGCTAACGGAAAAAACTAGCAAACAGTTAGTCGAGGGACCATTTTGAAATTAAAAAAAAAACCTATAGTAGAAGGTTAAAACATACAGAGTAACTTATATATGGGTGACCAAACTTAAGAACCTCTTTAGTAAAAAAACTATAGTGCTTAAGGTGAACTTTTTCGCAAACTTTAGTAACTTCTTTGTCTATAAACCCTAAATAGTCACTGAATGAAAGTATATGGATTTGAAGTATGACTAAGGATCAAATGAGAAGAATTCTTTAAATAAGAAGGATGAGAAATAATTATAACTAAACATTAGAGATGCGTCAATTTGAATTAGATGCATCCTTAATCTTTTAGATGCATTATAATATATTTTATAACTAAGAATTAGATGCGTATACGTATATTAGATCGTTTTCTCATGTTAGGCCGAGACCCATGTATTTTTATCCTCTGCGTGTCAAATTTGTTCTTAGTCTTCTACTTTGCATCGTTTTCACTTCAAAATAACTTTCGAAACTAATTATGATGCATCTAAATGAATAAAGATGCATCTAATTAAGTCGATCATCTCAAATATGAGGTTATAGTTATTTCTCATTCTTCTCATTTTAAGTTTTCTTCTCACTGGATCCTTACCCTTTGAAGTATAGCATTTAAACAATTTATAAACAGTATATGTGGATTAGTAATTTCACAATTTTTACTTTAGCATAGTGTTTGGTATATTGTAATTAAAGTGATAATGAAAATAATTATTTTGAGGGAATGAAAAAAATCTTGTTTGTTTACAGTTATACAATGTAATTATTCATTACAAGTAATGAACCATTACACTAAATTTATTCTTTAGGGGCCTTCTCATATTTTTCATTACATCTTGTAATGGAATCAAAATTACATAAAAATCTATCATTAACTAACCACATTAAATAAACTTCCTATCATCAATGAGCATTTTAGTCTTTTTTTTTTTTCGATTACATTCCGTCCTATTATACCAACCAAACATGATTTTAAAAAAACGGTAATAAATTATTACATTACATCACTTATTCCATTACGTCGTTTTTCATTCATTTGACATTTTATTCCGTTCTACCAAACAAACCTTAAAAGTTTTTAAGTAAATGTGTTTTCTCTTTTTATTAGGGATGAGCGCATGCGGTCCCGCATCGATCCCGTCTGGATTAGTGGTACCGATTTTTCCGAGCATAAATTAGTGATGCAGGTGCATCGTCTTGAGCAGGATTCGGACACCGGTGCACGGAAATCGGGTTTTCCCGCTTTTTTCGTGAATTTTCGATTTGGTACCGGTCGTGTCGAATTAATGGTCGATTTTTTCACCTTATTTCATAGTCCGTGCACTGCATCTGGTATTTAATCGATCTGCTTTGCACGATGCGTCTGATTGGGTTCGATTCGGGATTCGATTTCAAATCTTATCCCTACTTTTTATATAGTAGAGATATATCTGAATCACAAGCTAAACAATCTATAATTAAAACCCAAATAATTTCAAGTTTACGTTAATACACTCGGAAAAACTTAACCATTGTATCCCAAAAAAGCAAGAATAAAATATAATCAAACGCAATGTCTTTTCATGGCGTTTGACAAGAGATAGGTTGCCAACCCTTTTCAATCTCGACTTATGCTACATTAATATGGATTCAATGAGATGCCCGGTATGCGATGAGCCCATTGAAACATCTCAACACTTGTTTGTGGAATGTACTGTCGCCTCCTCTTTGTGGTCAATGGTAGCAACTTGGTGGGGTTTCGTGGACTTCTTTAAAGTTCTTGGAGACGATCCAATGGGGTGACTCGGTTACTTACGACAAGCCCATCAAAGCTTGTTTTGACATAGTGATTCAAACTATGTTACGGACCATATGAAATTATAGGAATAAGCTTTACTTCGACTTAAAGCCAACCTATAAGCATATTTTACAAGATGAGATCAAAATCCTATCTCATTCTTGGATCCTTAATGAGAATAGAAAACTCAATTTTTAACATGGATTGATTGAATCAATGATCCTAAAATGGCTTGTAACACTTTCTTGTAACTTGTTTTTTGTAAACCATCTTTTAGCATCTTACTAGAAAGATTTTTTTAATACACAACGTTGTTCCAGAAAAAATAAAAAATAAAATAACAGTATATACTTTTATGTTTGTTGAAAACACATATGTATCCTAGATAATATTTTATTCATTACGTGTAATGGATGGCATGGTTTAACCATATATGCATATAAGTTATCCTTTATGAGTTACGTACGTAACTTACCAAATCTAATATTGTTTGGTTCATGATTACTTGTAACTTAGTAAGGTGTTGTTTGTTTTAAGAGCCCGAAATCAATCGCACATCCGAATCAATCGGGCGTAAATGTTTGAATACGATAGCGATCGAGCGAGAAAAAAACTCGTGTTTAAACCGCGTTCGCTGCTTTGCTTTTTTTTTTTTTTTTTTTTTTTTTTTGTGAAAGAGCAACAAGAGCCATTCAGACATCCTCTCAAGTCTGCACCATTAAGATCTTCGCATCGAACGCGTCGAGCGGAAAAAAAAAACAAACGATCCGAACGACCAAAATGTCGACCGACACGAACGGTTCGATTAAAAGCCGTCAATTAAGCCTCTTTATGAAAAATAAACACCACCTAAATCTAATATTGTTTGGTTAATTATTAATACTAAGTAGTAATCAAAGAGCTTTTGTTTTAATGGTATTTCATGTGTGAAAGTGTTTATAAATAAAATTGTTGTTTTTTCATTATGAAATTGATTTGTGATATATATATAGAGTTGTTTTTAACATGTTTCTTCAAGCACATGTTATGTTTATTAAGTACGAACATTACTTTTATATTAAAAAATGCATTTAAATCTTTTTAAATATAATTTAAAGTTACACTAATTAAATGTAAATTTGAATCTAATAATCTTTAACCTTATTTTTTATAAAACTCAAACATGTATGCTCGAGGCATAGTTTAAAAAATCTCATATATATCAAATGAGATAATTAGTTGCCGTAAGAAAAAATATTAATAAATATCAGAATCTTTATATGGCCTATGGGTATCGAGGGTTTGAATTCAGATACCTCAAATGACTCAAAGGTACAAGTTGATTTATCTTGTATGTCACAAAAAAATTTATTTCTCTTAATGAACCAGGGCGAAAGTCGTCTCGGTAGGTCGATACGACTCCTATACAATTACGACATGTGTCAAAAATAAGTACATGAATTGACATGTGTCATAATTTGTAAGAGTCGTTTCACACCTATCCAGTACACCTATCCAGTACGACTTTCACCCTAAAACATTATTTATTTACTTTTACTTTTTTCTTAAACATATAGAGTAATCCCAGTTATACATTTGAGGCATTTAGAAAATTACCTCTTGTGACGAGTGGTTATTAAATTGCGCTTGTTCTTTTTATTTATTTATCCATTTATGTTTGTGTGTGTATTTCGACTTGGCTAGATTGGTGGGTTCCATAATATTCAACTTTCACTTTAAATAATTTTGTTTGTATTGTATAATATTTGATAAAAATTATATCAATAATAATACATTTAAAACTCAATCCATTCATATATTTTGCATCAAGTATCATATAACACAAACTAAAATATTTAAGATTAAAGTTGAACAAAAAAAAACTGCGATTGATAATATGTCTCTTTGTGTATCACTCATTTTTTTCAATTAACATAATAATTAAAAAAACCCACGTTTATAATCAAAACACTCATTAATTAAAACAAACATTGCATTAATAAAAAAACATTACATTAATAAAAATACTACTGAAATTGGTAGACTACTCATCGTCTCTCCATCTTTGTTTTGTCCCGAGCCTGAACCAAACACATCACTAGGGGTGTTATTCGGGTTGACCCGGTTGGGTTCGGGTCAACTCGGGTCGGGTCAAATCGGGTCAAGCCTTAAAAAAAGATACCCGAACCCGACCTTGTTTAGAACTCAGGTCAATTCGGGTTCGGGGTCAACCCGAGTATTTTTACATGTAAAACTGTTGTTGAGCCGGGTTAGTCGGGTTCGGGTCTGGGCAAAGCTAAAAAAACATACCCGAAACCAACCTTGTTTAGAACTCGGGTCAATTCGGGTTGACTCGATTGACCCGAATATAATTTTGAACCCGATTGACCCGACCCGAATTAACTCGAGTCGGGTCAGCCCGAATGACACCCCCACACATCACCATACGCCGCCACACATTTTCTCGTGCTTTTTCGAGTTTTTTTTTTTTTTTTTTTTTTTTTCAGGCGAATCAAACGGTAATGTTACTGTTAATTCTTTTTCTTACCTTTTTATTGGTTGTAACGGTCAAATGAGCCCCCCGCATTCCTCGTCACTTTCTCATCGCCAAACCGACGAATATCAAACCGGTGGGGAGCTCGTCGGTTTGAAACCAACGAGTACCTTTGGGAGTGGTCTTACGATACAAGTACTCACAACGCATAACTTGATACCATATATTGAACTATGGCCTTTGATTGTTAATCTTACATAGGTTCAAAATATATATACCAAGATTCACACGCACAAATTTTAATACATAAAGATCAAAATCTGTTATTTATTTAATAAGCAAACGAATTACAACACTTTAACAAAACACAAATTAAGTATTAACGCGCGCGCGCACACAAACCATTAGCAACAACATACAAGATGCACCAACTTATTAAACCCTTTCTTTGATCATGAGATATGAAATAGCCAAAGCAACGAAACCTCCAACGATTGCGGATGGAGAAACCATGGTGGATGCAGATGGTGCAGCAGCTGGGCCCATGTACATGTTGGGATCCATTGCACTCGTTGCAGCCACCATGGCAACAAAGCACACGACAAACACAATTGCTGAAGACCTCAAAGCCATTTTTCTTTATTAGTGATGGTAAAGTTGTTGGAGATCAATATCTGTTGTGATTGATTGATCGATAATAGTGAAAATGATTATGGTTGTAGTTATATAGAGGTGTTGATTTGGGCTGTGAGCTGGCATTGGGTTTGTAGTGATCGATGATGGGCGGCTGCCGTGAAAACCCAAGCTACGAGTCATGGGGGTTGTCATTTACGTTGGTTTCTATGGCTTTCAAACAAAGTTGAGGTAACACATGTATTTATCACCGGAGATTACAAAACTCATTTATTTGGTTCCACTAACAGTTGTATGTTTTGTTGTTTGTGAGCAAACTAAACTAGACGTTGTTGTAAGTAATTTTTTAAGACATTCTTTTATCTTTTTGTAATTTATAAGTTGATGCATGAATGATTTGACCCAAGTAATAGTACTCGATCATCCACTCATGTTGAAATTAGTAATGTGTGGCGAATTTGATTACCAAAAATAATTTATTTGCTATACTTCTGCAATAATATTTGTGCAGTTAAATACTGTATATTTTTGCCATTGACTCTTGTTTCTAAGCAGAATCAATAAAAATCTTATTTAAAGAATATGTTAACCGCCCGCTCTTCTGATTGCAACTATATCGAATATTTTATTTCTAATCAATCTTAGGCATGAATGACGTAGAGTTTATAAGAGAACGTGTGGTTAAAGTATAACATAAGGAGGTGTTATCCGTACCTCCATCGTATTATTTGCACCCCCTTGACGTGAAAAAAGTTACAATTTTTCTACTCTTGTATTTCTTTTTGTTTAATTAACCCTCTAAATGGCATAATTTGGGAGACTTTTTTCTAGCGTCTGTTATTTATGAAACAAATTGACAGAAAAATACATAGATAAATAAATAGCGAAAAAGTTTTATTCTTGGAACAAATTCACAAGAAAAATTTATTCAATGTGTCATTTCTGGAACAAACTGACATAAAAATACAATAAAAACAAAAAAATATCGAAACACTATTACAAGGGGTGCAAATATGAAAAAAAAGAGAAAGGAGAGGGGGGAAATTTACCCTATAACATATGCTTTGTAGGCGGCAACCCATTTTATATTTTTACTACCATATTTTACAAGTTTAAGTCGTTCTAGCTACCGATAGCCGAGTACATACCTTCTTTTAATGATTTTTACTTTTATCCTTTCATCTTTGTTTAGTTTTTGCTTTGATATTTAATTGATGTAAACTATAATTACTTTATATTTATAAATATAAGACTTTACTTTGTGTAATTTTTACTTTTTCATTTATACTCTTTTACAAATGAAATTTTACGATTGCAAGAACCTGCTTGTATTAGGGTTTGTTTGGCACGGAGCGGTGTGAAGCTTTCTGGAGCGATGCGCGGTGAGCAATGAACATTTTGAATTTTAGTAGTCGTTTGACAAAAGAGCGGTGAACTGTCCTATTTTTTTAGAAATGCTCAATTTTCCAATGTTTCTTTAAGAAGATGTGGCGGTGGCGTTGAGGCTGAATTGCACAACTACTACTCGCATTCTTTTCTAAACACACCCATAATCACTTTTTTGAAAAGAGAAAGAGAAAGTGGTTGCTTTGTGTGGCAGGAGCCCAAGCTTCTAGACCACGATCACCTCTATGCCAACCCATTATTCAATACCATTTAGCCCAAACATACTAAGCCCATCGCATATTCTTCAATTCATTTCTCCTTCATCATCAGACAGTGACACACCCATCTTCTCTCCTTACTCCTATTATCCATTTTCCCCCAATTTCACACTCATGGATTTCACTTCATCTCTCTCTACCTATTCTCACCCTAACCCTAACCGCAGCATGATCACTACAAATACATCTTCTATACTGCTTCAACGCCGCTTATTCTTCTCCACTCCAGTGCAACATGCCATTTCACAACGACGTCGTTTTCATTTCAAAACACTTGCTGTTAAAAATGCTTCTGGAAGGTCCGGAAGAAGTCGGAGAGCTTATACGGAGTCGCAAACGGAAAGTGTACCGGTGCCGGTGAAGGAGATTGCTTCGTTTGTGTTACCGGTTGGATCGTTCGTTGTCGTTACTTTTGGTATTGCTGTTAACCGTTTCTTTTATTCTGTTATGTTTGTATTGTTGATATGATATGTTATTCCACTTGAATTTTGCATGTGAGTAGAATTAGGTTTGGTGAGCTAAGCTAAGTAAAGGATAATGACATAGACATTGTATGGTGATGTAGCTTGATTAGGTTGTATTGTTGGAAGTTTATAAATTGTAGAGTATAGAGGTTCATAGTCGTTTACTTTTGGTATTGCTGTTAACTGTTTGTTATTTTATTCTGTTTATATTGTTAGTGTGTTATGTGATATAATTAACTACATTATGAGGCGTTTGAATGTGAATTGGTGAACTTGCTACTTATTATTCTGCTTGAATTTTGAATGTGAGTAGAGTTAGGTTACATGTTTTGAGTATCGAAGCTTGTTACGGTTTTAGAAGCGTTTTTGATTCGTTACAAATAGATGAGGTTTATTAGGTTTTTAAGCTAAGGATAATGGCATTGATGTTGTATGATGAGGTTTTGAGATGTGTAATGTGATTCTGTTGTATTGTTGGAAGTGTCAATCAGATAAAGGAATTTGTGGAGTGTATAGGTTGATTAGTGAGCGGTTGGTGATATAATGATGAATGATGGCCTTAATTTGATTATTGTAACGTAGGGGTATATTGCTAGTTAGTTATGAATATGAATAAGTGGATGATGTATGTATGGTTTAGTGTTGGTGGTAAACTTGCAGATTAATAGAATCAGGTTTACGTAGTGAAATGAGACGCAGGGCAGATATGTTGTGGTTTTTGAGCATTGAGTTGACAAAATACAATGAGGTTTATCATATATGTTTAAATTTCTGACCTAAGTAATGGATAATAGTTTGAGTTAATTTCGTTTACCGATGATATCGAAATGTGTATGATGATTAATGAGATAGTTGACATGTTTAACATGAGTTTGAGGGTTGTTTGTTTAAGCTTATTTTTGGGCTTATGAGCTTATGTGGGTTTAGCTTATGCTTCATAAGCCCATTTTTCCGACTCATTTTGAAACTTAAGGCTTACATAAGCTTATTGTGACAAAATAACCTTATATAAGCTCATAAGTTTCAAAATAAACCAAAAAAATGAGCTAATGAAACATAAGCAGTAAACACGTAAGCCCAAAAAATAAGCTTAAAAAAACACCCCCCAAAATGTGTTGTTTAGATGTCTCTTTTGGATCAAGGAAACTGTGAAGGTCGATAATATTATGATGCAGGAGTTTGATTATGGTTGAATTAGTTGTAGGCCGTAGGTTGTATGACTTGGCGACCAGAAATATTTTTACTGTACATAGGAAAGTATTTTTCTCTAGATTTGAACCGTCATTTGCAAGGAACTACAACATTCTCATTAATCATTATAACAAAATTACGTATTGTTATCTTATATAGCGACATCTTTTCTTTGCCTCCCCTTTACATTTTCTTTGTTTCTTTATTTGTTTATTTTATTTTTCCGTAAAAGGTAATGTTTCTCATATAGACATGTAAGGGAACTAATGCAATTGTTCTAACAATAGAAACTTCCCAATGGTTCACTAATTGATGTATTCAGCTGACAGTTATGTGGAAATTGGTGGAGAAACTGATGATGCCCAAGAAGTCAAAAGCTCCAGGGACAGAGAACAAACCAACTGAAGGAGGAGTGAAGTGGTCTTTTGCCGCTGGATCAAACTTATTACCTAATTTTGGTGCAAAGATAGAAAGGGAATCCAAACTCCGACTCCATGATTTCGCCAAAGAACTTAGGTCATTCACTATTGTTGACATGTCAGGTACATTCAAATTAAAACCATATACGATGTTATGAGTCAGGAATATTCTATAAACATTCTCTTACACACCCTCCATAATTTCCAGTATTTTAACAATTTACCATTTTCGCAGGTCGCAACTTTGGCGACGAAGGAGTATTTTACCTTGCAGAGAGCTTAGCTTATAACCAGGCAAGATATTCTAATAATCATGTCTAAAATTCTATTCTGCATGATTCATCTCATTGTACATTACACTATGATGTTGTTATAATGTATGCAATTCTTGTGGTGGTGGGTAGTTGTGGCTTACATTTGCTATTGGGGGGTGCTAGAAGATCTATTGTTGCTTTTTATGGTAGTTTGCCATAATAACGCTTCCTAAAACGTTGTAACTAAATTTTATATTCTATTAATATTGTTAAATAATGAATAGTTAGGCTAAATACAAATCACGAAGAAACATTTGTTGAGTTGGATACTATTATTCACTGAGTTTATTGAACATGAAAGCGTTGAAGTGTACTCGAGCATCATGTTCTTAGGCAGCTGAAGGATTCTTTCGTCAATAGTTTCTTTGCTCAAAATTAGGCACTGAAGAATCCTTCCGTTAACCTATTTAGGGGGTTTCTGATGTATTTCGTTGTGTTCACAAATGCATACCAAACCCTCCCTCCGGTCGCCTCGTTCCCTTGCTTTTCCATTGCTTTGATCCTCTGTCTCTGAAACCTTCCTTATGGCATTTCCAAAAAGAAAAAAATCCAATCCCGCAAAGGATTGTTCATGCTCGCGAGGAAAGAAAGAAGAGCGACAAGGTTAAGTTCAGATTTGACTGTTTGCATTCTAGCTCGCCCACTTAGAGCAGATGGAGATTCTCGGACGGGGAAAAGCGGCACTCTGCGCGAACACAGTGGTCTCTGACCAGGACCAGGAACCAATTCGAATTTTGATCTTGAACCTGGTAAACGAACAAATAGGGGGTCTTTCCGGAAATGTGAAACAAAAGTTTTTCCCTTGCATCTTCTTCGCATCCCCAGAGAGATACATTGTTTCCATTGTGACTTGGTCGTCACGAATTCCGATTTCTGTTTTTGTTTGTATTAAAGTGTTGGTAGCTTCTAGCCTCGAGCTGGAAAGTCTCATTGAGTTCCCCTTCGACAGCAATTCCTGCACTTGACGTCGGATCTCCTCATTCCCAAATGGGGATAAGCGAAATATTACCCAAAAAGTTCTATAGGATTCTTCATCTCTCTTTTTGTTTAGCAAAGTAATTATCCTCATTCCTCAGTACCCTCGTATTCAAGGTTCCGGATATTATGATTTAATTGATCATTATGTGAAATTGTGAACCATGAAAGTAGATCAACATCCAATACGCGTCATGTTGAGTTTTATGGAATTAAAATATGGGCATGTTAGGGACTTACATTTTAACCACTGGCTACAAATAGACATATCAAAGTGTTTATTTTATTTATTTAATTTTTTTTCTTCTTCTTTCAATTGCAACATTTCAATAAAAGGCAAAATATTTAGGATGAAATTACTCTTTATCCCTAAACAGGCTTTACAAATCCATTATGGCCCATCTTTTTGTATCACTATTGACCGGTAATATCGGACGTTTAAATAATAGCCTTACAATCATTCCAATCATTCTGTAACGGAGAGACGGAGAGAGTACCATTTCTATTTTTTGAACCATGAAAGAACCAGACACAAAGCCTAAAAATTACAGTATTTGATAATGATTTATCATTTGATAATGATTTATCATGATAAGTTTCACTCCCAAAGATTTAGGGCATGTTTGGTATAATGGGGAATGGAAATCATTGCGATACATGATGTTTGTTTAAGATGAGGAGCCCACTATTATGGGAATGAATGATAGATATGCTTCATACTTCATATACCACAAAAGAGTAAGATATGGATCTATCATAGGTGAGGGGTCCATCACTACTATCAAACTCATACCCATTGAATTCTATTGTTATAGTTGCTACTTGCTAGTTTACTTTGTCCCTCTGGCTTGGTGTACTAACTGCTTCCTTGCTTAATCTTTTTCCAGGTTGCCGAAGATGTCAGTTTTGCTGCTAATGGAATAACTGCTGAAGGAATTAAAGCTTTTGATGGTATTCTGCAATCGAATATTACCCTAAAGACTCTCAACTTATCAGGGAACACTATTGGAGATGAAGGAGCTAAGGTGAACTAATCTGTTTCTCTGTTATTATTAGCTAGTTAAGGAATCATAATATTTAACTTTGTTTCTGCTCTAGTTCTTGCAAAAATAGATCTTGTGAAAGAGTTGTAAGGCATTCCTATTCTACTTTCGAGTTTTCACATATGGACATATTAGTGTTAGTGATTTATTTACTGATATATGCTGCTGCTTAATATTACAGATTTTGGATGTATATAATCAGCTAATAGCATATGATGTTCTCTACGCAGATTTTAGCTGATATACTGGTGGATAATACTGGAATTCTGAAGCTCCAGCTAAATAGTACTGGCCTAGGGGACGATGTTAGTTCTCTTCTAGAATTTTAAGTTTCCAAAAAATTTCTGGTAATATTTAATAGCCTCTTGGTGTATTTCCATGTTGCAGGGAGCAAAGGCTATTGCGGAGATGCTAAAGAAAAACTCAACCCTGCGTACGGTTGAACTAAACAACAATTTGATTGACTATTCTGTGAGTCTTTGTTTTATCATGTTTATATGAGCACGTTGTTTTGAAGTTAATTGCATATTTCTTACATTTTATTTGGACGATGCAGGGATTTTCAGGTCTTGCTGAGGCACTTCTCGAGAATAAATCATTACAGAGCTTGTATCTAAAGTGAGTAAAAGATCTTGTGATATTGTTTCACCATTACTGTTTCCTCCATATTTACTTATGCCAGCATGCTTTATTATGCAACTCACGGCATGTTTTTTGATCCTAGTGGGAATTATGGTGGTGCTTTAGGGCTTCAGCACTTGCTAAAGGGCTCGAGGGTAACAAAGCTTTAAGGGTACTTATCTTGTCTTCGTAACTTTTTTAAGAAATGTGATATGTTTGCTATAGTTCTTTTATCACATTCTTCATGATGCTATATGAACCTGAATTTGTAACTTGTGCACAAACTAATGTAATATACTTAAATATGCAGGAACTTTTTTTGCATGGGAATTCCATAGGGGATGAAGGAGTTCGTGCATTAATATCTGGCTTATCTTTGCATAAAGGTTATTTTTTTTATGCATAGCTCTCCATTCCTTTTAATATGCATTAATTCGTTTCAGTGCATTTATATATATTTTGTTAGCTTGACATGTATAGTACGTAAGCAGGGAAACTAACAGCTCTTGACATTGGCAACAATATGATCACCTCAAAAGGCGCATTTCATGTTGCGGAATATGTCAAAAGAAGCAAATCCTTGTTGTGGCTTAACGTATACATGAATGACATTAAAGATGAGGTATACATCCCTTGGTAGTTTTAACTTCTAGTATGTGATATCTCAAATTGGTTTCATGCTATTGTTTAAATGTTCTTATTTTAAGCATTGACATAATTAAACATGCATCAGGGAGCTGAGAAAATAGCTGAGGCTTTAAAGGAGAACCGCTCGATAACAAATATAGACTTGTGTGTGTGAAAATACAAAATACCTTGTTAGAAGTAAAAATGTCGATTATTTGAAATAATAATAAGCGTTTTATACTTCAGGGAGGAAATGACATACATGCTAAAGGGATTACTGCAATAGCCGAAGTTCTAAAAGATAATGGTGTGATAACAGCAGTAAGTCTTTTGCCAATCTTATAGGGGTGAAAACGAGCTGAGCCGAGCCCGAGCCTGCCAGAGCTCGAGCTCGGCTCGTTTATATATAAAAAGCTCGAGCTCGTTTCGAGCCTTACATTTTGAGCTCGAGCTCGGCTCGTGAAAATATTCACAAGCTCGAGCTCGGGCTCGAGCTCGAATAATTTATATGATGTTTTAAAAAAATAAAGTTTAAATGGAGCTCGGCTCGATAATTACATAAGGCTCGAGCTCGTTTATATATATAGAAAACATACATATGTATTTATTTGTAGGGCTCGTTTAGGCTCGCGAGCCTACTCGAGCTTTTTGTATAGAGCTCGGGCTCGAGCTCGATATAAAATGAGCCCAAACTTAGGCTCGAGCTCGGGCTCGAGCTCGTTTAGGCTCGGCTCGTTCGAGCTTTTTAGCGATCCGATCCCGAGCTTTTCACGAGTAGCTCGGCTCGTTTCCACCCCTATGAATCTTACCTGCTCCTTTTGTTGCAATGCTTCGCTTTTAAAAGCTTTGTTGTTTTTCTATTTGCACGCAAAATGGGTACGACGTGCAGGGTGGGTTGACCCATTTTTTTTAAATAGTTCAATAAACAAAGAGCTATTGTGTCAAAGAGGACCAGAAAAGCTGTATCATTCCAAGAAAAAAAATTATATTTACACTTTGGGGGATTTTTGACCCATTTCCTTTTTAGCTAATTTTTCTGGTTACCCGTGTGATCTGTAGAGTTTAATTTTAAGTAAATGGGTCGTAATTGTCACCTATACTGCAAGGTAAATGTTGCTATATTGTTTTGGGTCCTGAGAGTCCTTGTATTTTTAGTATATATTGGAGGGTATTTTAGATGTTTAACAAACAGGGAAAAACTTGTCTGATATTGTATCGGATCAGATATTGCAATTTCATGAGGTCTGCTATCTCAATTTTTTGTATCGGATCAGATATTGCAATTTCATGAGGTCTGCTATCTCAATTTTTTAAATAGCTGAAGTAACTTAATCTCTCTCTCTCTCTCTCTCACGCAAACAGCTTGAACTTGGTTATAATCCCATGGGACCAGATGGTGCAAAAGCTTTGTCAGATGTTCTCAAGTTTCACGGAAATATTAAAACTCTCATGCTTGGTTGGTGTAAGGTAAATCACATGCAGCAAGTTATTTATTGAGCTTTAATAATTTTAAGAAATCTTACATGATCAATCTCATTCAAACACATTACAGATTGGACCAAAGGGTGCTGAGTTCATAGCTGATACTTTGAAATACAACAATACAATTTCAACTTTGGACCTACGAGCCAATGGGCTCAGTGACGAGGTTCTTATCCATGTATGTTATTTTAATCAATTTCTAAGATCGGTAAGTTAATAGCAAGTTACTGGTGCAGGGTGCTAAGTCCCTGGCTCGCAGCCTGAAGGTGGTCAATGAAGCTCTTGTGTCACTTGATCTAGGATTCAATGAAATTAGAGTAAGAGCCACCTTTTTCCTAGAGACTTTCCATCTGGAGATGCTTACTTTGATCATCGGTTATACTTTTCGCACTAATTTTGATTGGATTTGGTAACAGGATGAAGGAGCTTTCTCAATTTCTCAAGCACTGAAAGCTAATGAAGATGTGAGACTAGCATCTTTAAATCTTGCTAGCAATTTCCTCACAAAGTTAGGACAGGTAATTCATCACTTCTTCTTTTCCTTATTATTTCCATAATGTTGTTCGATGGAATACATGATCAGCAGTCGGTCAAATTCTACATGATATAGTTTTTCCTAGATATGTCAAATATGATTACCAATTAATGGGTAAATATAGGGCGGACCAAATAGCATTACGAACAATATATTTAAGTTTTATGCATTAAATATACACTTTAAGCGACTCGAAATTGACTAGTTCTTCCAAAAGCTATGCTCTTATCACCCTTTAAAGAGATAACAACCTGAAGTGACTTATTCATTAGTTATAATTGGGTACAGAACAAATTGCCACTCTAGTTTTCCCATATGCTAAAACATTTTTTGTTATAACCTATACGTTCGGCAATTGATAGCTGACACTCTTATTGAACTTGCTTTTCCTGAACCTAAAGTAAACATATAAATTGGTGCAGAGTGCTCTAACCGATGCAAGAGACCATGTGTTCGAGATGACAGAAAAAGAATTAAGTATCGCTTTTTAGTCATCTAAACAAACGGATGTTGTATACTGAGAAGTGGGTTGTTCAGTTCAGTAAGCATTCAACAAGTAGATCTTCAACTTGGAGCGAGTGGGCATCCCTCAACTGCAGGGATGTCTAGGAATTTTGTTAAAAGATGGCAGCTAGTGTCATTGAGGAACTTCCTGTCATTGATTTTTGTTCGCTTCATTTACGACTATGTCAGAACTAGTAAGCACAGGGTTCGATCATTATATAGTCATATTTTGCTAAGGTACACTTGCTTTAAGATCGTGAATCTTTATGATAAAGCATGTTGTCGTTCCTGCTCTGTAAAAAGCAGACAAAATTGGGTCATTTGTTTGTGTGTTGATCTTCACGTAACATCCGAAACCTGACAAACGCAAGTGCTCTACAAGTTTATATAAACTACAGATACTAAAACCAGAATATTGATTTCCTTGTGGATTAGATGTTAGATACTTAAATGCCACAGTAGAGGTGTCATCAAAACATAAAAATGGCTAGTCTTATGGAAAATTTAACTAGTTTTATTCACTAACCAGATATTGGCTGGTTGTGTGAATGTGCAATTTTGTATGAATATTGGCGTACGTGTCAAAGTGATGAAATAAAAAACAAGCATTGGAAATTGGATTCCGGCTTTGTGTGCTGGACCACAGCTAATTTCAGAACTGGATAGACATTGCCGATCCAGAGAATCTGCCGCATCATTTTTTCACTTGCCTTAAGGTTGACTTTTTTTAGTAAAGTTCAATCCAATTTTGGATCTCAAACAATACCAGCAAATTGATAAGTTACGTCTCAAAACCATATGAACATACCCGTTTATATGTCAACATTTGAGTTTCGTTTCAGACAATGTCATAGACTGGCTGATTATATTTGTCTTTGTTAAACATACATGATTAGTTGGAGATAATGAAATTGGGACATGAGTATACAAGATATAAAAATGTCCCAATTCATTTACTCAAACATGCATTTAAAATTTGTAACATACATATGTTCATTACTTCATTTCCTTAGGCTAGTGATCGTGCTTAAGAGCCTGGTATAAAATCATACTATTTCTAAGATGAATACATTTTTCTTCACAAACTTTTCTGTCTTTTATGCCGACTAGTTCTCATATTTTAAAGTTACCATATTCTGTGCAGAGGTTCACCAAACCTCTTAATAGTGTTTGTCATATTGTCAAGTACTCCAGTTAATTAAATAGTTTGGCAAAAAGATAATATCCAAACAGCTCTTATACATTTTGATGGCAAAAAAACAGCTGGCAAGCAAAGTACTACATATTTCAGTGCATCCATTTTGGACTTTTAGTTTAAATTCATTGGCAGGAAACAGCTGGAACTAAGACAAAAAAAGACTTGTGGGCCTGATCCTATTCCCAAGGCCCATTTCTATGTATGTATCGACATCATTTTAATTTTGGTCACGCTATATAAGAACAAGTGTCTTCATCTAAAATCTCCATGAAAAAATGGCTTCCAACTCAAATTTGCTTAGTATCCTTCTAATTTCCATCTTTCTTCTTTCTGTTTCCCAGGTATATAACAAACACCTTGCTACAAGATAAGTGTACCTAATGCTATGTGTTACTAAAGGGACAACAAAAGTTTGGTTTCTTTTTAAAGCATAGCTTTTCATAAAACTTACGGAGTATTTAGAGAGTGACTTTTGTTTTTGGTCACGTAATTTTAATTATGGGCTTTGCAGGTTTCGTTTTCGTCATTAGCTGAGGATGATACGGAAGCCCAAGCCCAACAGCTTCAGGTTTCTATTGTACACTTTTGACTTTTCGTTCTAGAAAAAAAAAGTTGTACACTCTCAGAAAGTTGACTCACGCACCATACTTTATCACCATCGAGACATCGACCTAACAAGTCAATTTTGATGATTAACCAAATATCTAATTTTAAATCACGAATGATGATTTTTTTCCTAAAAATAATTGCTTGATTCAAAACATCTAGCATGCGATCCAAATACAAGTTCACAACACACACGTGTTGCACATAAAGTTTTCAGCTATTATTATGACATACATAAGCCTTGTGGTACAAATACGAGTGTGACAGCTTTCTAATCTAGTGAGTGTGGGTTCAAGTCATATATGAGATAATGGTGTGAAATTTTTTTAGATACTATGAAATTTGTAGATGACTTTTAATAAACGAAATGACTGACAATCCAAGTGTGTATATGTGTTTCATAGGTGGTAAAAGGACCAAATCGGAGGCTTTTCGAGTTCGTAGGTACATTTTATGCATTGTCTTAGACATCTTAAAGTTTTATGTATTTCGGGAGTTTTCTAAGGGAGCTAAAATGTAACATATGCAGATTGTGGGAACGCATGTGCAATAAGATGTGGAAAGCATTCAAGGCCAAACGTGTGCACAAGAGCATGTGGCACGTGCTGCCAAAGGTGTAAGTGTGTGCCACCTGGCACTCATGGCAACAGAGAAATGTGGGAGTTGTTACACTGATATGCTCACTCATGGAAATAAGCCTAAATGCCCTTAGATGGATATGTTTGTGCATCATTTTCAGCTTTTTAAAATATTTTATATGTGGTGTTGATGTAATTGTATTAAGTTATTATGTCGTGTGTACAAGAATGTAAAATAATATTAAAATAAGAATGCTACGTAGTTGGTGGTAATTGATGACGAGTGTATTGTTAAATTTCCATTGCACTAGTTTTGTGACAACTTGAAGACTACATCAAAATACTAATGACGACCAAAACTTAAGTGTGGTATTAGACCGCCCCAGTGTTTGTACGCCTGTGTCGTGAAAAGTTCTTGCCACATTAACCTACTAATGTAGTAATACCGACAGTAACACTGATTTACTTTTTTGTTGCGGTAAAATTGAAAGGAGGTGTTTGGTTCGTAAAATATAAATACAGTCTAAATTTGCAATATCATCCTAAGGTTGAGTTTAGAGTACATGTATTTATAATTTTACTTTCGGAAGAAAGTCAACAAATCAATTTTTAGAGCAGTATTACGAATCAAGAACAAATTTAACAAGATTTCAGCAAAGGGTTATGATCTCTTAATGGCGAGTGGGCACCAACACACACAAGATATTTTACACTCAAACGTTTATTAAACGTGAGCAAGAAAAAAGGTACACATAAAACTCACTCATTCATCTCTATTTATAGAGAATGAGATGGGAGAAACCTAATTTTTGGTGAAGAAAGAATCTACAATTTGAGGAGGTTAAAAGATTTCCTAATACATGACTAACCTTCTTAGCCTTGAGTTAAACTACAACTAGCCCCTTAAACTTATATCTTGTCTATTACACATATATTCTAACAACTTTCACCTTTGTGGTAATAGTTAGCCTTCTCCGATATGCAACTTCACCTAGTCTTTGGAACCTCGGACCGGGACCGCCAGAAGGCAGGCACGGTAGCAATACTTGCTACTAAGCTTAGCTCAAATCCGACTCTGAGAGGTTGCCATGTCTCCTCCTTCAATTCTTTAGTAAGTGTCATGTACTCCACTTCAATTGTTAACAAAGCCATCATGTCTTGCAATATAGCTTCCCAACTCACCACATATTCATGTATCATAAACTCGTACCTTGTGATTGATCTACTCATGATGGTGATCGATCTACTCATGGCGTAGTCAATATCCACAAAAGCCTGTACGTCCGTCTGTAATCCATGATCAAACCCATCCAACATTCCCACATCCATATATGTTATGTCGGGTCTTGTGCAGACCACTTGATACTCATGACTTCCAACTGCATATATACATGACCCCTTACTATTATTTTCTTTATACGATTCCCTTATAGAACACCCTTAAACGACAGCGTAGAGTGTCCCCCAACAATATCTAAATCGACATCCCGATGGAAAAATTGAATCGTGACAGCCTTCGAGTATTGCCAGTCTGATTCCTGAAGATCTCCATAACAAGTATAGTTTCTTTTACTTCATCTAGCAAACCTTTGGTAACCCAAATCGCAGCCTTACATCCGCAAAATAATAATAATAATAATAATAATAATAATAATAATAATAATAATAATAATAATAATAATAATAATAAAAAATAGGACATTTAACTCAATTTTAACACTAAAATTTAAAATTTGACATTTTATCAAACACCTCAGATAATGCAACAAATATGACTAAAATATCATCTTTAACGTGTGATGTCTCACCATATGACATCGAATTTGAGCGATTTAGAAATCTGTGCAAAGAGTGAACCAAAATCTATAATTTTCATGTTTTAGGTTTTTTATAATTCGGCAGTTATGAAGGTAAAAAATAGGGTCGAAAATGCCAAAAAATAAGAAAATTAAGATTCATTGAATATGTAAAAAAAAGTTTTGAAATATTTAACAAAATTTATACTAAAGTGGATTAAATTTAAAAACTATGGTGAAATTGATTTTTTTTTTTTAAGTTTGTTGTTTAAGAGTTATGTGCGTTTTAAGTTTGAGTGATATAGAAAAAAAATGGTCAAATAAATAATATACCCCTTTGACCGACAATAATTAAAAAAATGACTGATTTTGACTAGATTTCATCAAACGGTGGGGAATACTTTTTACATTTTGCAAATTGATGGGACTTTTTAAAAATGAAATGATTTACACACTTTTTTTTTTATTAAGACGCTCCAACTTATTCATTAAACAATTGTCTATTTATAAATTCGATTTAACTAACAGACATTAAAGCGTGCAATTCTAAAGAATCCGGTACCAACATCATCTATAAGCCATGTTAATTTGAACTTTAGAATTTATTCTGATTGCCATGTACTGCTGCATAGATGGCGGTACACATGAAACACGTTTTTGGCTTTTTCGCAAATCAAAACGTGAATATGGTGTTTCCTGCTTTAACCGGACCATGGGAATACAGCTAGTGGTTATCGGATCACAAAGACCCACAGCCTTAAAAGCCTCGCGCAAAAGATTTTTTTACTTTTTTTGTTTCGTTCCACAAAAAGCATTAATCGTATCTTTTTTCTTCTGGTCCTTTTCTTACGGGAGTTGACTTCTAGTGTCTTGTACACTCAAAAATGATTAGCACAAAACAAATATCTAACTTTTACAGTTCTTTTTAGTAATTTTATTCTTAGACGGAGTAAAGTTTAAGTTCACAGGCTTTGGTAGTTTTTCATTCCACGTAACACAAGTTTAAAAGTTCACAGGCTTTTGGTAGTTTTGCATTCCACGTAACAAAATCCGATACCGCTTGTGTATTTGTTAGCAAACTTTTTTAGTTCTACAATATATATCACGTTAATAAATAAGAAAAAAAGAATACATCATTATATAGTAGCCAAGACGAATTGAAGCAATGTATAAACTGATCATAACATCTTGATTATGGAAGTGTACGAGAATGTCAGACTTCTTAAAACTTTATTTGATTACAAACACCTTTTGGACACTGTTTGGCTCAAGGATATGTTAGTATGGCCAACAGATCTCTGATATGGTGAGGTCCATTTGTTCTCAATGAAATAGTTTGTGTTAACCATTGTTGCAGTGAGAGATGTTATTTGGATTGAAAAATGGATATGCAGTGAAACGGATAGAATACAAGTATTGGAGGGAAAGAAACAAACTATTAACTGTTATATTGAATTGATTATAATCTGTAATATACAAGAGGTTTATATAGTTTATGGACAGGCATGCATGAAGGGTTACAATGGTTACTTTTGTCCAAAAGACACACCACTTCAATGATAACTGCCATAAACCGATTTACCTATAATAACTGTCATATTTGACATGTCATTAATCCTAGTATATCAACCTTATTGGTCGATAATATGTCTGCATAAATACTACTTAATATTACATATAAAAATCTGTAAATAACTTAGATTTACAAGCACTTTGGACTTATAAAATCCAATACTTGCCCCTAAGTTCAAATGTGATTCCTCTGTCTTGTCTTTCAGAAAATGACTGAGAAGTCATCTCTGTTGTCTTTGGTCCCTTTGATGTTCCTGCTGGTTGTTCCCTGTTCAAAATGAGTGCTGATGTGATGTTCTTGGCAAGGGTCAGTGGTGTCTTCAAGTTTTACACCGAAATGCTCCATCTTTTGAATGTCCTTTGTAGAGGTTTTTGTCACTTGATCATCTCGACCATCTTGGCATATCTCTTTGCCTTTGGATGCAAGTCCTTCTGCTCCATTATGTGACACATTTGCTGTTTTATAGAAGCAAATGAATACATTCAAGTATTTGTTATAGCATTCTTTTATGTCCTGACCTTGTTTCTTTTCTAAGCCAAAAATTTCAGCAATGTAAGGGAATTTATTTGAAAAATCTACACCAAGGTATCCCCCTAGTGTTTCAACCAGGATGTGAAGATCCATTAAATGGATTTCTTTTCCATAAATCTTGGGTGGAAATGGTACTTGGTATATTCCTTTTAGATGAGCAGAATAGAACCAAGTGTATGCTTCCATGAAATTGTTTCTAAAGGTGTTCCAATTTTGATTGTTCAAGTTTTCTTTTCAAGCAAATTTAAAAAGATATGCGATCATTAAAACATCTAATAGAGATTGGAAGATTTACACCTTTACAATGACAAAGCCATTGTCCTCTGCAATATGGGATGTTGTGGACACATGTATTCGATATGCCCATCTTCTTCACAATCGCATTTGTTTGTGAAAGTGACCGCTTTTCCTTTGTGGTGTTCTTCCTTGTGATCTTCCTTGAGTCTTCATGAAGCATTCTATAGTAACCTTCTAGGTATTCGTTGTGCCTCTGGTTCATCCTATTTGCATCAAAGAAGCGGTGCGAGGTCCTTAAACATTGGAACAGCTTGCATCTATTGCCTTTAAAGTGAGTTCCAATCCTTGTGCCTCCATTTGTGATGCGAGAGAGGATATTGAGAGTGATCTCACGGAGTGTAATGAACGCGAGGATGATAAGAACTTTGTTGGGTTTAGGTTCCTTGGATTTGATGAGACAAAGTAAATGAAGAATGAAACATCAAGGGCTTAAAGAAAGAGAATAAATCTACAAAAAGATGGAAGGACTTGCTTGCAAAAGAAGATTTACTTATTAGTCCTTCGTAGTATCTTGTAAACCCTAATCCTCTAGTATATAAAGAGGACATGGGGTGTAGATTTTATATATAAGTCTTCCATAATGTAGTCATTAAAGGTGTGTGTGTGTGTCTAGGCGTCAAGTCCTCTAAGTGGACGCCTAGGATTTGTGTAGTTTAGCCTCAAGGATCTTTGATCCCTGTTACAAGTTTAGTGTAACCGTATTATTCCGATCAAATAATATTTGAGGCTTGGAGTGATTATTAAATATAAACCTTATGTCAATAACAATTAATGTTTTGTTCTATGTTCCGCTGCGTATAATAACCATTGTTATTGTTAAACCCTAAGGCTCAAAACGATCTAAAGGAGTTTAATGAACTCCACAATTGGTATCAGAGCTTGGGAGCTCGTTACCTAGGGATTCACAAGGTTTCTTGGCGAAAAAGATTGAAGAAAATCGATTTGTGCGTAATTCAGTAACTTCTGCAAAGACCTTTGTTTTGAAACGGCGATAACTTTTTCGTTAACCGTTGGATCGGGCTGAAATTTTTGGTGGAGCTTCTCTATATATTCATCTAACTTTTCACCGAAGGAATTTTCGATATGAGCTTCCAGTAAAAAGTTATAGGCTGTCGAAACTGGCTGCTGAGGAAGGTGATGTTTTTCTAAAAGTTGAATTTTAGGGTTTCCTTTTACTTGTTTTGATCATGATTGGCTGTTGCTATATTGGTTGTGGCTAATTGTTGCTTTAAACGTTTTGGAGACACTAAAAACAAATCTATTATAACGTTCTTCTTGGTAACGAACTTATCTTAGGGTTTACAAATCTCTCGTTACCACTGCTGCGTTTAGAAGTTTATACTGCTTGTTACGCGAGTTTGTATTGCTCATCGAGGGTTCGTTACTTGTTTCTACTGCTACACATATAAGTTAAGTACTGCTCGAGTATTCACGTTCTACTGCTCGTTCACTTCATGTTTACTGCTGCTCATAACTCGTCCATATGAGCTTCATGGTGATAGATGCGTTGTTGTGAACTACACTTGTATGATTTTTCCTACTTGCTGTGATTATTCTGTCATAATGATCGGTGATACTGGTCATGGGTTTGAAGTGAGAGTGAAAAAGAAAAGATCAATTGGTTAGGGTTTGTTCTTTGAATTTGTAACCGCTAGCTTATATTGAAACCATCGCTAGCATCGACCGTTTCTAAATAACCGCGACAAGCTTCTCACAACCACTTCTAGTTATATTGAAACCACCGATAGCTTTACTTGTACCACCGATGGGCTTCTCGAAGGTAACCATCGCTAGTATCGTTGTAACCACTTCCGGTTTGCTTGTTACCACCGCTATTGAACGGTTAACACTTCTTGGTTTCCACCGATGTTCGTTGTTTGATTGTCGCTCACGTTATGAGTAAGATGGAAAAGGGTGTTATGATGCTTCGATATTGTAACAAAGTGCATACAAAGTCGCTTAAAGTTTCGAGTTTCTAGTGCCGCGCTTAAAGATTTCTACTCGTTATTGGTTTCTTCTACTCGTTCATACTCATCGATGTTTCATGCATAGACACAAAGGTCTATTGATTGGTTTATAAATGCAAGTATCTTTGCATACATTGGTGCTTCTTTCACATGGGTCGGTGGTGACTACGAATAACTTTGAGAATTTGCATGATATTGTTGACCAAAGGAAGATGTATGATTGGCTTGTTTACTACTTGCAATGTCATGGTGAATATTTACAATTGTTTTGGGTGACATGGAACATGTACTCTTTGTACCCTCTCCAATATGCACCTGTGGATGCCAAAATAAAGCCACTGAACCAGGAAGTTATGTAAAGTAAGGTTTATATATTTTGGGATATAGCTGGCAACCAATTGTTAGTTTTTGTTCTCCATCCCTGCATCCCATTTTTCCCAGTTGAGTTTGCAGTGCCAGTTTGCTATAGCTAGCTTCGGTTGCTAATGGTCGTGGTACAATGCACGTAATAGGTCACCATCACATAAACTACAGGATGAATTAAACATAGTGGAATTTAGTTGTCCAACACCTCAACTTTGACAATGTCACTCAAATTTTCAATATTAATTACAAACTGTTTTCTCCTTATATACTAATCATTTATTGAACCATGTGGGGAGTTAAACTCTACAACGACTTTCTAAATCAAGCTAGGCCATTTGGGAATGTTCAGTCAAAGTTACTCTTACACGAGTATAAATCAAGTAATCAACTTTCACAACTGAAAACAGTTGGGTGTTTCCTAGAAGTATATAGTTCAATGGTGACAAATGTGTGTTAGTGAGCATTATTTAGTGATAAGTCCGACAACCTTAACCCATTTGTTATGTATTATTCATCTATTTATTATGTTGCATGGACACTACTTTGCATTATGGGAAATATCAGTAAGGGGGTGTTTGTTTAAGTTTATTTGGCTAATTTATGGGCTTATTGAACTTTGAAAAGCTCATAAGCTCAAAACTTTAAGCTTATGAGTAGGCATATAGAAGTTTTTATATATAAAAAGAAAGAAAAAAGAAGAAAAAGAATCACACTTTTGTGTAAAACCAAAAGAAAAGAAAAAGCATTTGTGCTGAGCAGAAATCTAATCCCGCATTAGTTTATGGCAAATCTCAATGCTAATATATAAGTTTCATGGACTACTCCATATATAGAAGTTGGTTATAGAGTAACGCCTAACCTATATGAGGCATCACTATATAACTAATCCTTTTTTAGTCATTCTTATATATTTCATCCAAAAAACTCCGGATTAGTGGTTGTGTAGCCGGTATCACTTCACATAGAAATATAATAATTTAAGCGAAGCGAGTAATTATACTAAATTCATACTCATAGGTTCGATATTTATCATTTTAAAGATTTTATCTCCCTAAAGCTTATTAAGATTCATTTATCATGGATGATTGATTGATTATTGATGTTTTTTTCTTTCATATTGCAGCTTTGTTGGCTGAAATAAAGGAAACCAGTGAAGAGAGATCTATAGAGGATGACATTCGTCAGCGTATTGCACCAAAAAAACAAAACTTCATTCCACATCAAGAATTTAAGTACTCTGATCTGGAAATCCATGAAGACTTGTATCAACTCATGAAATATTCTATTGAACAAAGTTGTTCCCCCGAACAAGTCGATGAAGCCTTGAAAATTTGGACTACTTTTGTGGAACCTATGCTTGGTGTTCCCCCTCGGCCTTCACATATAGCTGTCCAAGATGCTGCAAAAACAGGCAATCACTCTGCTATGAATGGAGACAAGGAAACTGTACATTCATTGTCTTCTAGAGCTAGCATGTTGGATAATAACAATGCAGTTAAAGATAATGGTTTCTCTAACACTGACTATTCGGAGCATAAGAGTGGTTCTTCAATTGCTACTGCGCCAGAAAAATCAGATGGAATTTTTGGAACTGAAAGTCATCAGAAGATAGAAAAGGAGATGACTGGTGGGTTATCACCAAATGGGTATCTTAGAAAGGGTAAGTTGGAAGCATACAAAGATCCTGGTGTGGGGTCTATTCATAAATCGAAAAATATAATGAACAGAAATCATTATCAAAACAAACATCAGCAAGGTGGTTTACAAAATGGACACAGTGTCGATGAGAATGGTGATGATTCAGGAAGTGAATCTGCTGATGCAGAGGACTTCTCTCCTGAAGATCATGATACCAAGGGTGAGGGTAAAGGTATGGTGGATGGGATGGGTGAAGAGATCTGTCCAATAACAGAACATATGGTAAAAAGAGTGAAGCCCCTTATGCTACGTGTTCCTGAAACATTGCATAATAAAGATAAAAAGTCTCGGGTCTTTTATAGAAATGATGACTTCTATGTTTTCTTCAGACTTCATCAAGTAAGGCTTACTATATTGCAGATTGTTATAGTTACATCCATTTGTTTATTTTTTTCATTGAAATCTGTCATTAATTAACAGATATTGTACACAAGACTGGAAGAGGCAAAAGAGAAGTCTCTGGTTGAGAAATGGAGGGGTTCAAATGATACAACACCAAATGATTCATATGCAAGGTGTTTTAGACTTTTAGTTATTATGAGTTATTTCTTTTTTCTTTTTCCCCAAATTTCTCAGTAATCATTTTAAGCATTTTTTTTCTTTCCTTCTGTGTTACAGATTCTTAGAACTACTCTATAGTTTTCTAGATGGTACTATTGATAGCGCAAAGTATGAGGATGAATGTCGGGCTGTTCTTGGCACTTGGTCGTTCCCTGTCTTCACACTGGACAAGCTGACGGACAAGTTTATCAAATTGGTGACATGTTCATTTCCTTCTCTTAGTTTTTGTTCCACATACATTTGTGTTCTCTAAATGACTGACTTTTTCCTCACAATGCCTTCTCACAGCTACTCGCAATCACAATAGATGATGTTAATGGCACTTCTTGGCCTGTAATGCATGAAAGTTTTAGAAGTGGGAGAGATTTTTAGATGAACTTTATAGTGCAAACCAGTGTGATTGTTAATGAGTCAAAGATCTTCCGGTTCGAATGTGTGAGTAGTATTGTAGATCCCTGTCTCCTGTTTTCTAGTTATTACGGCTGTGGCTAATAGGACGGGTCAGGTGGGTTGGGGTAATGGGGCTGCGACTTTTCAGAAGTCAAAAAGCTCTGTGTAAAATGAGTTTTTACGGGTGGATCATGTTGAGTTGATCCGTAACACATTTTGGCCAAATAGCTGAATTTTCATTAGAAATCAGTGAGCCAAAGTTAATTACAAATATTAAAATTTTCAACAAAAAATCTAACAGAGTAACAATAGATATCACATTCGGCGATGTCTGACCCATTAGAGTTAAAGAAAAACCTGAAACTTTACAGTTATGTGTAGCATTGGTTTAACACATAATGTTTTGATGCAGTCATCTATCCCAGAAACAAATAGACAAACCCGATTAACCATACAGCTAATAAACTTTGGATATGACAAGTCTGAACCACCTGCTTCTTTGATGGACCCGAATTTTGCAGCATACCTAAACACTCACCTCCTTTCAGTTGCTCCCGGAAAGAAGAGGCACAAGATATTCTTGAAGAGGTATGTGGTTATCATTAGAAGCTCTGTGCCTTAAACCTGTCTTCAACCCACTATTGAACTATCTATAGGATGTCCGCTTTTGTTTGTTAAACTTGATGATTTTTATGCCAGCTTGCTAGAAACTGATCTGGTACGATAGAAACCTGCTTAAGTAGACAAACTCTACCTAGTTTTTGATATGGATTGGGTTTATATTGGACAAAGTCAGTTTTATAGAATTTTGTAGTTGAAATTGAGTTGGGTCCTTGTAAAAGTAACTCCAAATATCCCACATAATCCAAAGTGGAACAACAGCTGAAACCTATTGTGCCATGCCTATTCCTAGTTTTTCTACTTGTGTATTAAACAGACACTAGCCAACCCTCAGCTTGAAATTTTAACTTTATTGGCTATAGCCAAAGGAATAGTATCTTGTGTATTAATAGTTAAATTCTACATGTTGTCTAGTGTTTTGGTTTCTTTTATTTCTAGTAACATAATGCTTAACTTTGTACGGAGTAATAAATTTAAACTCTTTTGCCTTTGTGCTTCTTAAGTGAAAGCCTTTTATGCTTACAATTCTTGGGTCTACAGGAACAAGAGAAAGTATGCTCTGATAATGAGATTTGGCAATGGCAAAGGCCACGGAAGGAATTCATATAGTAAACACGCTGGAATTCAAGATAGCGCCTCTACATATAAGGTAAATCTTATTCCTTCATGCCATGAAATTTGTAAGTATTTCATTTTCATAATTACAAACTCTTTTTTCCAAAAGATCCAAAGTAAGAATTAGCTATTTACCCGTTTTCAACACTGATAGAACCGATTTGTGCAAAGATTCCTTCTATTTGATTTTTATTAAAAACCGTTTTAGATCATTGACAAATAGTTAATTTTAGTTGGAAAAGAACTTGTGGGTTTCTTGACCTTCGCATGGTGTGTGGCAGGTATACTATGTTATGGGTACATCAGATTCTTTGGTACGAAAGGGTAGAAAAAGGGTCAACAACCGTATGCCGTCTCAAGAGCTTGCTAATCTTCCAAATGGACATTCTTCCAAAGTATTGAAGTTCCATAAGTTGCTGCTCTCAGGATTCAATCCATGGATGCACGACAAGCAATTGGATGAGGTATTTGTATCCGTGAATTTTGAGGTCAAACAGACTAAATGTTACCAAAGTTCCTAAGTTTTTCTATGAAAATTGATTCTCTATATTCAAGTTAAGTTACCAAACTAACAAAGGGAGTACCCATATTACCTGTAATGTAGCTTGTTTCAACATGTATTAAATACATAGCTAGTTTCAACATGTATTAAATACAATACTCCTTAGGTTCTATAGTGTTGGTCCTTTTAAAGTTTTATCACACTGATTTTGGGAATGTGATTAGTACAATATCTTAAACAACTATAAACTTTCATTTTATTTTATTCTTTCTAAGTTACTCAACCTTAGACTTACTTTTAAAAAAAAAAAAAAAAAAAAAAAAGGAGATACGGGCATCTAAAGGAAAAATATTATATGTTTGTGTTTTAATCATTCAACACTTCAACCTTATATTAAACGTATTAAGTTTTTATTCCTGTTTTTCCTTGGTGTAGGTATGCTGAAAAGTGTTGCAATGGGAGTGTGCAAATGTCTGAATCAAGTTGCTTCCTGGTCCACTTACCAATTTTACCTTTATGAGTCTAAAAAGACACCGAGGTACAATTCTTGTGGCAATTATAGCCTCATATATAATAGACCACGCTTATTTCCTATAGTTAATTATTTATTAGTTTCTTCATAATAAAGTTTCGTACATCTTTTATTTATAAAACTTGCTATATATTGCAGCAATAGTCGACACAATAACGTATCAGTTTGACCTAAAACATCACTTGCATGGTTGTTGGTACAAAAATCACAAACAATATAGTTTGAATATCCCTAAAAAGATTTTATAGAGGTTGACTGGTAGTAATATATTCTGTTGCTTGTGATAAATTGTCATGTGTGTTGTAAGATCCAATATTTATAGGTTTACACGAATCATGTAGACTTCAAAAGGTGCGCCTAAAGAAAGAAATTGCCTCCCTCCTAGGCGATATTGGCGACTTAAACCCTAACTTCCCATCCGATTGATCTTCTCCCGAATCTCTTAGATTATTATCGAGTCCTATCGTGTTTCTTGAATCGGGGTAATTAACTCTTTGGTTGATTACCTTTAGATCGATTCATTAAATGCGATGAGGGTTTTGGCGATACCTTTAGGTTTGTGGTTTAACAAATTGGTTGTATAGATTCATTGTTTTTTGCTTGAACTCCGGGACTTTATTGTGTGTATTCTATAACTTGTTTCGATTCTATGCCCTACACGTACTAATTAATTTTTAGGGTTTTGAGTGTTGTTGATTCGATCTGTAGTATACTCGTTTTGGTTTGATCATGAAAAGTGGTTACTGGGGCCTCGGAATGGAGGGAGGTAGAAAAAGGACAAGACAACGGAGAGTGATGTCTTGAAGTCGGATGCTAAGTTGGTGGAATCGGTACCTCGCCGACGCTTCGATAAAAGTGATATAGCCCGTATAACCTGCTGAATGAAGGGACCAATGCTGATACGAATGATAAGGTTTTTGGGGTTACATTGATGGCAGATAATTGTGGTGGTAGATTGTTTCCAATCCTATTTGAGGCTTGTGGTAGGCAGAATATGGTGAAGAACAAGGTAACGTCTGATTGTAATGTTGCTTCGGTGATGGTGGACGAGAGTGTTTAGTCGATCGGTGTGGGTCTCCATCCTTTGCCAATGTTTTGAATGTTGATGCGATATAAACGCTTCCTTAGTCGATAAGATTCAGAACTTTAAAAACAAACCTCGAAAGAAAACTCGCTAGTAGGAGATGATGGGAAGCCATTCAACACATGAGGTGATAAGTCGAGTAATGTTGGAACTAGTATTAATGTAGAATCGTAAGAAAATTGCAAAGTTTCGCACCTTAATAGCCCCGATCGCTAATGAATGATGTTGCCATTCCATAAAATCATCGTAGAGGTTAAAGAACGTTTGAGAATATTGTGTATGGATTTTTACGGCCAGAGAGTTGTGTATCCTATGGTTGAAAACTATGTTAAGAACGCGCTGATGAATGCCAAAGACATTTTTTTTTCTTTAAATTCATTTCAAACACGGGTATAGAATCAATGCTCGATAGTTGACCATGGTTGATTCGCGATGTACCATTGATTCTTCGTAAATGGTCTCTACGGTTAGTATTTCTAAGGAGGACTTAAAGAGTATCCCTGCTAGGTTAAACTCCATGATGTGCCAATCACGACATTCACGACAAGGATGGATCGAGTGCTATTGCTACAAAACTTGGCACCCTTTGATGTTAGATATGTACACAACTTCTATGCGCATGGAATAATGGGTCGGTCCGGTTTCGCAGAGCCATGATTGATATTCGCGCCAACATCGAGTTGAAAGATGACGCTTGTTGTGGTTGTGCCTAAAATTAAAGGTGATGGATATATCGTACACTATTCATGTTGAGTACGAGTGGAAACCAATTAGATGTCCAACTTGTGTTATTTGGTCATTCTTATTCATGTTGAGCAATGTGGAAACCAATTAGATGTCCAACTTGTGTTATTTGGTCATTCTTAGATCAATGTCTTAAGAAATTTGTATCCAATTCGAATCGTGAGACTCCTAAAAACCGATTCGGACGTGTTGAAGAATGTGAAGACTCAAAGGCAAATTGTACGTGGAATTCATATTGGTTCAAGTCGCATGGTCTATAAACCAGCTCAACCTAATAAGAAGACAGACGACGCGAAGGAAAACTAAGGAGGAATGCTAATAAATGTACTAATATTACTACTACATCAAATTCTTTTGAAACATTGGGCAATATAGTGGGACGGGACGACGAGGGATATTGATCAAAATAAAACTCATTATGCACAAGAGGTGAGTGTGTAGATGGAAAGGGCAAAATGATAAACATAATGAAGAAAACATTATTGGGTCGTGTGATTAGCAATTGAATATTGAAATGGGTGTATATTTAAATGGGGTTAGTTTGGTGTCATTGTGAGTCAAAATGTAATCTTGTCGTTAGTGGTTGTTTTTTTATAACAAGTTCATAAGTGTAGGCGTCATTCTTATGATGAGTATGGTTTGAAGCACAAATGGTGCATTTGTTTTCGCCTATGTAACGAGAGATATGAGATTTCACCCACATCCTATGTACTTAAACGTTTTTTGGACTTTGGAGTAATACATTTACAGGGGAAACCTTTTGCTAAAAAAAATTAGACTTCAAAAGCCTAAATTCAAATATAGTGCATCAAACTCGTGTCTTGGTTTTATGTTAAATTGCAGGTAAAGATTTTTCTTTAGATATGAAAAATGTAAACGAAAAGAGATCCACGCTCGAGTTACCGATTTTTTTTCTCTCTCTCTCTAAATGTTCACCAAACGAAGTTTAAACCTTATTTGGTCTCTCATAAGATCTTCAAGCCAATTTATTATAAGGCCGCCTTAAATATGGTTTTGATATATGTTAATGTTAGCGACTAATTGCAAAATTTATGATAAATTTGGTTAAATATTTCATAAAATTGTGTTTGTCTTCTTAATTGCTTAGGTGTTTACTTGTAAATTTTTCTTATTTTTTCATTTTAAATTCCTTAAGAAAAGAATGGTTAATATTGGAAACTGCTTTTGATAAAGTTATATTTTCCTATTTAAAAGATGAAAAGGATAACTCTTGATTACAATATTAGGCATGCGGCGAGGATGGAATGTGCAAATAAGACGAGATAAGATTAGAGTTAGAATGTTATTTATTTATTTGTTTATTTTTTAAAGATAAAAAAATGGAGAATGTTATATGGGGTCTTCATTTTTCTAGTTAGAATTCAAAAGCTAGAATTTTTATTTATTTTAAGAAAAAGCCGACTAAGTTTAGTTTCTCTTTTCTCTTTTATATGATTTTTATAGAAAAATGGATATTTTTCACCAACTTCCGAATTTTTAAAATAATGCAAAGAATAAAAAAAGGTAGCGTTAGTTTTTCTTATTTTTCCGCTTCTATATTCCTCTAGAATGGAATAGCTTTTCTTCTTAAAGAAGAGTTAAAATTTTCAAACTCGCTTAAATGAAGGTATATTTTGCTTTACGTACATCTAAAGCAACGATTTCAAAAATACACTATAGCAATGATTTCAAAATCCAAACTCTTAAAAATCATTTAAAATCCCTTAATTTTCGCTCATCATCCTTAAAAGAACGTGAATTCATCAAAGCTAATTGTATATTACTAAAGATATTTAGTGATTACATGAAGCAATCTGCTGGCATTACACACCCAATGGGTGTCAAGAATGGGCTAATGAATAGTGTTTCATATTCTACTAACGGTACGTTAACTATTGATCGTTATCTTTTTCTTTTTCTTTTTTTTTAAATTAAAAACAACACATATTTTACGTAGTTGGTCCTTCACGTATGTGCTCATTGCAGACTCATTCTTCATAACTAACTTTGCAACGTAAACACTAACATAGAGATAATTTATGTAACAAAATTAAAAAGAAAATTACAAGAATAGTCCTTAAGGTTATTTACCCATTATAAATTTAGCTTCATATTTTACGAATCGGTCCTCCATGTAATGGTCAATTGCAAAGACAGCTTCAGCGACTAACTTTCAAACTAAACGCTAACATAGAACAATCTGTAACAAAATTCCAAAACAAATTTACAAAACCTGGGGTTATCCATCTATTAGAGTTAGGTCCTCATGCTCGCCGGCTCAGAATCTGAGTCAATAATTTTAGATTCAAAGTCCCGTCAAGGCATGCCTTCAAACCTTGTTATTATCAATTTTCAATATTATGGTGTTTCTATCACTTGTCACATTTATTTATCTTGGATCAATAATATGTGTATTTATCATTTTATTGTCTTTAAAAAGTAC
This sequence comes from Chrysanthemum lavandulifolium, assembly GCA_022545495.1. Classification (NCBI taxonomy): domain Eukaryota; kingdom Viridiplantae; phylum Streptophyta; class Magnoliopsida; order Asterales; family Asteraceae; genus Chrysanthemum; species Chrysanthemum lavandulifolium. The sequence continues at coordinate 94,985,233 of CM040246.1, forward strand.
ATAGTAATATGTAGTAATATAAAGTATAACACATCAACATACTATGCCATCTTTCATGTTGATGTTTTCTCATATTTAAAAAGACGTTTAAGACGTTGATTGTGAAAAAAAAAAATAATAAAGTGATTAGATTCTAGTGTTTGATACCAACTATGAATCGAGAAATATGTTAAACGATATACAATAGTATTTGTATTATTACCAACGACCACATCTATACACTAAAATATGTCTATTTATCACCGCTTTTAAAGCCATGTCTACCACGATATACAATAATAATTAGTTAATTACGAAGATTAAATGAGTTGCCGACTCCCAATGGTGCTCGCTCGGTTTGAAGTCGATGAGCTTTGAAAACCGACATCGTGGGCACCGCCTTCGATGGTGCATCGGTTTGATTTTTGTTCGGTTATTAACGAGGAATGCGAGGCATGTTTGACCATTGTAACCAAAAAATAAAAATAAATAAATAACGGTAACTATCAACGATTTTTTTCTTCTTCTTTTGTCTTATCCTTTACTCTTATAACACATTATATTCTACAAATACAAAAACAACTCTTTCTATACAAGTCACTCAATTTTTGAATAAAATTAACAACAATGCCTAAAAAACACAATGCTATTCTGATACGACTTGATTCGCTGACCACCTGGTCATGACACATGTCGAAAGAGTCAAAGGACTGCAAGTTCATCGGATGCGACTTCATCACGATGAAACCCGTGAGCAACTTGCAAAAACCGCGACAATTCACCAAAAAACCTTGAAGACTATTCAAGAGGTGTAAAAAAAACAAAAACAAAAAAACCTAGTATTCAAAGCGTCCAATTCCTAAGGGCTTGAGTAAAAAGGAAAGTAAAAGCCATGAGAAAATGTGTGACGAGAGTACGGTGATGATTTTGGTTAGGGCTCAAGACAAAATGAAGACGAAGAGTAGTATATTAATTTTAGTATTATTTTTATTAATGTAATGTTTGTTTTAATTAATGAATGTGTTTATTATAAATGTGAGTTTTTTTAGTTATTGCTTTAATCGAAAACAATAAAAAGTAACACACCACAATTGACATAGATATGTCGGTTTGAGAAATAGCTTATGCCAAGGTATGGTGACACAACTAAATGAATCGAAGACGTAACTGTTAACCAAGACGTCACTCTAACTTACAAATTCAAATTTCTTATCACACCAAACGACGTCGCATAAGTAACCACCATACGCAAACGGCAAACAACAGTTACTACACAGTTGTACACAAAAGTACAACCTAATCTGTAAATCCCGCCATGAACACCCTCACTTCATCTTCATCTTCCTTATTCCACACTCCATTCCCCCTTGACAACCCTAATTTCACATTCACAAAAACCTTATCTTTCCGTTACAACACATCTTTCAAAGCTCATAAATTCAAACTCAATTACAAGTTCCCTAAATCAAATTATAACAAAGAGTCACCATCATCTTCTTCATCATCTCAGGTATCTGATACTGAAGAAGACGATGAGGATGATGATGAGGAAGAAGCTGCTGATGAGTATGAGGGAGTTGTTGTTGCTGAGTTTGAAGATGATGATGATGACGTGGATGAGGATGATGATGGTGATGAGAATGTTGTGGTGGTTGGTGAGAGTAAGAGTGGATTTGAGGAGTTTAAGTGGCAGAGGATTGAGAGGATAAGGAATGATGTCAGAGAGTATGGTGATGGGATTATTGATGTTGATGAACTTGCTTCTGTTTATAATTTCCGTATCGATAAGTTTCAGGCTAGTTGCTTCTTCTTTTTATAATTTGAAATTTATGTTTTTAAGCGATAATTCGGTAAAGAGAAATGACTGGAAGACCTTGAATATGACTAATTTATGTCAAACAAATGTGTCAGAACATTATTGGTTTGTGAAAAAGTGTGTCCTTTAGCAACAACCAACAAGATGAATAGATGATGCCATGCAATTTTAGGCGTTGAATTACGCCCAAAGTTGGATAAGAGCATCTTGTTGGTTGCAGCTAAAAGTCGCACTTTTCACAAACCAATAAACACTGACACATTTGTTTAGACATGAAATTAGTCATATTTAGCCTCAGAATCATTTCTCGATTGTATGAGTTAGAAATGATGATGGAAATATATGGCTAGTAAGATTATATTACATTTTGCCTAAAAGTGTTGTCTTAAAGGCAATGTAGTGAAACATTGGACTAAAGGTAGAATATTTGGAATAGGTTTGCCAAACCTAGGTGCAAAAATTGGTTTCTTAGGTTTATACACATCTAACGACACGTCGTAGTGATGATGTCTAGACAAAAATGCTTGTTATCCGCTAGTTTCATTTGCAGTTTTATGGATGTTTGCCATTTACTTTCAGTGATTAGTTTGAGCTAGTCTTTATGAGCAAGTTATATGAGAAGCTATGATATGTATGTGATGAAATCCCTTCATTGTAAATATTCTAACTAATGAAAACAAGAGAAATGAAATTTTGAAGAGTCTCCTATCTGTATATATGCCAACTTGTTTGTTCGTGATCATATTATTAATCAACTTAAAAGGGAGACAATGAACCTTGGTATCTTTCAGTCAGCTCATAATTATGATACCTCTAGGAGAAAAAGCCTCGACTATTTCTTGTGTAGCGCATCGATAGGCTGCAACCTGTTAATATACGACCTTAAGTCCTCAAATAGCATAACCATCATATTACTTGGTAGAATTAGCTTAATCATTACGGAATGTATTGTGACCTAGTTCAAGTTGTTGGCCAGTTTAGGTCTGTACAATTTAATGTAAGTAGATCCTTAGGTTAAGTTAAAGTAATAAAGGGTGTGCATTACACAAGCTTGTCCAAATTTTATATCTCATTCCATTGTTTATGCTGATTTTTGTAGCGCTCAGCAATTCAAGCTTTTCTGAGAGGTTCATCAGTTGTAGTTTCCGCACCCACAAGTGCAGGTAAAACTTTGATAGCTGAAGCTGCAGCTGTTGCTACGGTAGCTAGAGGAAAGAGATTATTCTATACTACTCCTCTCAAGGCACTATCTAATCAGAAATTTCGAGAGTTTTGGTATAAAACATTTCCATATCTAAGAAAGAAAATGATTAGAAATAACGAAAATTAACTCTTGATGTAACTTGTTAGCTAATTAATACATTTATTAATAGATGGTCTTCTGACTCTTGCTGTTACAGTGACGCATTTGGTGAAGACAATGTTGGTCTTCTTACTGGAGATTCTGCCATCAACAGGATGCTCCAGTTCTGATTATGACCACTGAAATTCTGCTAAACATGTTATATCAGAGGTGTGTACGGTGTAAGTTCTTCATACGTTTCATACGATGCTGATCAGTGGCTATAATTGCTATGTTTCTTACTATACAGTTGACCTATATTATCCTTCTTATGGATGCAGCGTTGGAATTATGTCATCAGACAGTGGACTTTTTAATGTTGACGTGATCGTTTTGGATGAAGTACACTATCTAAGTGACATATCTCGGGGTACAGTCTGGGAAGAAATAGTGCGTAGTTTTCCTGTCCTAATATTTGTAGCAAAAACTAACTGTTGGGTGTATTCTAACTGCATGTACACATATTTATAGATCATTTATTGCCCAAAAGAAGTTCAACTTATATGCTTATCAGCAACAGTAGCAAATCCAGATGAATTATCTGGTTGGATCAATCAGGTAGTAATATTAAATTATTAACAAAAACATCTCATATTTAAACTTATGCTAAACATGTACTGGTATTTAGACCATAATTTGTCTATTAAAACATTAAATTTGTATGTTCTAGATTCATGGGAAAACTGAGCTCGTAGCATCGATTTAAACGTCCAGTTCCTTTGAATTGGCATTTTTCACTAAAACAGCATTGCTTCCTCTTCTCAATGAGACAGGAACCAGCATGAATAGGTGAACACTGCAACCCATTTTTAGTTAGCCGGCAGTTCCTTAACATATACTTTCATCATGTGACAACTGGGAATTCTTTTAATGACATTGAATAGGAAGCTATCAACCAACTATATGCAACTCGATAGGTCATATGAGGACGAAAGGCCTAGGAGGAGGAACTCAAGAAAGTTTGAGAGTGATGTATCACCTTCATCAAGGAATGACAGAAGCAATGTTCGCTGCTCACAAGTATATATTCACCCTTGTATTAATCTCAAGTATTATCATTTGACCGGCGTTATCTTTAAATAACTCTATATAATCACAGGTTCCCCAAGTTATAGACACAGTATGGCAGCTCAAGACACGTGACATGCTACCTGCAGTTTGGTTTATCTTTAGCAGGAAAGGGTGTGACGTGGCAGTTCAGTATGTTGAAGACTGCAAGCTTTTAGATGAATGTGAGATGAGTGAAATAGATCTAGCCTTAAAAAGGTTTAGGCTCAAATATCCTGATGCTGTTAGAGAATCAGCTGTCAAAGGGGTCCTTCGAGGGGTTGCAGCTCACCATGCTGGATGTTTACCTCTTTGGAAATCTTTTATAGAAGAGTTATTTCAAAGAGGACTGATTAAAGTTGTCTTTGCTACGAGACACTTGCTGCTGGAATCAACATGCCTGCACGGACGGCTGTGATTTCATCTCTCAGCAAAAGGAGTGAAGCTGGTCGTATTTTCCTAAGCACCAACGAACTGCTTCAAATGGCGGGTCGTGCTGGGACGAGGGATCGATAAAGTGGGTCATGCTGTTGTTGTGCAGACTCCTATGAAGGGGCTGAAGAATGCTGCAAACTTCTCTTTGCTGGCCTACAGCCCCTTGTTTCACAGTTTACTGCATCATATGGAATGGTTTTGAATCTTCTTGCAATGATTCTAACTTTATTTTTATTTTTTATTATTTTGGTGACAATAGTCACTGATCAAGTGTTTTGGTAGGCAGGGGCTAAAGTTACTCAGTTACCAAATGAAGTCAAGGTACAGAAGTTTCCAGAGCTGGACGACCTTAGAAGAAGCAAGGAAATTGGTTGAACAGAGTTTTGGAAATTATGTTGGGAGTAACGTTATGCTTGCTGCACAAGATGAGCTAAATAAAATACAGAATGAGATTGAGATTTTGACTTTGAAATTAGTGATGAAGCTATTGACAAGAAGAGCAAGAATCTTTTATCAAAATCAGCATACAAAGAAATGGCAGATTTGCAGGAAGAACTCAGAGTATGTCTGCCTCTGTCTTTATAGATGTTAGGATATCGTTGTTAGTAACTTTTAGCATAAAACATTAACATGGTTTGTGCACTTACGTAATTAATTATTGTGACCAAAACGCATCTGTTTCTCAGGAGAAAAGCGTGTACGGACAGAACTACGAGAAGGATGGAAATGGAAAGAATGTCTTCCTTGAGACCGTTATTACAGAAAATGGACGACGGACATCTACCTTTTTGTGCTTGCAGTATCATGATAGTGCTGGAACTAAACATTTGGTTCCTGCTGTTTATTTGGGTGATGTTGATTCCATGGATGGTTCAAAACTAAAAAACATGGTATGTGTTCTTGCATGTGCCCTCTTTACGCATCCAAACTTATATCTCAATTTATAGGTATAGCTTTTTCCCGGGTTCCATATTTTGAATATCATATTGGTTTGCTACATACAGGTTGTTGAGAATGACTCGTTTGCTCTAAAAGTAACATCTGAAGGTGATTCTGATGACGTCGAAAGTCAATTTAGTACAAAACCATCTTACTATGTGGCTCTTGGTTCGGATAACACATGGTATCTTTTCACCGAGAGGTGTATTAAGACAGTGTATGGAACTGGCTTCCCCAATGTTGCTTTGACGAATGGTGACGCTTTACCTCGAGAAATCATGACTGTTCTTCTTGAAAAGGAGGAAATGCAATGGCAGAAGCTCAGTCAATCTGAACTTGGAGGTATTTGGTGCATGGAAGGGTCGCTAGACACATGGTCTTGGAGTTTAAATGTCCCAGTTTTAAGTAGTCTCCCGGAGGATAGTGAGGTAATAATGCCTATTAATTTAATATTCATAGCATTATGCATGAAAGATGTTTGCTCTCATGAGTTTTGTATTTTTCCTTGTTGGTTAGGTTGTGCAATATTCGCAAGCATACTATGATGCAGTAGAATCTTACAAGAATCAGCGGAATAAAGTTTCTCAATTGAAGAAAAGAATAGCTAGGACAGAAGGCTTTAAAGAATATAAAAGATAGTGGATGTGGCTAAGTTCACGGAGGAAAAGATCCGCGCCTGAAAGCTAGATCAAGTCGTTTGATTACTCGCCTTGAGCAGATTGAACCATCTGGCTGGAAGGAGTTTCTGCAGGTAACTCAACATAATAAGTTATGCCATGGCACGTAACTACTTTTTTCCAGTGTTTTGTGGTTTGTGAATTTGAGATAAATATTACAGACATACTGTTAGCAGAGAATACTCTATTCGTTATAGCTTTATGTTTGTTACGATCTATAACAACGATTGTATCTTATATAAATAGCTGTTATTGTTATTGTTATAATTGTGGTAACTGCTTTTGACAGGTGAGCAGTGTCATACATGAAATAAGGGCCTTGGATATAAACACACATGTGATATTTCCACTTGGTGAAACTGCTTCTGCTCTTCGAGGGGAAAATGAGATTTGGATTGCTATGGTTCTTCGTAACAAAATTTTGCTAGATCTAAAGCCTCCACAGCTAGCTGCTGTTTGCGGAAGCATTGTTTCTGAAGGGATTAAGGTCAGGCCTTCAAAAAATAACAGGTATATTATAATTACTTTGTACTTAAGCTAAGTGGTTTATTTGATTTGAAGTGTGCAAGCCGTAAATGTTTTATATAATTTTCTTTTGCAGCTATATTTATGAGCCTTCCACGGCTGTGTTAGATGTCATCAACTTCTGGAGGACCAAAGAAGATCGCTCTTACAACTTCAAGAAAAGCATAACGAGAGGTTAGTCTATTGAATGTTATGACCTGCTTCTGTAGAGAAACATCTGGTTATTATTTCTTTTTCTTTTTTTATTTTATTTTTGTTATATTTTCTAAAAAGAAGAGACAATGTATGTATGATGTATGCGCAGATACCTTGCTGCTTGGATAGCCAGTTTTCTGGTATGGTTGAAGCCTGGGCTTCTGGTCTGACTTGGAGAGATAATGATGGATTGTGCAATGGATGAAGGAGATCTAGCACGCCTCTTCACGTAGAACAATCGATGTCTTAGCGCAGGTACATGTTTATGGTTGTCTTAATTCCAGAGTAACCTTAATTTTTTTAATTTTTTTTCCACCTTTTTAACATTTATCTGGATTCAGATTCCTAAATTGCCTGATATTGATCCACAACTACAAAGAAATGCAGTAGCTGCATCCAATGTGATGGATCGTCCACCAATAAGTGAACTTGCAGGATGAAATTTGTAGGTTAGGCATTCTTCTGTGATTAGTTGTCAAACACTATTAACGATAAATTTGATATTTTGTTGCGTGTTTCATTTTAAGGATAGAATATCTGGAAGAGAGCATCAAGTTCATGTTGTGAATATGATGATCAGTTTAACTGTTATTTTGTGTTATTCTCACTTTTATTTTTTTTTCATGTAGATGCATGTTCAGCAGTAGTTGCGATTTGAGACTCATCAGATTATTACAGTTTATGTGATGCGTTTGAATATATATACCACCAGAATGGATGGTTAGTGGATGCTCTGTTGATAAAGAAACAAATACTACAATGTTTGACCTGCTAAAGTCATCACTGGTAATGTGCTTCTTCTATCCAGACAAAGTGTTTCTAGTAAATACATGGCAGCAATTTCTAATGCACATAAGCACCATTAAAACTAAGCAATTCTAGACACCCCCTTATTGTGACAGGGTTATTACAAACGATAATAATCATGCAGACCATATTTTGCCATTCCCGAATCCTGAGTGCATCCCTAATAATTTGAACCAATGTTGCCTTCTCAAACTCTTCTTGATATCCTTTATTACGGATGTATAATATATTGAGTTTACAATCATTCATCCGATTTAAAAGTGACTTAGTTGGGAACTAATATTCCTCTAGCGATCCTTATCATCGAAAGTACATATAGAATTTAGTCATGCATGCCATCTTTTCACATATCATTACAAATCGAGTTTCATTCGTGGAATGCACTTCAACATCTCCATTATTGTTGTGGCTGATTTTTTATTTGTACTTTATGTTGGCTGCTGCAACTCTGGTTAAGAAGAAGCACAAAGCACAAGAGAGAAGACTAGTGTGACAAAAGGATGTACATTACTCTGAGCGGAGCTCAAGACATCCAAAATGCCAGGTGAAAATGTCGCATGTGTAATTAGATTTGTGTATACCAATAACTTATTGTGGCCCACAATCCATTGCATTATGAAATCTAGATTAATTGTTAGTCGTTTGGCTTGTTAGTCTTTTGACTATATCCGCCCCTCTATCTAGTATTATCTATATTTTTACCTCAACATAAAAAAAGGAGTTAATTACATAAATGGTCCCTGTGGTTTGTCAGGTTTTACGGGTTTAGTCCCTATACTTTTTTTTTCCGGATCTCGTCTCGTGGTATTGACCTCACGGGTTTGGTCCCTCGACCATATTTTACATAGTTTGACCGTCAAATGGGTGCTAGGATGGCCGAAATTACGTAAATACCCTCGTGTGTGTTTAATGAATGGTCCTCGGTTTGTCGATTATAACAAATTAGTCCCGATATTTTATAATTTTTTTGACAATTTTTTTCCCAAAATAATATTTTTGACAATTTTTAAAATTTTTTTGCCTAAAATTTATAAAAGTTTTACCCAAAATTTTATAAAACATCCCGTCCAAAATTTTGGGAAAAAAAGAAAAAAATTTCTTTTTAAAAAACATTCCGTAAAAAAATTTATTAAATTCGGTAAAAAATTTGTTTTTATATCTTTTTTACTTAAAATTTTATAAAAAAATTTCGACAAGAAATTTTCTTTTTCTTTTTAATACTTTTTGACTAATTTTTATAAAATTTTGCCCAAAATTTTATAAAATTTTGACTTGATTTTTTTTTGACAAATTTTTTCTTTTATAAAAATATTTTTATCGAAAATTTTATAAAAATTCCGAAAATTATATGAAAAATCTATAAAAATTCCAAAATTTTATAAAACTTTATAACAAATTCAAAATTTTATAAAACTTTTATTAAAATTCAAAATTTTATAAAAATTTAAAACTTTTATAAAATCTTATAAAACATTCCGTCAAAATATTGGGAAAAAAATTTTCGACAAAAATTTTCTTTTTCTTTTTCTTTTGAATACTTTTGTGAATTTTTATAAAATTTTGACTGATATTTTTTACAATTTATTTTCCTTTTTAAAAGAGAATATTTTGAAGAAAATCCAAAATTTTATAAAACAATCCCGAATACTTTTGACAAAAAAATTTGATAAAATTTTCGAATTTTTATAAAAGTTTTATTAAATTTAATAAAATCGTTGAAAAATCCATCAAAAGTTTTATAAAATTATGGGAAGATTTTAAAAATTCCATCAAAAGTATTCAAAAAGAAAAATAAATTTTTTTTTCAAAATTTTTCCCAAATTTTGACGGAATGTTTTATCGATTTTATAAAATTTTATCGGAATTTTTATAGAACTTTTGGAATTTTTATAAAATTTTTAAATAATTTTGAATTTTAATATACTTTTTATAAAATTTTCAGATTTTTTAATAAAATTTTTTATAAAATTTTCGGAATTTGTTATAAAATTTTTGGAATTTTTTATAGATTTTTTCATATAATTTTCGGAATTTTTTATAAAATTTTCGATAAAAATATTTTTTATAAATATTTTATCGGAATTTTTTATAAAAGTTTTTATAAAATTTTCGGAATTTTTTATAAAATTTTCGGAGTATTTTTTAAGTTTTTTTTATAAAAATTTCGGAATTTTGTCAAAATATTCTTTTTTTAAAAAAAGAAAAAAATTTGTCAAAAAAAAATCCGTCAAAAATTTTATAAAATTTTGGGAATTTGTTATAAAATTTTTATAAAATTTTTGGAATTTTTTATAGATTTTTTCATATAATTTTCGGTTTTTTTTATAAAATTTTCGATAAAATGATTTTTATATAAATAAAAACAAAAATAAAACTTTAAGCGACTAATTCACGATAACCTACAAACCATAGTGACCATTCATTAAACACATAATGGCGTATTTTTGTCATTTCAAATCTTCCAAACACTTATTTACGGTCAACTAATCGAAATGTGGTCAGGACCAAACCAGAACGTAATCAAACCATAGGGATCAAATCCAGAAAAAAAGTTTAGGACCAAACCAGAAACCCGACAAACCACAGGGACCATTTATGTAATTAACTCTAAAAAAAGACATATTATTTATTTATTTATTTTTATTTATGAAATCAAAGTAATAAATTAGCAGAAAATTAATTTTTATATAGTTTGGTTTGAAATTGAATTGGAAATTAAACTTCCTAAAAAAATTTGGAATAGAATATACAAACCTATAATATAAATGAATATGGCGTGAACCGAACCAAACTATAAAAAGGGATGGTTTTAAGTTCATGTTAGGCTAGTAGTAATGGTGACTAAACCCACTAACGCCACATCGGCAACATTCACTCACCTCACCAAATCAATCACCAAACAACAGCCGTAGTGGTGTCCACCAAACAAACCTCACCAAAAATAGGCAAACAACACTCCATTCCCTTCTTTTCGTATAGTGACTTGCTCTGCCGAACCAACCCAAAAACACCGCCACTAGGCTTGTGTGGATGTGGTGAAGGTGTAATGGACCACAATGCTTGGTTGTCCTCCCTCACGCGTGCAGAAAATCTCCATAACAGCCATTCTAAAAGTAATTTTTTCTTCGATACTCAAAATTTAAAACAATGCTCAAATTACAAGATTGTAGTCATGAGTTTCTGTTTATCGTTGTGGGTCCAAATACTTACAAAGCTATACTCTCATGTCTCATTGCTAAATATGAACCAACAAAATGAGAGACAAAATGAATCATGACGCAGCTATGGAACCAAAGAAATCGATTACATATGATCGAAAGAACCAAAAAAGTAAAAAAAATTATGTTAAAAGTATCAATTTTTAGTGTAATTGAAACAGTCGGGTTTCCTTAATTAAAAAGGAAACAACCCGACTTCATTACAATTAACACTAAATAATATGTGTAGGTGATAAATGCAATCGGTAATTTAAATTAATTAATCATTAAATTAACTAAGTTTGATTCTACATCATATCGATGGCCAAATATAAGCACTTAATGAAAATTAGAGCAAGCACCTTCAAGAATGCATGCATGGCAATTACGCGACTTTTTTTCAGAATAACAAATATTTTCATTTTAAATCTTATTATTTATATGTCCCAAATAATTTATAACGCGAATAAACCTTTATTATCTCAGATCAAACCGGATGGGGAGGAGTAAAGATGGTGTAAATGTATTGTTATAGCTCAGATTTAATTTTCTAATTTGAATACTCTATTAATATAATAAACTTTATATTGATTTAATAGCAAAATTAATACAATTATTTTAAGCCTTATTTATATAATAAGTAATTTAAGAAGTTCTAATTTTTAAGTTCTCATTATTTGTAGAAACGTCTAAACGCATTATAAAGAAGATATCATCAACAACAAAATAATATTTAACTTTTTGCAATTTTTTTAACTTAACTTTTTGCATTATTAAACGAGTACATTGTAAAGTTAAAGTTGAAAGTTTGAACTGTAGAGAAATACTAAGGTCGCTTCAAGAGAGGATTCAATCCCTCATTTTCCCCGCCACGCCGCCTTTTCTCTCCAAATGACCTTCGCGCGATTAGGTGCGCCCAAGAAGAGCGACCAAGTTTATTTTTAAAAAAAAAAAAAAAAAACATTTTTAACACAAAATTAAATTTCATTAATAATTAAAACGTTATATAATAATTCAAATAAAATTAAAACATTACGACAATACAACGACTAAACTAGTTTTGATTTTGACGACGCCAAACGTCTTCCACCAAACCCGCTTGCGCTAAGATGAATGTTTCACAGATATCTCTCGTAATTTCCAACGATTCCACACGCGCTCTTATGGGATCATAAGAACTGATGCTCACTGAAAGAATACGGAGATATCGCCACTGTCATTCCGAATTATCATATTATGTAATATGATACATGTGTACATTATATGCGATAGACGCCTTTTGTCAAACCCTCTAGCCGGATATTTAATCATTAGCCACTTCTTCTTTAGACACCAAAAGCACGCTCCACATCTTTTCTTGCTTTGTGCATCGCCTTATACAATATTCGCTTTGTGATCATTCGTCCTCGAATTTTTAATGGACTTTATAATAACCGACCATTCCTGGATATATCCCATCGCAAGATAATATCCATTATAAGGCACGCCGCTAGAACAAATTCCACATCCGTGCTCTCCCGCTTTGAGATCATTGAAAGAGGCGATGCACGAAACATTTACGCCGTTATTCATCCCATGACACCAAAGAACGATGCCAAATCCATAAATCTTGGGACGCGATCGCCCAATAAAATGAAAGGACTTTGCCCGTGATCACCCCTACAAAATTGAGCTTTTAAAACATGCGGCAATTCTCCCACTACTAATCTGCGGCAATCGATGCTTCCTATCATCCCGTGAAACCCACGACTTTGTAGTGACGAGCATAGAGTTTGTCAATGTCACTAACCGCTTGGCCGAACATCGTTGGAATCACTCCTAAACTAGAATTCAAGTGTTAGTAATTAATATGTAATAGTTAGCTTAATTAGGCCTTTATGTTTGTTATTAAGCTTTTGCCATGTAGGTGCCCATAAGTTCGCCCAAGTCCAATAAGGAAAGGAAGTGGACTGTGAATGTCGCCTCAGCCCTCTCCTATAAATACATTTGTAATAACCTCACTGAGGGTTGGTTGTTCAATTTACACTTTCACCCCACGCATAACTCTTCTCATATTATCACACGTGTGTTTGTGTGTGTTGTTCATCCGATCTCTTCTACTTTATATTGATGTGTTACTAATATGGTGACCTAACAAAGGGTATCATTCGCCAAATAGTTGGGTGAAACGATTTTGTTTTGAAGGTTGTTTTCATACGCATAAGGTTTCACGCTTTCTACCTTTCTCACGCAAAAGCTTTCATTTTTACACTTTAAAATTCAAGATTCTTGTACTTTAAAGGTTATTTGGTGTTAAAGCTTAAGTTTTGGCAAAAATTTGAAACTTTACGTGTAGAATCGCTTTTAAGCTTGATTTCATTCGTACTACTTTTTACGCAGAAGGTGAAAACGTGTTTGGATCATCAAGTTTCATACTTTTGTGTTATTTTGGTGATATTGAAGTTATTTCATCATAAAATCATGTTTCTAAACACTTTTGGGCATAAAATCGCTTTTTGGTATTTTCACTCAAGGAAACCCTAAACTTACGATAAGATTTCCTTAGTTTGATCTTCGGCCAGGGTTTACTCTGTTTTCTTGCTTGGATAAGCTCGAAAACACTTCGACTTTGGATATCCTTTACATCGTGATAGTGTAAAGATTTCTTGGGCAAACCCTATTTTTACGATAAGTTCAAACTTATGCGTAGAACTCTTTACGCCTAAGATTTTTCACGCCTAAGCCTTGTCTTACGACAAGCCAATCCCACGCATAAGTTTTCTACGCCTAACTTTCGCCACGACAATCTTAGTGTTTCAATTTTACGCATAAGTTAATCCCACGCCAGAAGTTCTATTCTTACGCTGTAGTTATCTTTACGCATAAGGTCGAGTATTACGATAAGGTTTTCTCACGCATAAGTCGGTTTTCACGCCTAAGCACTTCTTCAACAAACAACAAGTTTCATTCGACTCACAAAGATCCATCAACACAAGTTATCAAAAATAAAAATAAAATAAAAATAAAATAAAAATTGGCGGGAAAATTTGAGTAAAATTTATTTTTGGGGAGACTAAACGCTCAATTTTTACGAGATTCAAAGTTTGGTTTTACTGTGAAAATTTTGGTAAAATTCAAATTTTGGGCCCAAATTAATTTTTCTGGGTCAAATTTAGTGTCAAAATTGTCATAACTCAAATTTTCTCACAACCTTAGAATTGAATTTTATAGTGAATTTCAAATTTTAAGAGTCAAAATTTTTCAAAATTATTTTTGAGGAAATTTTGAAAATCACTATATCGCCTTTCAAGTATGTCGACTTCACAAATCTCCTCACCTTCCATCAAACCTTCATCATCAAACCTTTCACCGATGATTATGAAGATGCAAAAGCTTTTGAGGAATTGATCAAGGATGGATGGTTCTGTCTCGAAAAATACCTTAATTTATCATCAAGAGGCGTACTTCATCCCGAAATCCAGCAATCGTGCAAGGTGAAAGAGTTGATGAACATGGAAGGTATGCTCAAAGGATGTCGAGAATGTTGTGACATCGATCCGCAAGAATGCGGACATCGAGGTTGTAGCATTGGAAAAGCAGGATGACAGCAGCAGATCCGGAGAAGATATCATACTTAACTATGACACCGAGCCTAACTTTGACGAAGAACAAATGGTCGAGGAAGATATCTTACCCATCTACGATACGTAACCAAACTTTGACAAAGAACAAATGGTCGAGGTACTATCTATTGTTGATCATATTCTCGATCAAGAATGCGACACAACATAATCGAGCAACCCGAATTCGTAAACGAAGGAGAGGTCGACGGTGTGTTGCTCAATGTCCGTATAACTATCTCATGTCCGAGCCCTTACGTGTTAACAATTCAACCGAAACGTCAAATCAAACTCTTGAATCTGAAACATTCTTCTCAAAAGACCATTGCTCGCTTCAAAAGATTTTTCAAAACTAGAGGCTCATTGCATCTCTTGAACTCAAAATGCAAAACAATTCTTTAAATTCGAGCCAAATAGTAAATCTTTGAATGAACAAAGTAATCGCTGGATACATTAGTAAAAGAAAATGAGCATTTAAAGGCTCAAATTCAAGCAAAGTGGGCTTGCACATGTTGCTTTACAAAACAAACCGAGAAGATTAATCGACAAGAGTGGATACTAATTTTGCAAAACCAACAATCTTGGGAAATCGCTCTACAACCTTTCGTAAAACAATCAAGAGTTAAACAACCAACCCATTTAAATCAACGTTCTAAATCTTCAAAACCACGGTTTGCCTCCCAAGTTGTCGAGAATAATCATTCGTCAAAACCACCACCCACATTCCTCGCCTAAGAAAAATGCTTCTGCTTCTTAAACCCTGCTTCTATTAAACTGCTTTCGTTGACCGCCCGCCTAGGATTAGTTCGATCAACGTGTCTAAACCGAGCATTAAAATTCAAAATTCATATGATTCACATGACGCTGCACAAGAACTATGATCTAGAAAATGCTAGAAAAAGGCACTACTCCAAAAGGATGGAATCTTAGGTTCACGACCCAGTGTATCACCTTCGAGTAGACATCGAACACCGCTTGTAGTAGCAAACCAAAACCTAAGTTTACTCAACAAAATGCTAGAAATAAACCCGCTGATCTAAAAGTAAAATTTCGTAAACCTAATAGGCGGATCAATATAGACGCAGACTCTTCCCAAAAGAAGTTTCAACATCCCCAGATCTAACCTTAGATGGATCCCAACGGCAGAGTTCTCAAAATCTGGTCTTAGTGGATTCCCTGTGCAAGATACTAAGTAATTGCACCATAACAAGTGTGAAACCTCTACATCCATCCCCGAGGTAGGAAAAGAAATCATCAAAATTGCATGTTCATGTGTCAAGAAGATTATTGACACTACATCTTTATGCCGCTAACATCCTGAACCCGCTTCAATTGGGATCCATGTTTTTTCTTTCTTGCCCCCTTATACTTTCTCTATGCAGTACAACAAAGAATGGCTTCACCGCAATACAAACAGAGACCCGCTTCTCACCGCCAAAATATAATGGACCATCACCGCCCACCATTGTACTTAATCATCAAGAATTGAAACATTGCTTGCTCCTCCGGTTAAAGATTCGCCCAAAGTCGTGCTTTTAGATGTATTGAATGTTTCACCGACAACCCGATAATACTCTAATTCTCGATACATCCGAATCTACAACAACAACTGCATCGTAGTCGCACCTCCAATCGAATCTCGAAAATGTAAGAACAAAGTGTTTCCTACAACAATGTCACAACCGATGATCAACATAATGAATGAGAAGTTTTATCGCAGCTGATTCTCTCGAGATATTTATGGTACTTCACACTTGTTCGATTAATTGAACATACATGGTTTCATTGCCTTCAATTCATCATCAACATACGGTGTATGATTCTCGAATCATTGAAAACATCGAGGGGAGAGAGTGTGTAGTGGTTATTGCTTCCTTGTTCTTCCACATGCTTCTTTGCGAAACCCAATGCCTTCTTGAATTTCTTCAATTGGGAAGAAATAAGACGATACGTGGCTCAAACGCCTCACTTTGGTGTTATCGCCTCAATTTCACGGTGATCTTGTGTGAAGTTACCCAAATATGATGTTATGATGCCTCACACACGGTCTTGGTATCGAAGTTATTGCATATTCACAGTGATTAGTATTCGAAAGACCACAACATTCGTGGGAAAGTCGATCATTTCGCCTTTCGTGGTTTGTTCGGTGTGATGCGCCTACATACGTGAGAAGATCTTGTTGATTTCGCATGTTACCCTCGAACCGATTTTCCGCAATTAGTCGATTTTCTTTGTGTGGTTTATCGCTCATCTACAAATTCCAACAGACATCGAAACCTTCAAAAGTTAGAGGAATGTAGACTTCATCAAAGTTTCAAATCGCTAAACACGCTTGTCATTGGGGAAAGTCGACTGAACTTCTTCGAATGGCTTGTGCACACATAACAAATGTACAACCCGCTCTTGTAATGAAAGGACCCCGTGGTACGCTCAAAGGCCACAATCCTATAAAGGAGCGAAAGTTTACTTTGAGTAAAACCTATCAAACATTTCTCTTTCAAGGTTTTGCTCAAAAGAACAAGCACTTCCACGTTTTAAAACCTCAAAAGTTAGTATTACTTGTCGAGGGGAGTATTTGCTAAAACTTTGTTCACAAAATTTTCTTCCCGATAATCTTCCGACAAAACTCGAAATGGTCATATTTATTATCGAACGTTATCAAAAATAACATTTATATATGCCATTTTGTGGGGAGAAAATTATTGTGATAATAAATATGTTGATTTGCTATTGAATCGTCGTGTGAAAAGACTTAACCCATGAATTGACGGATCCGAACAAATACATTGAAAAGATTTGTCTTCCAAAGACTTATCCAAGTAAATTGTACCTATTCGAGAAGCTCTTGATAGACATGAACTTTGACGGTTCGACAACCTTCGAGGTTTGTCCACACCTTCAAGGTAGTTATTAGAGCTAGTTGTCACCTAATGTAACTCTTTAACTATGCAACGAACCGTGTCTCATGGGGATTGTCTATCTTGAGTCGATCAATTCAAAAGTGCAGGCTCTTCTCTCACCGTGCGATTTATGTCTAAACACTTAAGCACGTGCGAGGGGAGTATTTAAATGATCAAACTCTTACAGTGGTACAAAATGTTTTTCAATCATAACCACTTTGAGAGATTTTCAAGAAAATGGTTTTATGGCAACATAGGTTAGGAATAACCGTCCTATGATCCGCCAGAGCCGTAGGGATCTACCCAAGGACATCACAAATAGTTAGAACTTAGAAGTCCTTAAGTATGATTATAAAAAGGAGAAAATGAGAATCGGAGAAAGAAGGAGTTGAAGAATTAAAAGAAATGCAATGAAAAGTGGTGAAAAGAAATAGCCCTCCGATTATTCAACTTAGGGGCGATAATCGGTTCAATTCATATGCTACCGGTCGTCACTAGATGACACCGGTATTGAAGATAAAAGTCGCCATGGACCCAAGGACGCATGCACTAAACCTTCTTAGCCACTCAAGTTTCTCCCAACGTGCTTGTTTCATTCTCACAGGAACCCTACGTAAACTATCGGCTTTCTTAGAGATTGTCGGTATCAAGAAGAGACCCTCCCTAGTCTCCGCTCAGAAAACCAAAGTGCACTATTGAGTCTCAGAGCCACGAGATTCATCAAAAGATCTCAACGGTACACTTGACATTTCATCACTTGTTGTTCAACAATAAGAACAACAGTGGTACGTTATCGAGTCCCACATGATCCTAGCAACTGTCGAGAACGTTTACGAGGTTCACTATTGCGATCCTCGTGATTGAATGGAAACTCCCGCCAGGTCAACATCAAATGTACTCGACAAAGCAGTCACTTTGTGAACTCCCCGGATTACGCTTAGTGGTCTCAAACGGCCTACGTCACAGCGATGCTTTGTACCTCAACGACTATCCGAATCGAGTGATTGCAGTACATCGTGTTATCTCACTCATGGACTCAGCTCAGAACGGCCTTTGAGAATTAGAGATGTGTTTTCACACTATGTCATAACACCCTCGAAATTCAAATTTGTAAGTGCTTTAATCCACTTATTACTAACCGTGTATGTTTTCTCTTATGGAAGCTCCGAGCTGACCGATCGCGCAGATTCTTCACATGCTCATACCAACATCATCACTAATGCAAGTTCTCTCAAAAGGCAACACAAAGTCGAATGATTCTTCATCAAGTCAAAGAATCTACAAAGTTTAAAGACTAAGAGAACTACATCAAGATCAAGTCCAACGTTAAATGAGCATTCGAGCATGTCAAGAAAGACGTGGAGACACTAGAGCAACGGCTGCACTGATGCACAACAACAACATACTATCACTACCATCACAAAGAACAAAGATCAAAGAACAAAGAAAATGATGACGCCAAAGCGTAACTTTTCAAAGGAAACAATTTCTACATCTGGGAGATTGTTCGAATCAAGGCAATTCTTCTCACAAGAAAGAAGAATGTCGAAGACGCCAAAGCTACTATTACATCAACACCTTCACTGCTCACATCATCAATCACTAACACTTGGGGAGATTGTGGAATCACCCTAAACTAGAATTCAAGTGTTAGTAATTAATATGTAATAGTTAGCTTAATTAGGCCTTTATGTTTGTTATTAAGCTAAGGCTTATGTAAGGCCCATAAGCTCGCCCAAGTCCAATAAGGAAAGGAAGGGACTAGGAATGTTGCCCTAGCTCCCTCTCTTATAAATACCTTTGTAATACCCTCACTGAGGGTTGGTTGTTCAATTTACACTTTCACCCCACGCATAACTCTTCTCATATTATCATACGTGTGTTGTTCATCCGATCTCTTCTCTACTTCTTATATTGATGCTTGTGTTACTAATATGGTGACCTAACAAATACCGCACCATATAACTCCATTATGACCTCACAAAATTTTGAAGACACTCACGAATTGTTGACGCACCCATTTGCACGATTCGCTCAGAGCATCAAGATTGACCCCGTATGCCAATCGACGGATCGACGAAGTACACTTTATCAATGGAGAAATACCAAGTACACTGCATAATTAGGAGTTTGTTGGAAATAAAGTGAATGATCGGTTATATCTCGGACAATTCGTGTGAATAGTCGCTTACCATACTGAAACGATCATGGAATGTCAGACGCAGCATGTTGGGGTCTCGTCAAGTAAGCATCCACTAAACGGTTATGAGCACCCAAACGATCCCTAGTAACATTGTTTCGTGAGAGTTTTTGAGGCTTGAAAAGCCTCCCAACACTCTTCCGCAAACATCATAAACCTGCATCGGCTTCATTTTCATCATCCGATGACGAATCGGCAATGAATAGCTCGTAAGAATTAAAACTCATAGTGTGGAAAGAATATAGAGAATGTGTGAAATGAGATTTGTGAGTTTAATGTGTAAATATGTTGTGTATTTATAGGGTAGTTTAGTAGGATTTTTTAACCCAAACGGTAGGATTTTTTTATTTTATTTTTTTTATTATTTTTTTTCATATGCAACGGATACAACAATAAATATCGATCTTGCAAGTGCGATTGATTTGCTAATTTTGGGACGAGATCGAATGGCTTCCACAACAACACAATCGATATGAAATCGATCGCCGATAGCTCGATCGAGTGTGAATCGCTTCTATCGGGGCTAGCCTAAGGGTCCGCTTTGGTATGGGGTAATGGGGTGGGGTTTGGGAAATTATTATTTAAAACTAATGTTTGGTTTGAATCTTTGTTCGTGGATTTCACTGTAATGATTCAAAATAGTGGTAAAATTAAATCTTTGGGTAAAGCCCTGATTTGTTAAAGGTGTGGGTCCATTTTCTTTTTGTGTCTACATATTTTATAAAATAATATATCATAATATAAATTAATATAAAATATTTAATATATACTTTTAAATATTATTTTCTCTCCTACCTCAAATCCAAATCCAAATCCTAAACCAAATCTTAATCCAAATCGTAATCCTAATCCTAAACCCAATTGCAAACCAAACGGGCCCTAACTTAAATTGGACTTTGACTTTGGTTACCCACCCCAATGCTCATATTCCCATTTCCTATGCTTCTCATGTCCCTTTTCCTAATCTCTTTTTTCACGCTTTCCTAATCTCGCTTTTTTTTGCTATTCAAAGGGGTCATGTACAAATGTTTGCTTGTCTTGTTCGCCATCTTATTGTAATCCGTTATTAGAAGTAATAATAGATATCATTATTAATATATATATATATATATATATATATATATATATATATATATATATATATATATATATATATATATATATATATATATATATATATATATATATAAATTCATCGAAAAAATGGTTTTATACATTAAAGCTTAGTTGACACTCGATTGTTAATTCTGATGAACGGTGAGGCATTGGGATTATCGTCGAGGGCACCGCTCTTTTTCTACCGCTTAATCTTTTTTTCTATATGATTTTGTGTGTTCACGGAAGGTTTGTTGGGGCAACTCCCCAGCATTCTTCACATGGTCTACCGCATGCACGCAGTAGTAACATTGCTAACTCTTATTAACTGCACTGCTTGATCACGATATTATATATTAGAGGTGCCAAATGTGTCTAAAAGCAAAAAATGAAGCTAAATGGGCACCTAACTTCAATAATTACATATTTCAAAGACGCTTTAATAACATTGTATATCATGCATTAAAACTTGTGTTTTAGGGAAATATGTAATTTTCAAGTTTCCTAAGTATATATGAAATTCTCCTTTAAATGAGCATATAAATTAATTGAAAACTTAAATGGTCACTAATGACACATTTTTTCTCTCAATTGTAGAACATTACGATCGCTTTTAAAGATTTTTTTTATATATAATATATTTAAGTTTTTAATATAAATAAGATATACGCTTAAGAAATTTATTTTGTCGTTTTAGTCTTTTATTGCGATTTGTATAACATGTGTCCGCTTAATCCCGTGCCCATTCTTGCTGCAGGCTGCTTTTAGCCCATGCCCCGCTCGCCTGCTTTGCCACCTCTAGTATATATCCTCATACTACAAAGAGTTTAAACCACATGCAAAAGCGGGAACACACCTAACACGCTCGGATAGCTATGAGTCGACCGCAGCTTTGGATATCCGGACTCTAAACCCAATCACGATAGAAAGGAGATATTATACACATATCACCCTCAAGACTTAGTAAAATTAGTGGGCATTCCTGACCTATGTTTACTAATTTGAGAATGGCGACGACCCAAAGAACCGAGGGCATCATTTCTAAATCTCATAACATAACTAACGGGCATATAGTAAGTCAAAGGGCATGATTACAAGGCGAGCATCATATAAGCCTTCGGTTAATAAGGTGAGCCGTATCTCGTGATCTCCAAAACACGACAAAACTATTTGTCTATAAATACCAAGGTAAATGTCGCTAATGAGCAGGTCGCTCGCACCTATTCCACACACACATGCTGATCGTGGGATTCTCCTCCCACAGTGAGACTGACGGTTATTCTTTTCTTAGCAAGGAGATCCCAGTCTACTCTGGATTAGTCCAAAGTTCTCTGGATATTCAAGAAACCTGTTTCTCGTAAGTCCACCCAACTATAAACATAATCCCGAATTTTGTACTAACACCATTCTATGTATAGAACACTAATGAGCATTACTCCGTCACATACATGTAGTTAACCCGACCAATGAGAGTTTATTGAGAAAATAGTTTGAGTTCAATTTTAACTCCTATCGAAAGGTTAGTGCGTAAGTGAATATCGTTCATTGCTAGTGTGACTCTTTCAGTATTATTATTTAAGAAAAATAATACTTATACCTAATAAATTTGCCTAAATTTAGACCTCCAAATTTGATTGGTGACACTTGTCATTAGTTTTAAAAAAATCAACCAATTATTTATGTCTTTCCTAATATGCACATCCTTAATAATTAAATATGATTTGATTTTGATTTGCCTATGTATGTGTATCATCTTCACCACATCTCTACCAACCCTAAACCACTATTGTCACAATGCTATAGTCATGTATCCGCTATCTCGCTTTTTCTCCTCTTAATTCCCTCACTCCCTTTCATCATACATTCGCTTCGATCATTCTCCTCACCTTTATAAAATATACCCACTAAATATCTCACACACTCACAAACCAAATATTTAATTATAAAACATTCATTATGATCCCACTTTTTCAAAGATTGTCACGATAGTGAGCAACTCACCAAACTATAGCATTTTGGCCGTGACTCGCCTTCCGCTTTCCCGAGCGGAGAGAAGCAAGTCACTTCACGAGGTCACTCACACCACTCCGCCTAGTCTAACAAAACTCTTCCTTTTTTTTTCCTTTCATTTTTCTCCCAGTTTTTTATTCGTATTTCCATACCATAATTCGACGTACACATGCCTCTATTTTAACAATGCAAAATACATGACCAAAGTCTCGCAAATTTTAATACATCGTGTCATCATATGATTTTTTATGATGTTCAAGAATGTGATGGGGGGATTTGATGGATTCAAAGGATGTGTGTTTAAGAAGTAACAATTATTTTTATAATGTTCAAGAATGTGATGTGCTTTCGTTAGAATATTCTGTATGAGATTTGATGGAGATGGTTGTTTGGGTGATACGTGCATGTGTTAGAGAAAAAAAAAAAAAAAAAAAAAAAAAAAGCTAAAAATTGGGAAAATTAATTAAAAGGGCAAAATAAGATTAATACTTAAATTTGGCTACACTAATAAATAATGACAAGTGTTGTAGTACTCTGGTTAGGCACACTAGTAAATCTATTTGTTAGGCCTCCATGTTAAAACTCATTAATATGGTATTCAAGAGTTTTACCTTAAAGTTATGAGCTAAACGATAGTTTTAAATTAAAATGTTTAGAAAAAGGTATAATTAATTTGTAAAGTTTGATTCTTTATAGATGTGCCAGATGTTTAAACTTTGAAGGCATAATAAGGTTGGGTGACATAATGGAACAATATTCCATATGGTAGGGTGGCCAAGTGAAATAGTCAGCGCAACATCGTTTAATTGTGTTTTTTTTTATGACTGGTGCTAACAATGATCACTATTATTTCCGTCAAAGTAGTGTTACATTAGCCTTTTCTTTTCAATTAACATCACTATAAATATATTGTATTAAAAGAACATCATCATCAAAACATACCTCACTTAAACACAAATATAACCCGTAAAAATCAAAATATCACACACACAAAACTTCCACACCTTTCACAACTCGTCGTTGCCAAGACCGACATCTTTTTCTCCACCTAGCACATGTTTTCATGGAGTGTATGTAATAGCCAAGACACGTCTTCGAGGTCTTACGACACATCTAAATGGCCTTAATACCAGTATTCTTACATATCGACCATTTAAGACTAGTGGTTATAATACCACAAGTATGCGTCTTACGTCCTATGTAGCACCACAAGGCGCGTTTTCGTTACTACACCACCCCCTACGACGCGTCTTACATGGCTTTAAAGCACAAGCTAGTCGTTCAAACGATCAACTTCTTTTTCTTTTATTATGTGTGTGTGTGTTTTGTGGTTATATTTGTGTATTTAGAGGGTGTTTGGGAGCTATATAAAATTCATTATTTGCGCTTTACAAAACCACGCTTCAAAAAGATAGTAGCCACATGCAATTTAAAACGCTATTTCATGAAAGCTATATAACATATAATTGATTATTGAACTTGTTTGCTAAACACTAAAATGGATTATTTATGTTTCAAAACGCAATAATCAAATAATCTATTTCAAGTCGCGAATCCCAAACACCCTTAAGCCGGAGGTATATTTGAGTAGTGATGCTGATTGTTTTATTATACTATATCGGTGATGATGTTGGTTAAAGATAAAAAGTTCGATGCGACGACGATTAACGTGGACGTTATTACCCCAACATAATATTATACTTGTACGGTAGCAGTTTCTTGCTGTTATTTTGTTCATATTTTATTTTTGACTTTTTAAATAATTGTTCATTTTCAAAGCCTATTATTTTAGCTTTATGACCTCTCGTTTAAAGATGTTCAAAGGACATGTCTCTTAGGGAGCATTTATAAGCAGTTATTATATTGTACTTCCCGGCCTATGAATCTTTGCGCAATCATACGGGGCTATAGAAGTAAAAACACATTTTGTTTGTTTTTTGCATGCATCCCATAACGTATTTGCTATGAATACAAGTAACAGATAAATAAATCATTATAAATTTGGAAAATATTACCATTCTATGTCATGACACGAAGGGAGTAAATTCTACATCCTTCACTCATTTATCCACGTACAATTCAAACATATCGTTCAACGAGTTAGCTAGCAAAATAGGTCTAGTCAGCATTTCATGTTATTGTTAGTGCTATTTTAATCCATAAATCTTTCTTAAATAAAAACATATGAATTACACTTGTAAGAGTTGGCTTAGTTGACAAGAAGTTTCCGCTATCGTTACAAATTATAGGTCATAAGTTTTAAGATCGAGTTATGTCAGACGCAAACAAACCTAAAGTGATTACGATGTCTTTTCGCATAAAAGGGATATAAGCATGCACTTCAATTTTGACGGTTTGAACTCAAGTCTTGTAGTTTAATTAATTAATAAAACCTTAAAAAAATTAGAATATAATCTATGCAAACTCGTATTACAAATAAATTAGAGTTTGACATCGAAAACTAATTAAAATGACAAGTGATTCTTCTTTATTTACTTGGATTACACACAAATTATTATTACCCTTATCTTTTATATCGTTTCAGATCAACGATACCTCTCGACATACTTTTTATTTTCTATAATTTAACTCGCACGTGAGTTTAGGGTAATGAAAGAATCCCGACCGACCACCGACGACCAATTGACGCCCGACACCAACCGACACAAACCGACCTTAACTCGTGTCGAGACTCGGTTGGGTTTTCACCTTTGTCGGACTCTGCCTGTCTGGATTCGAGATTACCCGGAATAACACAAAGAAACCATACAAACGGTTTGCTTTCGAGACTCGGCCGGGATTCGAGACATTTAACTAAAACCGAGTCGAGTTCTGTACAGATTTTCATCTTGTTGGCTTCAGAATTGGCCTGAATTGGATCGAGACGGTTCGATTTTACCGATCCTCACCCCATGTGAGTCTACATAAAACTTGGAAATTGTATATAACAACAATCTATTCAATTTTATAGTTTACCACTCATCTTAAGTGGTAGCCTGGTAGGTGTTCTATTAACCACCAATTAGAGGAAAATATCGACATATTCGACCAGTAGTAGGCCGTAATTAGCCACCAATTACCATATCCCACCCAACAAATAACTATTCAATCCAATATTCATCCATCCATCTGTAACAAAAATCCCACTTTACTTGCTATAAAAATCCCAAACATTATTCATTTCATTTCCACTTCCTTTCATTTTATTCCCTCTCACCTACCTACCCCTTCACCAAAACCTAACAAACACCTTTTCGATCCACCAATCAGCCACAATCATGTCACTCACGCGCCGCACCACCACCTCCCTCCTCAAACCCCTAACCACCACTCTCACCACCACACCCACCCTCACGCGCCGCCTCTACTCCACCGACGAAACCCCAATCACCGTCGAAACATCCGTCCCATTCACCGGCCACAACTGCGACCCCCCCTCCCGATCCATCACCACCACACCGTCAGAGCTCATGACCTTCTTCACCGACATGTCCTTAATGCGCCGTATGGAGATCGCAGCAGACTCGTTATACAACCAAACTTATTAGAGGCTTCTGTCATCTTTACGACGGTCAGGAAGCTGTGTGTATTGGTATGGAATCAGCTATTACTAAAAGGATTGTATTATAACCGCCTACAGAGACCATTGTATTTTCTAGGGCGTGGGGGGACTTTGTTGGAGAGTTTTGCGGAGTTGATGGGTAGGCAGGACGGGTGTTCGCGCGGGAAAGGGGGGTCGATGCATTTTTATAAAAAGGATGCCGGGTTTTATGGGGGCATGGATTGTGGGCGCGCAAGTGCCGTTAGGGTGCGGGCTTGCGTTTGCGCAAAAGTATAAGAAGGATGAGAGTGTCACTTTTGCTATGTATGGTGATGGTGCTGCTAATCAAGGCCAGCTGTTTGAGGCGTTGAATATGGCTGCGCTTTGGGATTTGCCTGCGATCCTTGTTTGCTAGAATAATCACTGTAAGGACTGTTTGCTCGTAATTAACCGTGTTTAGGCGATTATGTTTTGTGTATTGATCAATATGATTACGAGAGCTAAAGATGTGGTTTGTTGTAGTTTAGTTAGTAAGTAATTATGTTTAATGGAGGATATGTATTGTGGTAAGTAGTATTTGGTTAATCAGGCGTTAAATTCTAGACGTGCTAAGCTTGCCAAGAAGATAGAAGTTTCAGACGTGATTTTGTGACTTGGCTAGTCACATGCTGTATAATTGTTGTATTGAGTATAGAAGAGGTGTTTGATTATTTGGGAATTAGTTTTAAGATATGGTAAGCTCGCCAAATTCGGAAGCTGAACAATTTGTATAGTGAAATGTGATTTATTGTGGTTAGCTATTTATATGTAATGGAATATATATATATGTGGATATATATTGTTGGATTAGTTGGTTGGCTTGGAGTATAGAAGAAGTATTCGGTCAACATGATTTAGAGACTTGAAGATGTGATTTATTGTGGTTTAGTTAGTTGTGTATATGGAGAATATACAACATTGGAAATGAGGATATGTGTTGGGAGTATACAAGAAGTATTTGGGTATTGAATTTTAGACATGATAAGCATGCCATGTTAGTAAATTTTATTAAACAGTTTATAGAAAAAAGGGAGATGTGTTTTGAGTACTTTCTAAGGCATACTTGAATAAGTTTGTATGGACTTCTGTTACTTAAAGGATTTCTACTTTATGAGTGATTATGTGTTTTGGTTGTTTCTAGGTATTATTTAGAGGCTTAAGATGTGATTATTGTAGAGTAGATATACTTATATATGTGATGGAAGATATTAAACATGGGGTTGTATATTGTTGGATCAGTTGGTTTGCTTGGAGTATAAGATAAGTATCTAGTATTGTAGTTATTTGGGCATTAAATTCTGGATATGGTAAGTCCACCAAGTCAGAGTTTAAGACAATCTAATGGCTAATAGTAAAATGTGTTTTGAGTACATATTTGGATGAGTTTGTAAGGATTCCTATCTTTCTCTTTTATATATATATTTTTGAAGATTTTTTGGGTTGGAAATTCACATGTCAAGTTAATTAACTAAGTTGGACTGTGTATAAACTATAAAGTATTATCATTTAATTTTGGGTGAAAATTGTTGTTGAAACTCTGTGAATTTAGAAGTCAGTGGCAGTTTTCTGAACTTTTAGTACTAGCGCAGAACCTCTAGCAAGTAAATGGTCAATAGTGCTACTGTCTTTGTATCTATTTATCTACATGTATCAGAAAAGTAAACAGTATTCATATTTTTTTTTGCTCATTGAGCTTGTGGGCATTTGTGCACACGTAATGCATGCAATTGAGATGTTTTGGATTGATGTGCAGATGGTATGGGTACAGCCGAATGGAGAGCTGCAAAGAGTCCTGCTTACTACAAGCGAGGAGACTATGTTCCAGGATTGAAGGTGAGTTTGTTCCTATATTTTGATCGAATTAAAATATTATGACTTGTTGCTGGTGGTGTTATTATTATTACTATCACCACCTCCATCGCCCAAACAATATTTTTCTTTGAAAATTTCTTTGCCTCCAAAAGTCATATCTCAGTCTGACCTGTAATATAAACTATTAGTTACAAATCTGTTCTAATATTACGTTTTAAATAAGCATTTTACTAACTTGTACTTGGTCAATTTCAGATCTGTTTAAAAGTATCATATTACCACTTTCTATACATTAAGATGGACTTTTTGTGGCTTATATTTTTTGCTTTTATATTGCTAGTTGGTTACTTGGTTTGTGATGAAAAGTAGTATAATATTTTGTTAAACATCATGAAACAGTATCTCCTTTGTGGCTATATTATCAGCTTTATCTTAAAATGTTATAGGTTTTACCATATCCCTGTTTCCTAGTTGGTTTACTTTATCTTTTCTTCCTAGGAGGTTGTATCTCTTTTCTCAGGAAGTACCATAGGTAGTACAGTCGCTGAAATATAAATTCCATCAAGCATTAGTGCACCATGGCATACATCAAGCCACTCGATAACATGTTATATAATGGTTTCTAAAACTCTGCTTGTACATGCTCTTGATAGCTACAGTTTGAGATCTACTCTTGTGACAATTTAAGGTTGCTGAGATCATCTGAATGCCTCTAATTACATATTGTTCCATACCAGTAGTCAATGTCTATACACTGTACTATTTCCTTGCCATGGAATGCGTGACAATACTCTTGGCACAGTTGAGGGGTTTGTTGTTCATCTAGTCGACATCCTCCAGTTTATTTTACTGAGTTAATTTAGGCCTAATAAATATGCATGCCCCACACTTTCGTGGGATGTAGTAAATGCTTTTATTCCTTTTATGTGATATCCATCTTTGTAAAACATGGATCATACATACTTTTATTTAGTCTATGTTTTATATGGTCTATTATGTTAAAATGAAAGCTGCAGTTATCTATTTTACAAGGATAAGTTTCAAGTCTTTCCAGAGTTGACCAGTTTGTATACCTCATTGCTGATTATCATAATTTGTATCCTTTTGCAGGTTGATGGTATGGATGCCTTTGCTGTCAAACAAGCTTGCAAATTTGCAAAGGAACATGCTTTGAAGAATGGACCTATTGTGAGTGGTCAAAGTTTTTATCTTGCTTTCATGACAGATTGCTACCCATACACAGAAACTGCATCTCATTCTTATTGGTCACAGCTGAAAACAGTAGTTGAGCATGCTGTGAAATGTATAATTATATGCATGTCTCTTTGAGAAAGTTATCTGTGGTTATTGATGTCCTTATCTGCTTTTCTTTCTTCTCTTTTTATTACTCCTAATTTGATCCATGCATAATTTAGAACACTCATCGAGTCATTATGTGAAATATATGTTTTAAAATAATTTGATCCATGCATATATATAGAACACTCATCGAGTCATATAATGTGAAATATATGTTTTAGAACCTCTTACAGTGTAATACAAGCATGGCAAACATGACAGTATTATCCATGTAAGCACCATTTAATAATGATCACATTGGGTTAACTTTTGTCTTCTTGATGGATATGTTCAGATTCTGGAAATGGACACCTACAGGTACCACGGTCACTCTATGTCTGATCCTGGTAGCACCTACCGTACTCGTGATGAGATTAGTGGTGTCAGACAGGTTGGTTGATCTCTTACATATCTGTTGAACTTTGAATCTTAACTACCACCTGTTAATGATGTCTACTTTGCCACGTGCAGGAACGTGATCCTATTGAAAGAATAAGGAAGTTGATTCTGGCTCATGATCTAGCCACTGAAAAAGAGCTCAAGGTGATACTTTGTTTCATTTGTCTATCTGTTGTCACAGTTATTCTTCACTCTTGAATCTTTCATTTTGCGGGTTCCATCTCAGTTTTGTTGTCACTTCATATATAACATGAAAATGTTAATTAGTTATTGTCTGTCAATGAGTTGATGGAATTCTTTGTATCCTTTTCAGGATATTGAGAAAGCAGCTAGAAAACAAGTTGATGAAGCCATTGCTAAGGCAAAGGTAAACAAGCCTCTTAAAGCTCTATTGTTACTTATTCAGGAAACATTAACCATCTGTGGATGGTGGTTTGAATAGTAGTAACTCACAAGTGATGTATTATAAAAGCATTTCATGAATTACGCACCTTTCACTTCATGGGTTTAACATACAAACATTACTGTTTCATTATCTTACAACTATCTTTTTCCAAAATTACAGGAAAGCCCAATGCCAGATGAGTCTGAACTGTTCACCAATGTTTACCGTAAAGGATATGGGGTTGAGGTATTTCTCTTTTCTCACTTCTGTTACTTCGTCTCTTGAGTTCATCAATAATTTTGGGCCTCTTGTATTCTAACCCATGGATTAGTTGGCCAAAAGGTCGGAAACCATGGTTACCCAAAAAAATTAATCCTACATAAGTGTGTAACTACTGTTTTGTAATCAAACTTGTTAAATACGTCGTGCAGTCATTTGGAGCAGACAGGAAAGAACTCAGAGCTAGACTTCCATGATCACGAAGTTAAATCACAGCCTCCCCACTCACCTCTTCTCTGCTCTCCACACACCATGCGAATAATGAGAGAACAGAGAGACCGAACAAATAACATATTTTAATGCTGTTTTGCTTTACTTTTTTTTCTGGTTGCTTTCATGGCAAAAGAAAGTTTTGATATGATTCTTTTAGGTAAAAGTATCAGATGCTGCTGCCTTTTATGTTCCTGGAGTTTATAATACGTTGACGGTTTGACTTGTAAAATGCATTGTTTATGTGAAGAATGTTGTTATCTTCTTATGATTTTTGCTGGTTATCAGCATATATATCTGGTATTGTTTTGAGTTATAAGCAACCGGTAAACTATATGGCAAATCGGTGATTATATGTTGTGTCATTGATTTTATACCGTCATATTTCAGCTTTTGTATTATTATAGAAGAAGTATTATTTATCATGAAATGTTAAGACCATTTTAAGTTGCATGAATAAGGGGGATTTGGTTAGAGGGTATGGGAATGAAAAACTGACTTTCATTCCTAATACAGTTGTTTGATTAGTGAGTTTTACTTTTGAAATAGCTATCGAACCCTCGAAACTAGCATTTTATAAACCAACCAAAGGTGGTGGGTTTCTAAACCCATACCTATTCTCATAATCATAGTCATTCCCTTTACGAACCAAACACCCCTTAAAGGTTTTCTAGATATTGTTGTGAAAATGAATTGTGGATTTGTACTTGTGTTCTTTTGTATAAAAGTCGACCAAAAAGAGTTTTTCCAAGTGCAAGGTCTAAATCCACACGAAACGAGGATTGTAAAGTTAGAAAATTATGTCTAGATCTGATTTCTAAAAATTGGTCTTTGGCATGTTTTTAGAGACAAACTTCTCTTACAAAGGGCACTCTTCCATTTTGCGCTTTTTTTTTTTTTTTTTTTTTTATAATTTTTTTTATATAAAAACTATAAACCCGAAAGACGGAACATAAAATATAAAGTTTAATAAATCGACGCTTAAAACTGTTAAATACTAATAAAACCGACAAAAACCGCACAGACTAAATAAATAGTGACAAAAACATTCGACTAAAACCCTTACGTCTACATCATAGTGGGTTTGTATAATATGGTGCAAGTAAATATGCTGGCATTTATTGAGTTTGATAGAAGATTCAAGTGACAACTTTGCTCAATCACAGCATATAGCATGAACATAAATGTAATCAAATTGATAACCTAGATCCGAATCATAGAAATATTTGTTTTCTTTCTAAAACGGCATTCCCACATTTACCATAAAGTTGTAGCCTTGCAAATACTTGTGTCCTCAAGTCATATATCTCAGAGAGGTTAGGGCTTGATTTAATCTTCGCAAATTAAGCGTGACATGATTTATATTTCGCAGTCTATTTAGTTATGAGGGTGAGTGAATATGATAGAGTAAGGTGTGTAAATGTTTAGTTGGTTGTTGAGTGGGTGTGTCATAAAGAATGGCGCACACACGCATCTCTTGTTTGATCGCTATTCGACATTGTTTGATCGCCGCCTCACGTGATGGATCTAAAAGCAGATTAAGTTTGGAAAGTAACACGTGCAAATATTAATCGAATGTGTGACACTCTAAATTTTGCCGAGATTGTAAGAGAATCAGCCTTTTGATTAATAATACTTTCTCCGTCTTAATTTATTAGTCCATTTTTTTTAGTTGTCCTAAAATACTTGTTTACTATGATATTTTAGCAAATCAAAAGAGACTTTAGTAGGTAGATATGATATGTGATTGTTAAAAAAACGATTTAGTAGGAATTTCATTAAACTACATGCAATATAAAATGGACTAACAAATTAGGATGAAATTAGCAATACAATAAATAACTAAAACATGTTATAATAGTAACCATATGTTTGAAGTTTAGTGTAGAAAGGGAATCCTAGAAGTGGGGGCAAAGGAAGTAGTAGGTTAAAATGGTTGCTTTAATTAGTAGGTCCAACAGAGAATCCGTGGGCCTTTTTTCACAGGTACATTACATTTGATGTCGTAGTCCGTGTTGTGTTGTCACGGGTGTACTATTCAATGCTAATTGACTGGCTCGTTATCAAAACAACTTGCATTTTATTTTTACTAAAAGTACAATATTTGGGTTTTAAATCTTTATGAGGTTAGGATTAATAGCTTAGCACGAATGTTACACATTGGTGTTGAGCTATTTGTTGTAAACATGCACAAATGTTTCACCGTTCTCGTCTAGCTAGCCTTTTCGAGTTTCAACACTTCTTCTTAGCCTTCACTAGATGAATCAACGTCCCATCGTTGCCTTCTCCCCCTCTGGCCACCTTAAAAAATCCAAACACGTACAACATGCAAGCGTATCGATAAAAAAAATAGATGGGAGTGAGACTTGTCGATCCGATTTTGGTGTAACAATTTTTTTTCTTTTTATTTTATATTTTTAATGCTTGATTGAAATGTATATAACTCACATTAATCCTATAATGTGAATCTTTAAGGTGTATTCTTTCATGCTCAGTGATAACACTTTACGCCACGCCGCCTTTTTCCCATATAACCCAGAACCTATAATTTAACCCAAAAACACTCTCCTTTCATCATTCAATTTATAGGACACCTAAGTGTAGATTTAGATGGATGGATTGGTTAGGAAACCCTATTGATACTCATTCTTTTTTGTAATTTTTTGGTTTGCTAGCATTTGCTAGCTTTTATATAATACCACTGTTCTAAAAAAAAGTTATTGGACACCTCATTTACCACACATAACCCAAAATAAATAAATAAATAAATAAACAAATAAATAATAATTAGACTAAAATACACCGTTGGTCCCTAAACTTGGCTGGACGGATCGCGATGGATTTAAACCCGACTTTTCATCGCCATAGGTCCAAACCTTGGCCATCAAATGCCGATTCGTCCTCGACCGTAATGGGACAATAAACCGATTTCCTTCGAGGTATTATAGACCATTCACTTTTTTACCCATTAATAAAGTCTGTTAAACATCATAACCAACTACATCATTAATAAAGTCTCATTAAACATCATGATTTAGTGCCAGTATTTGCATTTTCACCACATCTTTTAAACCATTGCTTTAGCTTTACGATACAAGGGGCTTGGTTCTATCGATTAAAGTTTTGGTGATACAAGGTCCTGCTTGGTTTTAATGATATAAGTGGCATGTTTGGTTTTGCGATATAAGGGATGTTTGGCTTTGTTGATACTAATAACACTAAAATACACCCAATATCACAATACAAGAACAGATTAAACAACACATAACCCAAATGATATTTTATCATTAATAAAGTCTCTAAACATCATAACCAACTACATCAAATCTAATTTACATACCCTTTTAGCAAAACTATCACCCAAAAGACCTTTATCTACCCCATGGAAAATCAAAATTCGTGCATTATGTTCACCATTTTCTTAACAAACTCTTGGTTGAACCGAATACCTTCATCCGCTTGACCAACAACTGTATGAGTTGGGCAAGTTGGTTCATGTGTTCTCGATCGATTTTGTTCAACAGATCGACACGCCAAGCGCAATTCCACGAGGTCCCGAGCTTGATTCTCTCTATCGCCTCCCACGCTTGATGATTCCCGCCTTCGATGTCGAATGCATCAAGAACTAGCTCTTAGAATCCTCTCGCGCCTCTTCTTCAAACCAGATAGCCATACGATCATTCAGATTTGGCGAATCACCACCTCCACGAGTTCGCTTAAATGGGAAATCGCCATTGGAAAGTTGTGTGTGGAAAAAGTGGTAGACGAGTGTATCGCTTGGTGTGCACTAGTTAATATCGCTCCGGTGAAGAGACGGTGAAGGACCTAATAGTTACCTTTTTTCACACTAGGTCCCCGAATTTGTCTTGCTTCTTGTTGTCATACTTAAAACTCCCCACCAATATTCACTTTAGAATACACAATTGGTCCCTCAAGTTGCCAACTTACGTAAAACCATTAGAAGTTTGACTTTGTTAAGTCAAACTCTAAAACATATCAAATTATCAATTCACTCCAAAACAAATATTTAGTAATGGTTTTGCAATATTGACTTTACAAAGTCAAATACCATTCTATATATTATTGAATATTCCACTAGCCATCCTTATCATCAAACTTCAAATACCATTATGCCTTTTGACTTAATCTTCCAAAGGTTTTCAATCCTTCCGACATTACGACTCGCTCACAGCTAACCCATTCACCATTTTCAAGTATTGACTAACTAAATTAAACCGAAATGCGCTTTTACTACAATCAAATAAAAATGCTAAATGAAAGTTCGACTTTCGAATGTCAAACTTTCATCACCTACAATACGCATAAACAACAACATATGAACAATCTAATTTTAAGTAAACCATTTAAACAATTATTGTACAAAATTACCAAAACTATTTTGCAACATTAATTGTCCAAGGGTATTCAACCCAAACTTAAACTACAACCAATAAAGAAATCTACCACTACTGGGGAAGCTCGGTGGAGTTTCAACAACTTCCTAGCCAACCCCGCTTGTTCCCGGTATTTTCATTCCCATCGCGACTCTATCGCTTTTCGATATTGATTGTCTTTAGCGACCGGAACACGCAAGTATACACTTTATTAAAGTTATTTCATGCCTGCTCGGGAAAAGCTCAAACACCACCGTCAGAATGACCATGGTCGAATGTGTTTGTGTTCACAACAAAGGAAATTTTTGCAGCGTAGATCACTAAGCGTGTTTGTACTGAAAAATTAAATAGTGTTGAGATACACAAACATGGCAATTTAGGAATGTTTTATTTGATACATATGCATTACAAAGATTACACTTACTCGGTATCTAGCATTTTCAATTCGGAGATGACCGAATCATTACAATGGTGAACGCTACCATAACACCATTCCCAAAATCGACATCGGACGATTTTAAGGTTAATCGTGGAAACAAAGGGCACCTTCATCCTAGGATTAGCTTCATGTATCAACTACAAGAAGTTTTATGATTAAATTTCATTATCATACACATCTCTATAACATTGTTAAATTATAAGTTGTAAACCGAAATTGTTCTTACCTGCAATCACTAAAATCCAATGTAGGGTCTCAAGATTTTGAAGTCTTGTCATGAAAGATATCGGATGTTGTGATTGTGGTCACAACATTATAACGACCTAATGACAAATGTAACTTCTTCAAATTCCCAAGTTTTGCAATATCCCATAGTCTCATCTCGCTTGTACTAGGACGATTCATTTTAAGAGACTCAGTGAGGACAACCAAAGAATAAAGTCCCAAATCGAACCGCTTTAGAAAATTGACATGAATCAATTCTAGGGTCGAGAGATTTGGAAAGCCATGAAAATATTCCAAAGTAGCCATAGCACAAACATGAAGTACCGGATGTTTCAACTCATTACGAGTAAAGTTGGTTGGAACGAATCGGGTCACCATACCAATTTGTAATAATCGGCTCCTCAATTCCATTGTCACCAAAACAAGAGCCACTCATGAACTGCTCATAATGAAAGTTGTCTATTCCAATAATTGATCTTGGCTCTACAATAAGACAAACTTTCTTATTGGACCCATAAGTCGATTTAAGAATCTAGTAACAAGCCTACCATCAAACTCGTATGTTAAATAATAAAAGAAATCCTCATCAAGTATGACATCGGTGAGCAAAGTCCACTTAGACCTCCGCTTTACGCTAAACTAGAGGTTCTCACCGCTTCTAACAAAGGCAACCGATTCAAAATGTTAGTGATCACTTCATCCGCATGTTGGTAAAACGATCGATCGACATGGTTTTGTTGGAAGTGGGTTGGTCTTTGAGTTCGAAATGAGGATTTATATTCTTGATTTCGATTTGCGCTTATCGCTTCTAGATAATGTGGTTTTATGTGATTGGCAAAGTTGTTTGTTGGGTGGGTATTGTTCCCGCGAAATTAAAAGCAACAGATCGGGAAGGTTTTGCTAATATCCATACTCACAATTGGTCCCGGGTTGAAGGTTGGGTCAAAAAGTGAATGGTCTATAATACCCTCAAGGAAATCGGTTTGACCGTCTCCACTCGTCGAGGGACGAACCGCATTGATGGCCAAGGTTTGGACCTATGGCGATGAAAAGTCGGGTTTCGTCCCATCGCGATCCGTCCAACAAGTTTAGGGACCAACGGTGTATTTTAGTCTAATAATTATGACTTGGCTAGTAGGGATGACGCCAAAGCTTACCAGGAGTGTGATATTGAGTTATAGGGCTATAACACACCTTATAACGTGTGACATCGTGTACTCTTAAAGTTACTTCATATCTCTTATCCTACCCTTTACGGTATCGTACTAAAGGTTGAATTCAATCCCTATGAATATTAGTAGGAAAACTATCAAGCATTAAGATTATCAAGGTGAAAAGAGCGTGTAGATAAATTTATAGATACACGGAGTAAAACTTACTCCCTCCGTCCTAAAACAAATTTTACAAACAAGAAATATACGATTTAAGAAAAACATCATTATTACAGTTTTTTTATTTTTAATTTTTGCAAAATTATATTTTTACTCTTAATTAATTTACAACTACTTTAAAGTTTGTAATAGTAACCTCAATAGAGATTATATTGTAAACTTGATCTAACTTTCGTATCCATTTGTAGAAATGAGCATTTAATTTGAAAAAAAAAAAACGAAAAAGAAATTTAGAGAATAATTTAGAACGGAGGTAGTATGTATCTACAATTGGTGCATAATTTATTTTATTTATTTATTTTTATGTTCGGTATGAATGTATGATACAAGAATGAAAGACAAGAAAAAAACAAAGAAGCCTTACTCCCAACAGACTTTTTTGTTTTTACTATACTTAATTCAGAACTAGATATTAAATTGAGTGGTCGTAGTCTCACAGGCATTATTTTTCTAACCTCTTAAAACTGTAAATAATACCCAAAAAAAAAAAAAAAAACCAATAGTATCAATCGGTAACTGTAGCATACCACAAACTTAGAAAATGGCAACTTATTAACCTTTTGCAACTTCAAAACCGCCCCCATCTCAATTCTATTACTCCGTATATATTTTAAGAAATGAAGGCTTAGCCAATAGCTAATTAATGTATTATAAACCATCTATAGGTTAAAAATAAGTAAAATTATTCAGTTGTCATGTTGCTCTCGACAAGAGCATCCCGAACAACAATCTTGAATTCTTGATAGTGATTTGTCTGTTCAAACTTACAAATCTATGCAACGAAAACTAAATAAAACAAACTTTATTTTAATGTTAATGTCTCTATTGTTGATTAATATAAGTTTGAACCTTCTTTTTGTATAAGAACTGATCGTTTTGGAATTGTTAAAATTGCTTAGTAGAGTTTTAAAATTAAGTTATGCAGTTAAGATTTAACTTAACCATGTTTAAGAATGTTGTCAAAGTACATGAATTGATATTGCGCAAATAGCTAGCCCTCCAAGATTTTGAATTATGAAGTGAGACATGTGAGGTGACTCTGAAGAGCTTCAGCTTTCGGCATCTAAACTTGAAATCATTTTAAAGAATCATAAGTACTTACCACTAGACCGCCCTGTTGAGTTTTGGTGCAACATGGGTGTAGCCACACCTCAATCATACGAACAAACTTTGTCTATATTATTGTGTTTATATTTTATGCAGAAAGTTTATCTTTACCGTTTGTATGTAAACAAAAAAGGGGGTTTTTTGAACTTCGTCCCCTTGTATACAACATGTTCCTTGCCAACTTTAGATGCTATTACGTGTGTCTAGTTATCTTGTATGATATGTGTAAAGTTTGGTTGTGAAAACATCAGAACATTTGTTAGATACTTCCATTTGTATGATGCCAAAAGAAGTAAGAAGCAACATTTGTTGGGTTCTAAACTTCTAAAAGCTCACATAATTATATAAAAAAAATAGGTGCGTTTGAAACTATAAATTCAAATCGGTGACGTTTGAGGTTCAATGAAGTGGACTTGCGCAAATTTTGGGTTTACATCTTTGGTTTTGAAGATTGTGTTTAGAGACATGTCGCAAAGTGATGTTTCGGCACCAAGTATATAACGGTATTTGTCTCTTAGGTGCTACTGTAATAACAACCTGACCAACATAACCACCCTTTTTGACATATTAACTACTCACATAACTCGCGCATGAATTTGGTTCCCAGGTTCCACATGTTGAATTCATATCGAATATATCTAATCCAATCATCTATAGAAACTTGATTTTTGTTTTCTTTTGTTAGAATAGGTGAATCACACATATAGGATTCATGAGCAGAACTTTACACGTAACTAACATCACCTCTTTTATGACGATTAATCAGTTGAACCAAGGCCCGGGCTCAACACTCATAGATCTAAAGTTTGTTTATGCCAAACTATAGCGGGGCTCTGCCTGAATCCCATAGACAAATTGGAGACATATAAGAAACAAGAAATCAAAATTCCAGTAACAAAAGGGAAAACGGAAATACAGATAAATGCTTGATCGATACCACAAAGAAACAAAACGTAGCTTAGTAAATTTTATGTTTTCTTGTACAACACCATCAAAAACATGAATACGGTT
Source organism: Chrysanthemum lavandulifolium (assembly GCA_022545495.1). NCBI lineage: Eukaryota > Viridiplantae > Streptophyta > Magnoliopsida > Asterales > Asteraceae > Chrysanthemum > Chrysanthemum lavandulifolium. Next base: position 95,024,566 of record CM040246.1, read on the forward strand.
GTAGAAAAGAGAAGACTCTCAGATGAAGCTTGAACTTATAATCAATCATGCACAGGGGACAAGTCTAATCCAGGATCACGTTTGGCATGCTTACAGCATTCAAAGATTTACAGATACTCGAGTAAGTCTTCCTGGTTCTCTAAATCCCAAACAACTACTTTACCATCTAATCCTGTAATGTTCATCAATTATGAAAACTAATCATGAAACAGATTAAACAAGAGAACCTCCATCAAATAAAAGTTGCAACAGACTATTAGTTGATCTTAATACGACAACGGGTAAATTGGTAATTTTGTTTAAAATATTTTTCCCCAAAAAAGAAACTACTGGAACTCATGGTAAAGTGTTAAAAACATAAACGTGTTCAAAAAGAGTTGTATTTCTGTTTCCCTTTTTGTAACTTTTATATGCGGGCTTTGAGTATCGAGTAATAGTAAAGTAGCAGATTTAGTTACAAGGAAAATGGAAATTTTCATATACAGTGTTCTGTCACGTGTTCATAAAGAGTTGTATACGCACTTAGATATACAGTTTTTGTTACGTGTTCAAAAAGAGTTGTATACGGGCTTTGATATTATAGCCCATATATCATTTTCCTGTAGGATATACATGTTCAAAAAGAGTTGTATCATTTTCATTTACAGTAATATACATAATTGTTTGATATACGGGCTTTGGGTATAGTAAAGTAGCTGATTTAACCAGTGTCGTACTTTGTTACACATATTCTTAAAAAATATAGGGAATACTTGGTAAACACAGAAGGATTTCAGACTTTTTGACTAACAATATAACACATTTTTTTAATAAACAGCCAACAATATCACAAACAATAGAGGAAAGTGTATTTGCACTTGTGTTATATATCATAACTTTGGGAAAAAAACATAAAAGCCGGTTGAGGGTTAATCTCCATTATTTATTGTGTAGCAGGACATCCCTAAATATAAACAGTTGTATTTTCTTGAACTAGAGAACGAACCGATACGTTTAACCCCTTTCATTTCCCATCTTCTCTTTGCGAGTCCATATACGCAAATCCAAACATATAGATGGAAAATGAGAAATGAAATGAAGGAAAATACGAAGGGGCCGTTTAGTTGAAAAATAATATTTCTTTGTTTTTCTCTTTTCCAAAAAAAAAAATATTTCTTTGTTTTTCATCTCTAAATTTGTAAAACATGGAGGGGGTTTTAATCTCCAAAAAGAGTTGTAACTAAAAACAGAACACCATTTGAACATGGTTTTTAACTAAAAACAGAACACCATTTGAACACAGTTTTTTAGTTACAAGGAAAATGGAAACTTTGAATGATAAAGGATAATGATAAAAATTCAAAAGAGATGTTCTGAAGTTTCCTTTTATAATTTAGGAAATAGGAATTTTGTGATTAGTAGACAACGTTTTAGAAAAGGCCATTTTGAATACGTTTTATATTTTCCCTGTTGTCTACAAAATTTTTGTGAGGAAAACAATATTTCATGCAAACTGCAAAAGCAAGCAAACCTTTAAAACAGAAATATATTCTTACCTGAAGTGCTAAAGGTGGTCATATTGGTACTGTTTGGTTTATTCAAAGTACGTGTGTGCGAGATCGTAGAGAACCCAATTTAGGGTTTTGGTGGTTTGGTGGTCGAATCCCACAAGGGACGACTTGTAATAAACCCCTATTTAGGGTTTGTCGTTTACTTGATCTCGTTACTTGAATCGCAAGGAAGCTAACAAGGTACGCATTTCTTTTAGGTTAATTTATGTACACTATATATGATCTATTTATTCCGCTGCGTACTCTTGATGCTTATATGTGTTTAATATGATTAATTGATTACATATTCCAACAAGTTTCACTTTCAAGACTCTCTTGTGATGACTATTGATTTGCAAGAATAGTGCATTGAAATGCAAATTAATGGATGTTGCAACTTAGACTCATCTACTTATGATTGAGCCGATTAGGATTTTACGTTAACCTTTAGGGGTCAAACAAGTAGCTTCAACTAAAATGGGACAAAATGACTAGCAAAAGGTATTTTATAAATCTTAAAGTCTCCTATATCAATTTCGAATAATAGATTAAAAATTCATAATAAAATACTCCTAAATGTTTGATTTGTTAGGAATAAGAACAAGTAGAAAGAAAGGCAAGATTTACCCTGATTTGTGCACCCACAGATATCATGCCGAGGGTGATTCCGAAGAAGCAGCCTCTTGCTTGGGCCGTTTCTGCTCGGCAGGAGGTCCATCTCTCTGTCTTACATACCTTTTACTTTCATATTTGGATTGTTTGCGTGGCTTTGGTTGATAAGTAGGATATTGGCAAGGAATAATTTCACCATTGACATACTTGTCACCTAAATATTGCAAGAGTAAGCATATAACTGTAGAGTCTTTTTAACACCAGTTGATCATAACATATTTAAAAGATTCTGTTATGTTTGCATAAGTAAGCATATAAATGTTTGAAAATATCACCTCCATAGTCCTTATTCTTCACATCTATGTATGAATCAGGCAAAACCCAAAGCACTCCAGGTAGTCCTACAAAAGAAAACGCCATTAGGCTATCAGGTATAAGTTTCTTCCAACTAACTCGCTAATGTTGATAACTGATTCTTATGGTAATTTACCTTTGAATTTTTCAGATGTTTCTTCAGATACCGTGCATTGAAATCCAGTGTACGTGGTCGTGCTAAAAGCATACATGTTCTTCTTTGCTTCTTCCATGCTGACATACACAATTTTAGCACAATTAAAAAAAAATTATAATTTAATATTGTAAACATGTATATCATATTGAAAGTTACAAACTTGAACTCCAGTTATAGAAGTTTGAACCAGAAAGTAGACTTTTAGTTATTTCAAAAAAAAAAAAAAAAAAGTAAGACTTTTAGTTTGTATGAACTTATGCTAATGACACAAACTGGCAAATCAACAGAAAAACATTAATAGCAAGTTGGATCTGGTCTAGTGTCTATACACTACACAGAAGTAAACAAACTGAAAACAGTCAGACGAATCATTTTACTATCACACGAGTTTTCCTTAAATGACAAGCACACAATACATACTGCTACATTAATTTATAAACATTCATCTTAAGAGAAACTTGTCTAAACCATACAAATTATGGGTGCGTGTTGGTTGTAGATATACTTTACTGATAACCAACCAATCAATTCCATACACTTGCTTCAGTGGAAGAATTTATCATTCTTACACAGTTACACGTTATGCATAAGTTGGATCAGGTCATCGTAAGTTGTCTCACATATATAGTGTTTTCAATGCTTATGCAAGGCTGGGAGTATATCATCTTATTATAGAGTAAAAGAAGCAGTTTTCAATAAGCAGGTTGGGACTTGCTTATTTCAATGTGCTTATTTGAGATAAAAGTAAAACTATATATGTTAATAGTCAAATAGTCTCATATCTGACCCTAAAATCCTTAAAATGTCTCCTGAACAGCTCATTATTAAGCTACTTATATGCTTCTGCGTATAAGGACAAGCATAAGCAATTCACAAACAACATGATATAATTTTAGTACAAAATCTAGAAATTAAAAAAAAAAAAAAAAGCAGAGTACCTTCCAAGAACAGTAGCAAGAGTATTCAAATAAGTATCAATCATCTGTTCCCTAGTAGGAGCAGGGTCTTTAGGAAACTCCATAACAATCAACCAATGATTATAATCACATCCTGGTAACATAATAGTCTCTCTTGGTTCACTACTACTACTCCTTCGAGAAGAATAATCCCCATCAACTGCAGCAGCTTTTGTTAAAACCCTGTTTGAGTTTTTTAAAATGGGGGGTTTTATAAAAGATTGTGAAGGAGTGATGAATGATGATGGTTTTTTTGAAATAGGGTTTAAGGGTTTTGAAATGGGGTTTATTAGGGTTTTGGAAATGAGGGAAAGATTGAGTGTAGCCATTGGAGTTGTGGAACTGGAAATGGAGTCAGTGTGGGGGATAAGGGTGGAAGGAAAGAGTGATAGTACTTTGTTTAGTTGGATGAAAGGGTTTTACATATTGGGCCAAGGATGTATAGAAAACATGTTTGGGCTATGAGTTAATTTGATTCTTGAATATTTGAGTGCTTGTAGATAGATATTGGGAAAAGGGTTTTTTATTTTATCGAAATATAAAATGACCAGGTCGTTTAGTTTTATCTCAAACGCGGGGACTTGTCGGTATACTTTAGTCATTTAGTTTGGTGCCGGTAGTCTATAAATCTGTTAACAACGTTTATTGTTACGTGAAAAATGCAAAATAGACAAACAAAAAAAAAACAAAAAAAAAGACATCATTTAGCAAGTGGCAATGAACCCCCCGCGTTACAGCAGGGGTGTTTGATACTTATATGTTCATATACGTGGCAGAGAGGGAAAGTCGGTTATGTGCATAGCATAGCTATCTAGTTGTAAGGAAACTTTTATAAACTTGTATCAAGTAGCAGATAATATTAATTTTGTTGGTCAAGTGTATTTAGAGACCTGAGATGGTGAATCACATTTGTATTCTTGGTCACATTTGCAACTTTGTGTTAATACCCAATGGCTTCAGTAGAAGATCTAGATACCAAACTTTCGTTCTTTTATTGGCTGATTGTCATGGTATAAGAAATGAACAAAAAAAAAAGTTACAATGTTGTCACGAAATACAGTGAGCGAGGAAATAGAACATATAAGTAGACCAGTGGCCTGAAAGCCTATATAGTATATAATGTTCCAATGCTGGGCTCCTCGCCATAGGCTTGTCCTAGAAAATATTATTTTATACAACGTTACTTCACGACGAAGAATCCCTTATATTATACACGTTATATAAGGCACCAAACTGGTGACAAAATGCAACGAAACATTAGTTGGTACAGCAGGTGTACAATGTCTAGTCTAGGTAGTTACCACCTGTGACAAAATATACTGCTACACTACAGACATCACGGTTAATGTTTATCCTAACGGGTTACCGACATAGACTACATGATTTGAGTCTTATGAGGAGCTACTCACTGTCTGCCTCTCTTGTTGAAACATCCAATTCAGCAGCTTTGGCTGCGTGAGAAACAACGTGTGCACCAATACAGTTGTAAGAAACACTTTTCTACATATTATTTAAATCAAATGACGTCAAAAGATGCACAAATGTATATGTCTACGACAGTGTTTGTTACATTGGTTTCAAACAATTTCAGTAATTATCTTTTTGGTACGCTTGCTTCATTGTTATAAAAAAATGGGTGATCTAATATCGCACCCCATGAAATCCTTCCTTGACCCATAGTAAGCCAATCATCGCCCAATGATTCAGTTTGTCTTCTTTTTTTTTTTTTTTTTTTTTTTTTTTAGTTTTTAGTTTTAGTTTTTTTGTTTTGTGTTTGTGTATAATTTATATTTGTGTAATGTATATATATAGTGTTTTATTTGTAGAGTATATATAGTGTGTATTTATTTGTGTAGTGTTTTTATATGTATAGTGTATTTAATTGTGTAGTGTTTTATACGATATTTATTTTACGTTATGCTTTTAATTGTGTGTTTGTTTCCATTTAATTAATCAATAACAATAAAACATTAAACAAGTAAAACAACAATGTTTTCAATATTACAACGAAATCTACTCCATGAAGATTATTAATGTCATCTATAAGCTCATAGAGTATTCCACTTACCGACATGCGTGATCAACCTGATTTCTTGCCAATTCCATGATGCCTCCAACGCCTTTATTTTTGCATGCAACAAATTGTTTTCACCAATAGCGTGTTGATCGTTGTATCTTTAGTTTCATAGTTTGAGTAATGCGTTGAAGAAGAGGCTCACCAAAGTACTTTTGTTGAAATATTTCCTTCCACATGAAGATCGACACCCATAGTCTTTAGTCCTCGACCGTTATATGATTAAACAATTATAAGAAATGTATTCTAAACAAACAAGTTATTGATATATTTACGCAAATAAGCAAACGTTTAATTATTTACCTTGAGAAAGGACACGATAATACTTCGCACTAGTATGGAATTTCATGGGATGTTCTTTCAATTATTAATCCACGCCGACAACGACACAAGTAAGGATTTTGTTGATCCGCCAAAAGAATTTGTATAATTATTCACAACATAAATTATTAATATGATGGTTCACAAAATTAGAAGCTTTCAATACATAAATAACCAATCTTGTTATAGATTAATAGTTGATACATGGTTCACAAAATTACAATATAACTAGAAACTAAGATCAATCACGCCCGATCGCGTAGTCGCCCAATGATGCCGCCATCCGTCCCACACGAGACTCTAACTCAAATCTCCTCAATCCGCCAATCTCGCTCGACTTGTCAACGCGAGACGGTCAGATCAAAAGATGAGGAAGAACCGGAGGATTTGTATAAAAGTGTCCTCATCTGCATGGAGATATAATTGAGAGGAGGCACATAAGATTGTGAAGAAAGCACATAACTGGACTCTCAACACGAGCGGGTGTGTGGTTGACACAATGAATGTCCTCCACCGAATGTCATCCGATTCTGAATAAAACATGAGGAAGAACCGAGCAGAGCGTAATCAGTAATAAAAGATGACGAGTCGTTTGCTATAAATCAAGAATCGCCTATACATGTTGTGTCATTTACAATATAAATCAAGAATCGCTATACATGTTTTGTCATTTACAATATAAATCAAGAATCGTCTATACATGTTTTGTCATTTACAATATAAATCAATAATCGCTTTCTACGACGCCTAAACATCCCCGTCGCTGAAAGCAAACACATGTTCCCATGGCGCTGCCTCGGCATTTCTATAATGTCTCCATGTGGGTGATTATACGGAGTGGTGAGTCTTCATCAAGAACCGCAAGAACGGTGAGCACAATCGTTGTTCCCCACACGAAGAATCACAACGGAGACAATATTTCGTCGAATCGGAGAACCTCTCAATAAGACACAAAATAGATTGTGAATTGGTTATACATACAATAGGACGGTTAAGAGTCGTAGTAATAACCACTCCCATTTCTCGCATACTCATCCAATAACGCCGGTGTCCGCACTGTTAAACCAATTCATCGAGTTACGTGTAGATGTAAATAAATTACCCACAATTCCGTAATCTTCCTCGTGATTGTCTACCTCTTCCGCGGGTAATATTGTTCTTGTATCACCAACTTAACACATTCCAACACCCATTTGAAATTTGGTTTTTTTCCTTGTCCAAAAGCTAAACGCCATCGAGAATGTTGTGTTTGTTGGAGAAACCCAACAATTATAAAGAATGGCGGTTTAAACATCGTGGTGTTGTATGTGGAGTCCATCACGATGATTTAGGATATGTTGTCCACAAGGCATATGACGTCGGGTGAACAAAAATATTTCATCAGGTTCATTTGTGCGGTCATTTATCCTAGGGTAATATGTATAACCTCGACAGCGCAAATGTACTAACAGGAGTTGTATCGAGTCAAATCACCACGATTAGCGCGACGTATCTTGTCTTGTGCATTGTATATCGTTTTAATGCCGCATACGTTATTCGGATCGCTCTCTTTATTGCGAAAGTATAATTAGTGGTGCTACATGTTGTTCGTCATCCGCTTCACAAAACGAACTCATTTTCTTTTAATCGCATGGCTTGTGAAAACCATGGAACGAGTCTACGAATACATGATTATGCCTTTACACTGACATTCAATATCCAACCATTTTACGTTTATGAAATTTCGCTAAGAATTGAATGGGCAATTAATTTTAGCGGATCTTAGTCATTGCTCAAGTTCATCTTCTAAACCTTCACATGCAGACTTCCCATATCTAGAACACAACAATTCGACAGAGATCTTATATTTCTATCTGTTTTACTTCTTCCTTTAACAATAACAAAACCAATCGATTCAAAGAAGAGATTTCACCCAATCAATTAAAGATCTTCATTCTGAAACACCAAAAAATAAAAACACAAGAACTTTTATTTTTAATAAACTTTATAAAAAATACAACTTTATTTATTGTTACATTTTTTATATTAGTTTTATTTTATTGTTACTTTTATTTTTTTAACAAATTTTTTAATAAACCTTACATAAATTTACAAACCTTACGCAAATTTACGTTTACTTTTGAAATAACTTTTTTTAACTACTTTACAAATAACTTTTTAACAAACCTTATTTTTTTATTTTTTTACAAACTTTACTTTTTTTTACAAATAACTTTTACTTTTGAAAAAAAAAAAAAAACAAACCGGTATTGAAAACCGGGTGCCGCCCACATTATTACCCAACCCCCACTGTGCATTGCTACTAACTCTCTCTTTACTCTCTCTTACCCACAATTATTACTCTCATTTATCTCTCTTCTCTCTCTCTATTTGCTACTAACTTTCCGGCGAACTAAAAATGTTTCCGGCCACGCACCACCGGATATTTTCACCCCATATACCAAACGATAGATCGGGAAAAGGTGATCATTTTAACATAGGGCACGTGCGGTATTTCTCACCGACGCGCCCTAGATCTAAAGTTTTAGATTCGGTTTTCGTGATGGTATATGGGTTGATGTTGTTGTTGGTCTAATGAGGTGCATGGTATATATGGATGCAGTTGGTTTTGAAGTTGGTATATTGTACGCATGGTATTTTTTGGTTTTGAAGTTTATGATAGTGGTGTTAGGTACTTTCCTAATAAGGTGTTTGTGATAGTGGTTTTGAAGTTTATGATAGTGGTGCATGGTATATATGGATGCAGTTGGTTTTGAAGTAGGTATTTTTTGAAGTATATTGTACGCCGGTAAATAAGCTTAAACAAACACCCCGTAAAATTAACTTGTGTTAGGTACTTTCCTAATAAGGTGTTTGTTTAAGTTTATTTGTGAGCCATGGCAGTTGGAAATATTTCTATGGTATTTTTGAGCAATGGCAGTTGGAAATTTTTTTTGAGCCATGGCAGTTGGAATTTTTTTTGAGCCATGGCAGTTGGAATTTTTTTTGAGCCATGGTTGCGTATCTGAACTTGGTATTTTTGAGCCATGGTTGCGTATCTGAAACTTCTAATGGTTGCTTATCTAAACTTGGTTTTTTTTAAATGGTCAAAAAAAATTCCGACTACGTTTTTTTTAAGTTTTAAAACTGATTAATAAAAAAATAAATAAAACTTGTAAAAAAGTTATATACTTTATTTAGTAAAAAAGAAATAAAAAAGTAAAAAAAACCTTACTTTTATAAAAGAAATAAAAGAGTAAAAGTAAAAAAAAAAAAAAAAAAAAAGACTTGTATAAACAAAAAGTGACAAAAAAATTAAAGAGTAAAAGTTAAAAAAAAAAAAAAAAAAAAACTTGTACAAAAAAAAAAGACCAATATCTCAATGATTGGCACGGAAACTTTAACACCCCTAAAATTTATTTCGTTGAATGTGAGTGACTTCACTGGCACGTAAACTATTCATGTAAATTTATAAAATAATGCATCACTTTCAGCAAGAACATGCAAATGTAAATAAATTTCATTACTAAGGGGAGGGTGGAAGCCAGTTCTAATACAAGGGTCTTGCGTCACCTCTGTCCAATAAAACCTTCCAACTCAAAACTACCCCAATACTACCATAACACTACCCTAATAGTTTTGAGTAGCACCTAATCTTAGAATTTTTTTTTTTTTTTTTTTTAAATACATAAAATCACATACAATATTTAAAATAAAAGCATACCATTTCATTAAAAAAAAAAAAAAACATTACATAATACTTAAAAAACTACAACTTAAAATTCAAACTACAAAAAAAAAAAAAAAAAAAAACATTACATAAGTTGAAATTAAAATTACTCAAACTACAATTTAAAATCGCAGTTTCATCCGTTTAGTATGAGTTCACGCTTCTGGGTAAAATTAATTCCAACATACGGATCGCGAATGCGATCACGGCTCTAAAAAACTTCAACTCCGTTGTGCGATTCTTGAACTTCGCCTCGAAGTTGTGTAGCCAACAATTGTTTCGCCATCTCGCTTTCCTTCCAAATATTGTGTTCTTTTGTGTATGACGTTGATTTCATCCAACGCTGAGATAGGCGAGGAGGATCGCACGCTCTTCTTCATTTTCTCGATTCAATTCGGAGGGTGGGGTCTTCATTCACGGGAATGGTGTTCTTTGGCGTCATACTCCGACCTCCTTTTTGAAGAATTGCTTTAAGACCCAGAATATCTTGAAAACATTCTTTGCTCCGCCCATTTCTCATGACTCGACAACCTCCCACGCCGGTATGAAGAAAATGTTTTTTCTTTGTGTAGAAATCCATTTCAACAGATCACCACGCCCAAGTCGTCAGACCCACTCAAATTTTTTAAGACGTTTCTACATTATATACAAAATAATTTAATTGTAAATAAAAGCTGCGGATTACGGAAAATAAAAAGTATAGCTAAAAACAAAATAATGTAATTGTAAAAATAAAGTATAGATTATGTATCGCTTGGAGGTAGAAGCAGTTGAAAATACCCACGTGTTCATTGTTCTCCACTTGGTATTCAACGCATGAAATGTTCGAACTCGAACCCAAAGTTGCCTCGTAATGCTCGAGAATCCGCTTCAAAACCGCTTGACTTTGTTCATTCGACAACACCACAAGTGGAGATTTGAACCCACGCTTTCGCCAACGCCCCTCTTGGCTTTGGTCCAAACTTCACGGCCTCCTCCCGTGAAAGTTTTTCTTCCTCTAGGATCGACTTCTTGAACTTCCTCATCTTCGTCTTCTTCATTTGGTAGTGGTTGTGTTTGGCACGACTTCACGCCTTCACTAAGGTTTTCGAGCAGGAAAAGCTCGACAGAAGATGATGTTGTAGTGTTGTGGATTCAATTGAGGAGGACCCATATTATATGGGAAAATTGTGGAGATTGTGGTTGTGGAACATAAAATTGATTCGAGGATGGTTGAGAATAAATTGGCTAAATCCTAACGGATTTTGTTTTGGTTGATTGGAGATGGTTGAGGCCAAGCTGACGCTGAGTGAAAGTTTTTTATTCTCCTGGATCCATAGTTTAGTGTTTTGAAAGATTATGTGTGTTGTGGGTTTTATTTTGAAAATAGATGTGAAATATTAGTTTAAATAGAGTGAATTTTTTTTTTTTTTTTTTAGTTTAGCCGTTTAACAACGGCTCTATTATACAAACGGTCGAATTTTTCCAACGTCCTCAAGCGGCTTCGAAGCTCGCAAAAGCAACTCGCCGGCCGAACCCGAGGTAGGCGGACCGGTGTTGCCGCTCGGGTTCATGAACTCGCTGCCCAACCCGATGCCCACTCCGTTAGGCCTAAAAGATCAAAAATAATATCCTTATACAACCATTGTGTGTATGTTCAAATTGCATACCATAATATACCATTATATCTAAGTCTATGCAGGAACATGTCAACCAGTCATGGTTTAGCTACAGCGGCAAAGTCTGCTGGAAAAAACCTTGTCACAGATCTAGAGGTGGTAGGCGTTGGGAGTATCAAGCCGGCCTTCAGACATAGGAAAAGCCGTCCGCGTTAAAATATACCGGAAATGGACAGTCACATATGCCCTGGGCGCAAAACCGGCGGTTCTAACTTTCATTTTACTCGACCAAATGGTGACGTGGCTGGATAAACTTTATTAAAACGCGTATAGATTAAAGATAAATGACTAACCAAGTGTACTGAATGTTTTCTAGGGAAGAACGATACAAGCAAACGTTGAGCATCGGGAGCGGAATCGTTTCGAGAATGCTCTTGAAATTGGCTCCGCATATACCATCACCGGATTCGGTTTGCTAGACACGAAAAAATGGATGCAGAATCTGCCGAACAATTTTATACTGATGCTTGGAAAATTAACTGACGTGCAACCATTTTCCGAAAACGTTTCCCCGCCCATCACTTTAACTTGCGTCATATGACGATTTGCCTTTACGTGTAGACCAGATCGACGTCATCTTAACAGGTGCAAATAGTTCGGCTCATTAATTTACTGCAACTATCCATTCTGAGAACGTATTCATTAACAGCAGATTATATCGGTTGTGTTCTCCATGTGGGTGACCTGCGCCAGCCTGGGGTTGGTAACCAGAGACCGATGATATGGAGAGACATCGTTCTTTGGAACCTAGAGTGACTTACACTTACTGATCTTCTTTACCGACATGTTTAGTCAACCGACAACTAACATTTCTCGTTATACGCAGGGGAAACACCGTCAGGTTCACTCTTTGGAATGAAAAAGCGAGAGACTTTGACACTGACCTTTACGAAAAAGAGCCAAAGTTAACCGTCATGGCAGTTAGTTCATGTTGGGTCAGGACATACGGATGTAACTTCATCGTAACTCACTAAAGTATCACTCCGTTAATCAAATTCTTTTTAATTAACATGCCAAAAAACGCAGGACTGCAACCGTCGAGTACTGTTGCGACTTACTACTACCTAAACCCGGCGATTCCGGAAACGGAATACATACTAAGCATGTAAGCTTACGTTCATATAACACTTCTTCAGCTCCTGCAACCATTTACTTTGTTTGGATAAACAGATTTTAAGATTCGAACATCGTGCTGTTGACTTTCCAAACATACTGATCTAACATGCAATTCCTTTTTAGGTACAACGAGTTGTTAGCGCCACCAGTGATACAGAATGTTCAAGCGCAGCGATGGGATGATATCGAACAGGAAAAACTAAGGAACAGAACAACAATAGATGAATTGCTGCGAGAGGACCCCCGCAATCAAACGGTAGTATCCTTATCCTATGCAAAAACTATAACCATAGAAAAAGCACTAAATTATCAGTTACTTTATCAGAACGTGAGGTTTACAGTCGTTGCCACTGTTACGGATATTCTTGGCGGACGGGCATGGTATTTTCGCCGTTGCAAAGATTTTCGGCACAAAATCTGATACATATTTGTTTTCACAAACACATAATCACGCACATGAATGAGTCAAATAGGATGAGTTTCTAGAGAGAGAAAGATGGGATGTTTTAGAGAGATAAAATCAAAATGAAAGGTTAGATTACCAAATGAACATCCAACCCTCTGCCTTGTGGGGAGAGGGCTATTTATACAAATGTCTACACCCTCATTCGGGCTGTAAATCATGCATACAGTGGGTAAAGACCCGTCCTTCTTCCACGGTGTTACTTATACTACTAATAAACTAACTAATATAACGTTATGTCTACGAGTTGTAATATGCTAAACTATTGTTGGGGTGACCGACACTTCTACATGGATTTTCTAAATCCTAACAATTTCCCCCTAAGGGAGGTCACCCCATGAATTACATTGAAAATCCTAGCATTTTATCTATAATCTTTAATGCTCGAGCTCGTAGACTTCGAAGCTTCTTTAACTTTAACTTTGCACATTAGTAGTGATTCTTTGGCTTGAGTGTTTCTTTGATTAGTGATCACGAGCTTTCTTAGAGATCATCTGCAACATACAATCTCCAGAATATCCATTGTTGCATTGCTATTATGTGACGTTGTGACCTTATGGACCGACATGCTCACATCTTTGGATCATGATATCTTCTCATCAGAGTAGCGGAAGCTTTGTTGATTCATGATATTTCTAGTAGCGTAGCAGAAGCATGGATTGAAAAATATCAGAGACAGTTGATGAAGATATGCTCTTATCATGATTTCCTTTTAGAAGTGAATGTGATGTGTGAGCATGCGGTTATGGATTGACTCCTCAATTCTGATCAGCTGAAACCGTCGGGAGTTCCTGCAAACAACAGTTAGCAATAAAGCACACGAAAGTGTCTTTGATCACTTTCGTTGAATGGGGTTGCAAGAACCACGGTTCCCCGTTGATCAATACAAGTATTTCCTGTGATCAGTTAGAATTTCGAAGAATCTCCTTGACAGGGTTTCGCAGCTAATCAAGTCGTTCTCAAACTGGAACGTCTCAAAGAAGACAACACGGAGTGAGTGAACCAGCGAATTGAGATTCACTGATTGATTAAAAGTGATTTGAAAAACAATCGTATATTGTTTAATAGAAAGGGTTTTGCAATACAACGAAGGTTTTATGGAAAATCAATTATCAATAACAAATACCCCTTAATTTTTGAAAACTTAATACACAGTCGATGTGCTAGAGAAAAGAGTTGTTGAGCACAACGACCGTTTTTTCAAAGGTATCCGTCAATCCATTTCCTGGACCAAGGTTGATTCAAGATTGAATCTCCCCATCGTTTCTATCCAGTTGTCACAAGTTTGATCTTTCGAGAAGATCTCACATGTCACCCACCAAGAGCTTGTTTGATGTTGGCTCTAGAAGGATTTCCATCTTCATCGTGAATATTTTTACATATCACTCGGATGTTCTAGCAATACCACAAGGATACTGCGTAGGACTCTCAAAATATATTCACACATTCCACATTGTGTGAAACTGTGAGTCTTCATTAATTGTGTCATAATGAGATTTATTGATGATCTCTTGGCTCTAAACTCAATAGTGCATATTTGGTTTCCTATGCCGGAGACTAGGGAGACGGTCTCCTTCTTCAATATCAACAATCTCTAAGAGAAAGTCGATAGATTATGTAGGTTCCCCGTGAGAATGAAACAAGTCCTTTTAAGAGGAACTTGAGTAGGTTGGGAAGTTTTAGTGCAGTGCGTCCTTTGGGTCCATGACGCCTTGTCTTCAATATCGGTGTTACCTTGGTAACAACCAAGAGTATATGAATTGAACCCGGTTTACGCCCTAAGGTTGAATTAATGGAGGGCTATTTCTTTTCACCCTTTCACATTCAATTCTTTTCATTCTTCAACCCTTTAGTGCTTACCGAGACTTCATAACTAGAACCTTGTTGGGTTTATTCCAAGATTAGCTCATCGTCTCATCCGCACTCTTCCCATATTCTCGTTTTCTCCTTTTTCATCATACCTAAGGACTTCTACACTATCTAGTGGATTGTCCCTGGGTAGATCCCTCCGGCTCTGGCAGGATCGTGGGAACGAATACCTAACCTAACCATCCTTATATCTCCATGCATAAAATAAATTGTTTGGTCTTTTGGTATTGTTCATTCCGCCTCGAAATCAATTGAAAACTATTTGAAAATAAATCAAGGTACTTGTGATATAAAATCAAAGCATTTTGTACCTTAATTGTTTTTGATATTTTAAAAATGCTCCCCCTCAACATGTGCATCAAGTATTAAAAATCATTTTAGCACATGGAGGCAAGATGACTTTTGAAACCTTAGATTGAGAATGAAAGATCCAATCTTTGATTAACATTTTCTAAAATGATCATCATCACTTCCCGATCAAATCTAGCATTTTAATTACTTTGAGTAAAATATTTTGGAAAGGATGAGGTTTTCTTTTGATTGCTCCCCCTCAATATGTGCATCGATAATTTTTGAAGATTGTTTAGCACATAAGGGAGGAGTGTTTTGAAGCAGTTTTCACGATCACAGTAGCCAAGGAAACCATTTAAAATTTCAATCAAGGTACTCTTGATAAAACAATGATGCTTTAGTACCTTGATAGTTTTAGAATGATTTTTGAAATGCTCCCCCTCAATATGTGCTTCGATATACGAAGATGTTTAGCACATATGGGGAGAGTTGCCTATTCATTGAGACTTGAAGATCACATTTTATCAGATTGCATATTTATATCACATTTTCTCCCCCGATCAAAAAATTCAAATCCTTTGAAATTTTGGATCTCAAGTGATTTAAATATGTAGAAAACGTTTGGGGAAAAATGTGTCATGTTTTATTTAATCTGAAAAGAAACACTACAATGCTCCCTCTTAAGACAGAGAGGGAAGCTACAAGCCATAATCCTATCACTACTATATACTTCATAGTTATTATTGTTCATATTACAATCACCACATCACAAATAAGAGTTCAAAAATAGTAACCACCATAAGAAGATATCATCATTCTGTTCTCTGTAGTAGCTTGTAATGTCCTTCACGAACTCTTCCTCCCACAAAAATTTCAAGGCTACGAAAGAGCTTCTTAGTCTTAAGCCTTCTTCTGATAGGAGCAATGAACTCTTCACTCCTTTTGACATCATGCACCGACCAAAACCTTGTATTATCTCCCGGTCTCATCTTGAGCTTAAACTCCTTAACCCTAGAATCCAAATCTTCTTCAATTACCCTTAGAGTACCATCACTGAACTTGTACAACTCACACAGCCTCATTAGCATCCTTGATCCATATTTGTCCGTGAAGACAACTGCTCTTGGAGTGTCAATTCATCGAGTAGTCGGTTCAGATTCATATCTTGCGGCTTCCCATCGAGGCTTGGTGAGATTGACTTGAGTCGATAGATTTCCATGCCGAAATGAAAGTCACCCACCGCTTGTCGAATCACTAATCCTCTTATCCATAGGTTGATCTTTGAGCAAGAGACTTCTTTTCACGAGTGGGCGGTGATCGAGGTCCGTGGAAAACTAGAAGGGGGTTGAATAGTTTTACCCATTTAAAACTTTCCTTTTAAATAATTAGATCGACTTATGTCAATCTATTTGGTTGTTTATGTTGGACGTTGATAGATAGATATATAAGTATGTAATGAAAGATAAAGAGTAGAAGCACATCACCACGACACAAGTATTTATAGTGGTTAGCTACAAGGACACCTTCCTTGTCCTACTCCACTCATGAGTCACCTACTCGAGAGTTCAGAACACTACACCAATCTCCTTATGGCGGAGAAGCTCGCACAACGTCGCTTACACCTTTTTCGGTACAAAGCTAAGTCACCGAGTTCTTTCACACCAAGGCGAACCACACCTAACACAACGTCGCCTACCCTTTATACGGTGCTAGGCTAACCACCGAGTTCTTTCACTCCAAGGTGAACCACACCTATCACAACGTCGCCTACCCTTTATTAGGTACTAGGCTAAGCACCTAGTTCCATTACTATGGAGGAACTACTACCCATCACAACACAACACCTAATCTCAAGGAGATCCACTCCTTGTTACAACATCATCAAGGACATCACCATCCTTGGAAATAAAATAATACTTATATGTATAATGATGCACCTCATCGATTATACAACCTAGGCATTCTTCCCTAATGCCACTTGATTTGTTTCCTTAGGCATCCTTCACTAATGCCTTTGATACAACGCTTGGCACCTTTCACTAATGCCTTCGTCTTGACAGCTTTAGCATTCTTTACCAATGCTTTTGACACGAACGTTTAGCACCTTTCACTAATGCTTACGTCTTGACTCTTTCGGCATCCTTCACTAATGCCTTCAACACAACATCTACGGAGGAAGAAAGAACTATCAACAAGAGAACCTCAGTTGTCTTGATGATGACGAAGTATGGAAACTCATGGACTTGAGCTTGCTCGACTTCAAGAAGTGGTAATCTCGCCTTTAAGAGGAACCTAGAGAATCATACAAAAACAAAAGACAAACTACATAGAAAGATCCCTTAGGATCAGTGGTTAGAGAGGTACAATACTTGGAGAAAGTTTGTGTGAAAGTGGTAAGCAAAAAGGAAGAAATGGCTCACTATTTATAGAGGAGAAAACTTATCGTTCCCGGATCCATGGATCCCTCCCCTGAGGATCCGGCTAGCGTAAAGCTAGGGATCCGTGGGACGTTCCTCTTACCCATGAGTATTTTGGTTATGGGTCATGGGTCATGGGTTATGGGTTGATCCATGGGTTTCTTATTAGATACAATGTATCTCTTGAGTTCAATGTACCTAGTCAAATGGTTTGGATAAAACCATGGGTTATGGGTCAATACCATTTGTTAGTTTTTACCCATTTTAGTATATATTTTCCCAAATATGTAAACACTGGTTGTTGTACATATGTATTACTAAATCATAAAAACACTTATACTTGTTTTAGTGTTTTATGTAAAAACGTAAGTATGTTAGAAAACTATTGGCTCAAACAGTTTACGTATTTTATTTGTTTCGTTAAAATGATTTTACGTTTGTTATCGACAAAACATTAGAAGATCGTAAAATATAAATAAACGTTTTTACGGTTTATTTGTATTAACAGTGGCCTTAGAGGTTCAATAGATATAGATCTTAGAAATCATTTAGATATAGATGTTTGAAGTCGTTCTCCTCAATCACATGGTCTTTCTGATAAGCTCTTCTGAGGACAATCTTCTTCAGATAATCATATCCATACATTGGGAAGATCTCCACACTGATTACACTTAGAATACGCAGTTTTGAACGAACAGCTCTGCGCCTCTTTTTTGCGCCTCTTTTCTGCGCCATGTCTTTCAATGTAGAATCTTTTCTTTTTGAACCACCAATGTGAGATGTCGTATGAAGCAGCAACGTCGTACTCATATTCCTTTATTGTCCAAAACTGATCTGGGACCATCTGTTCAAGTCACGGATGCGGATAGTTCTGACCTTCCTTTTGAAATTGATAGAGCCGGTGCGCTTCATCGAGTCTCTCGACGTAGATAATCCGGATCTTTGTTGAAGAAGAACTTTGATTGGATAGTCATCATCACGGTTCACCACCGGGAGGAAGTGGGTTGTTGACGTTGAATTGACTAAGATTGTGTTCTACTTGATCTTTCAACGTTTATAGCACTCCTCTATTTGGTATTGAAGATGAGCAGCATCTGGATGGAAGGCTTTGACAATCTCGTACGCTGGGCCTTCTAGATCATTTCGTGTAATCGATGAAATTCCCTGCTTCTGATAATACCACTTTATAAAGCTTCCCATGTCTCCTGTAATGTGTAGCAGTGATTCTTCTGAAGGTGCTTCATGGTTGGCTACGATGGTGTTTGCCCAGTTATTGTCAGGAACAATCAGATCAGACTTAGGAATGGTCCATGAAGGCTCTGGAGTTTCTGCTCTTTTCTCTGGCCACCAACCTTGAGTCATTTCTTTTGTTGGTGCCATCCAAGATGACTTTGTACGTTTCCCCCTATATATGCATTCCACCAGTCTTCATCATGAGACACCTTGGGAACGTGTTTGGTGGAAGCATCATCATTTTCAGAATCTGACTCTTGAGCAACGTATGATTCTTCATTCATGACTTGCTCTTCTGGAATGAAGGAGAAGGTTGGTGTAAATCTGGAGTCAACCGTGGTCCAGACAGCGTAGGTTGAGGTTTTCATAGTCTTCTGTGAACCTTGACCTGCTGTTGAACCAGGTTGATTTGATGGCTTAGGAGGAGGGTTCGGTGGATCAGACTTTGAAGTATCTGTAGCACCTGATGATCCACCTGCACCAGAAGAACCAGAACCACCAGTTGGTGGAGGAGGAGGTAGTGGTTTAGTAGTTCCTGATTTTGACTCAAGCATCACTACTCTTCTTTTCTTCTTTCCTTCTCTTTCACAAGTGTCTATCAAGTGCTGCATAAGATTATCACGATCTATAGAGTTCTGAAGAGCTTCATATAACTGCATGTGGACCTCGTGTTCTTTGTGCTCATCAGTTTCAAACATTCTATCGTGGAGAAATGACTTCATGTCTGAAGTAGGTAAGTCTTTAAACCTCTTATGCAACAGAGCTTTCATAGCCCATTCAACTGCATCCTTGACCTCTGCTTCAATTGCATTTATTACTTCAGTGTCAAATTTGAACTGCTCCAGCTTTGATAGACGTCGATCGAGATGCTTGACTGATTCCAGCAGGTGGTGCTTCTTGAGGGCCTCAATTCGATTTAATGCCTCGTCAAGTTGTTGTTCAGTAGTTTTACTGGGAGGTGGTGATGGTGGTGGTGTAACTGGGTCGTTAACAGTAATGACAATTGGAGAGATGATGGTTGTTGTTGCATCAAAAGTCACGGGTGGTGGAAGTGCGGTTTCAGAAGCTGTTGTTGATTCAGTAAGTGTTGGTGCAGACATAGGAGGAATGGTGGATGTATCCTGCTGAATAGTAACCGAAAACATGGATTCGAACTCCTATTTTTCATCATTTTTTTATCCGACTCAGCATCAGAGGGTCTATCCCTGAGGAATTGGTCACCATATGTAATGTATGTATCAAGGTTCTTCAGAGAGGATAGGGATTCTATTGATACGTTCACTTCTTCAAGACACACTTGTTCTTCAGATCTTGGCTTCAGAGTTTTTTGAAGATTTGGATGTGTTTCTTGTAACAGTTCATTTCCTCCTAACTCTGTGCTTTGAACTCCAACATCTGTTAGCTTATTTTACGATTCTGTCATGGTTCCGTGAATCGCCTCTGCTGCACCTTTTCTTGAAGTTCTGGTTCATTCATGTTAACATTTCCACCTTCATATCCGTGACTCTCCGACTGGGTGTCACTGGAGTCAAGAGTGTCCTCCTGTGTAGCAGAGTGCTCTCCTTCTGCTCCACTTGGCTCTTGTGCAGACGACTATTCAACATTTCGTTTCTTGAGCTCATATTGAGTCGTATTCTTTGGAGTTGGAGTGGAAATAGTTAACAGCATTTGTGCAGCTTGCTCCACTTCTTCACCTGCCTTCCCTTTTCCTTTACCTTTAGCAACCGGAGTGGTGTGACACGACACTGATTCAGGTTCATGTATTGTAACACCCTTCCTAGGCTGTTTCTCAGGCACCTCTAGACTCTGCAAGCTGGCTTCAATGCCCTGTTGAAGTGCCGCATCGTCTTCATCCCTTAGTGTCATCTCAGTCTCGGGTTCCTTAGACCCTTTTCCTCTTCCTGTTTCACCCTTTCTCTTCTTCTGTTTTTGTGAGGGTGAATCTGCAGATTTTGATCTTTCTTGTCTTTTCTTAGGAAGGTTGGCGTATGATGTCTTAGAGGATGATTTAGTTGACTTAGTTGGTGTGGGATTGGGATTGGGTGTCTCATCAAAAGTAGTGCTTGAAGCGTTTTTTGATGTATTTCTTGTAGTAGTCGGCTTTCCTAATTTTATCAGTGATAAGAGCCTCAGGGATCGGCTTTCCAAATACCTCTTTGTCTGTTCCTTTAGCTAAACTTCAAATTGCCGAGAAGATTTTCATCGCTGGCTTCATGGAGAGCAGAATCACTTATTGGACTAATCTGATGTATTTCCTGCAGATGCTTGATGATGAGCTTTGAGAACCTGATGCTGGGGATCACCCTTTTTTCTTTGGTTTTCTTTCCCTTAACTTTCTTTAGATCATTTTGTTTGTCGGTAATGAAGGTATCCATTGCTAAAGTAAACTATTCTCAGATGCGTTCCGCATAGTCAATGTTTGCTCTGTTCACCACTCCCCACAGAATTTGTAGAATAGGGGCCCTTACTCTCTCAAACCCAGAAGTTTTACCCGTTAGGCAAAGGTTGAGAATTGTGATGATTTCCCTCCAGGGTTGAAATATCTCGTTGGTGATGATTCTAGATATCTTCGTGATCTCACCTGGATAGCCCAATTCCTCAACAAACTCTATTAACTCTTCAGCGAATGGTGGAGAGATGAATGCATTGGCGAGGTCTCTTGGAGTGATTTGAAGAGCATCCCTGAGAGTGTCTGCAGATATGTCATACCACTTGTCTTTAAGTTGACAAGTATATACAGCTGTGATCTTGTCCCATTGAACTGTGTTCTAGAACTATTGTAGGTAGATAGACGGAATTGTGCATCGTAAAGTCAGGGCACCAAAGAAATTGGTGTTCTTCAGAAGCTCTATTGCCATTCTATAGATGGGATTCTGTTGGTTTCTATTCACGTCCACAAAGCAGTTGCTTCTAGCGATAGTAACCAGTCCTCAAAAGGGAGAATTTGATCATCTATAAGTGTATTGGGTGGAACAACAGTAGCTTGGTTCTCAGGAGTAGTGATGTCATCCATTGTATTTATGTAGTACACACATCCACAACAAAATATATTTGGAAATCTGTTATATTAGATGAGAACTACAGAATAACCACATAAGGTATTTGTAGAGAGAAGCTCAGGCAACAGGATACTAAAACATGGTCAAAGCATGGCATGCACTCAACTGGAAACATGATATCTATGAGACAAAGACACATTAAACATTGTAATATCATGTACACCACAAGGCATTGACAGTCAATGATGATCAAGTTAAGTGTACAAAGTCATAGCAAGTGTGAAAGCAACTCACATGACATAAGATATACAATGATGAACAAGTCACATAACAATCATCATACCTAGCATATGACAACCTCATAGGGACAATACATATAAGAAATAAGTCATACAAGCAAGAACCACTTAAGACAAAACGCACCGGGTCAAACCGCATAAAATCAAGCCTTACTTGGTCAAACCGCTTAGGGTCAAACCGCATAGGGACAAACCGCTCTAGAACAAATCGCATTAGGTCAAAATGCATAGGTCAAACCGCATAGATCAAACCGCATAGGTCAAAATGCTTAGGTCAAATTGCATGGGTCAAACCGCATAGAACAAGATGCATAGGTCAAAACGCTTAGGTCAAACCGCATAGATCAAACCGTATAGAACAAGATGCATATGACAAACCGCATGACATTAAACCGCATAGAATAAAATGCATGTGACAAACCGCATGATATCAAACCGCATAAAGCAAAACGCATGGGTTGCTTTCAAGCATTTTACCTGTAGAAAACTAGAAGGGAGGGTTGAATAGTTTTTCCGATTTTAAGTTAGTTTCAAAAACTTTAGATTCGATGTTATGTGAAATCGTATGGATGGAGAGAAAGTATAGATCTATAAGTAATGCAAGTAAAGAAAACAAGTAAAGTAAAGGATAGAAATGACACAACCGATTTATAGTGGTTCGGCTACAAGGACACCTTCTTGCCCTACTCCACCCCCGAGTCACCTACTCGAGAGTTCAAGCACTATGTCAACAAAATCCTCAACTCGTGGAGAAGCCTTCACAACGTCGCTTACACTTTTCCGGTACAAAGCTAAATACCGAGTCCTTAACACGGAGGACCAAACCAACACTATTATAACACAACAAATATGTGAAATATGGAATACAAGATCTTTGCTACAGAAATCTTGTGGAGGTTCAAATCAATCAAGGACCCTTTGCTTGGATGACTTGTAGAATGCTCGTGATCTCGCCTTAGAGAAGGACCTATATGAGAATCACAACAAAAGAAAGAAGAACTACTATCTAGATCAAGATATCTGAGGTTAGAAGAATGTAAGAATATATGAGAGAGTTTGTAAGAAGAGGGTTGAGTTACAATGAATAAATGGCTCTCTATTTATAGGTAATTTTCTTGCTACTGTTGCACGGATCCCTTGCCTGAGGAATCCGTCTAGTGTAATCAGAGGGATCCGTGAGATGCTCCTGTTTGCCCATGGGTTATGGGTTATGGTCATGGGTCATGGGTCCTAGACTTTGGACCATAGGTATCTAAGTAGATACAATGTATCTAAAAGATGCAATGCATCTAGTCAATGGGTTATGGGTTAACTCCATGGGTTATGGATATGCTCCATGGGTATGGATCATGGGTTATGGTTTTTACCCATCCTAATAAACTATTACAATAAATGAATTATTACAACAATTTATATTAAATGACTATATATGTAGATGCTTTACAAAAATAACATGTATCCTTATAATTTTACTTATGATAACATTATATTTGTTGTCAACAAAACACAAAGAGATCGCTAAATATTAATAAACGTTTTTACGATTTAGTTGTATTAACAATCTCCCCCTTTTTGTTGATGACAAAACATAATGTTATGATGAGTAAAACTTAAGATTAGATGTATGTTTTGAAATCATAAGTTTTACTTCTTCTCCCCCTTTTTGTCGAAACAAAAAGTGACCCTAATGAAGAAATAAAGTGTGGAAAAATAGTCCACGTATCTCTAACTCCCCCTTGACAGTAGCTCCCCCTAGAATAGGGCGTCAAGTGAGAGGAAAAAAAAACCTACAAAGAAAAGGTTAGTAGTAACATGCATATATAATCTTGTGATTGATGAGAAACAAGATAGAGATCCAAGGTATGTAAACAAAGCCTTGTAATAAAATAACAAAGTGTAGTGGTATATATGCCACATATAAGCATGTAAAACTAAGAACAAGGGTTGTTCTTTAAAATAACTCAAAAGAAAAACTAGAGAAAATAGTTATATTATTCCTTCCATGCTTGCATAAGGTTATTGATGGAGGTTTTGGTGAGTGATTATGTTGATGCAATCAAGGATGTGCTTAAGTATGAATCGCATCTCTTCCCTAATTTCCATTGCAAGTTCCCTAGTGGATTGGCAATGTTCACAGTGTAAATGATGTGGGTAATGTGTGTGGAAGGTTTCCGGGTTAGTTTGATTTGTGGGATGCGGAAGATGTGGTGGAAAAGTTGGAAAATATGAATCAAAGTCCGGAATGTTTGGAAGTTGTGGTGGAAAAGAACCTAGATGTTCTTGTAAGAGAATGGGAGCTAAAGGTGGTGAAGTTACAACGTCTTTGTAAATTGTTTTTGGAGATGTGAGAGGTGTTAAAAAAACTAGTTCTTTTGGGGTCTTTTTGGAGTCTTAAGGAGTTCCAATAGAGTGACTTTAGGTGGAGACTTGATAGGTGATGATGGTGGTGTGCTTGTTGGAGATGAGGGAGGTGCTACTATGGAACCATTTGGTGGTGAATGGGTAGCTGGTGAAGAACTATTTGACAATGTTTTTGCTAAACAACAAGGTCGGATGCTAATCCATGCGGTTTTTCTAGATTTGGGTGGTGGTACTACGGAAGGTGGCAGGATAAAATTTTGGATTTCTTGAAGAGGATTGTTTGCACTAGGTGATTCATCTATGTTGGAAGATCTTTTGGATGACATGATGATGGTTGTTTGTGAGGTTGAGAGTGATGAAGATGCAAGCATTTTGGGAACCTTATTTATAGAAAATAATGCATTGTAATGAATGTTTGACCCAAAATGTGGACTAAAATCTAATGATTAGATATGAATTTAAGGCATGTGATCATGAGAACACAAGCATTAAGTAACATACTCATTAGTAAAAAGGATAAAAGGATGAAAATATAAAGGTTTTAACCAAAGTGAGAAAAATTTAAGAGAATTTCACTTTATCTCACGGATCCCACGGATCCTTCCTTATGGAATAGTCGGCGTTAATCTTTGGGATCCGTGGTCTTGGTGACTCATGCAACTTAAAATTTTCCTTTTGGAAATATTTGTGCCTAGTGTGTGCCTATATGCAAACCATTTGGAGTTGCGGTTATCTCGACTCCTAAAAGAAAAAGAAAAATAGACTAGAAGTGAAAAACATATTATTATGTGAGATAACCCGAATGCTCCTAATTCATTGTTGCTTAAATGAATGTACCCAAAACACATATTAGTTATGTGTTCCTTTAACATTCAAAAGACATGAGATGCAATGAAAAGCGGGTTTTTACTTTGAATTAATAATGAAAAGAGGTTTGTCCTAGACATGAGAAATAGCTTTTATGAAAGAGATACGGGAAGAAGTATCATTTTAGAAAGCATTTTGAAAAAGTTTACTTGTTTGAAGAAAACGTTTATCTTTTAGTTAAGAGAAATAAGTATGAAATTACATATTTTGTAAATAAAATTTACCTTGGGTTTTGAAAATTTCCGTATTGTTTGTGAGTTTTGTGTGAAATAGAGATCCTAGACTCAGAAAAGGAGAAGGCTAGCGTTTACATACCTTGTAGAGTTTTTAGAGACTAATTGCGACGATTGTTCCATGAGACCAAGACCAAGACGAAGCAAGTTGAATTGTTCCCGCTTCAACGGTTTGGTGAGGACGTCGGCTATGTTGTCTTCGGATGCTACCTTTTCAATAGATATGTTCCCTTTTGAACAGTGTCTCTTAAGTGATGACGGATCTCTATATGCTTGGTGCGAGAGTGCAACACGGATTCTTGCTCAAGTCGATGGCACCTTTGTTGTCACATAGAATGGCTATGTCACTTAGATGAATGTCGTAGTCAACTAACACTTGTTTCATCCATAGTTCTTGTTGGCATGCTTTCTTGGGAGACATATTAAACCGGTGATTGATATGGCCAATGCCGTTTGTTTCTTTGAGAACCAAGATGTTAAACAACATCCCATAAAAGTACAAACACCACTTGTACTCTTTCGGTCAACATAATCACCTGCATGGTCAGAATCTGCATATACAATATTTTCTACCCCCGTACCCTTAGGATACCATAATCCTAATTGAGTCGTAACCTTAATGTATCTAAATATTCTTTTAACCGCTTCTAGATGTGATGTTTTATGGTCCTCTTGAAACCTAGCACATAGACAAACACTAAACATGATATTCAGCCGACTAGCCGTAAGATAGAGAAGACTACCAATCATGCCACGGTATTTTGTGTTATCAACGGATTCACCGTCTTCATCTTTTGTAAGTTTAGTGTCGGATGACATTGGTGTTCTTATGGGTTTTGACTCTTCTAGACCAAATTTCTTTAACATCTCTTTTATGTATTTAGATTGATTAAAGAAGATACCATCTTCTACTTGTTTGATTTGTAGACCAAGAAAGAAACTTAGTTCTCCCATCATACTCATCTCAAACTCGTCATGCATGATTTTAGAGAAATCATCACACATGTCTTGACAAGTAGATCAGAATATAATATCATCTACGTATATTTGAACAATAATTATATGTGATTCATTTTTCTTAGTAAAAAGTGTATTATCAACTAACCCCATGGTGTAGTTGTTTTTGATTAAAAACGACTTGAGTCTATCATACCAAGATTTTGGGGCTTGTTTAAGACCGTAAAGAGCTTTCTTTAATTTATACACATGTTTAGGTTTTTCGAAATCGATAAAGCCCGAAGGTTGAGATACATATACTTCTTCATTAATAAAGCCATTTAGAAAAGCACTTTTGACATCCATTTGAAAAAGCTTAAGATCATTAGCACAAGCGTAAGCAAGAAGTATTCTTATAGACTCTAATCTAGCCACGGGGTCATAGGTCTCATCAAAGTCTATTCCTTCTTGTTGATTATACCCTTGGGCAACGAGTCTAGCTTTGTTTCTAGACACTACACCGTTTGAATCTAACTTGTTTTTATATACCCATTTGGTTCCTATTATGGTTTGATTACTAGGTGGGGGGACAAGTGTCCAAACATCGTTAGAAAAAAATTGATTTAACTCTTCTTGCATATCCATTACCTAACTTTCATCTTTTATGGCTTCTTGTGTATTCTTAGGTTCTATGATTGAAACAAAACAAAATAAGCTATTTTGGTTTTGGACTTGAAACCTTAAGGTTATTTCATTTAACTTTCCTATGACCTTATATACGGGATGATCTTTAGACTCTTTAATATTGATGATTTCATTGTTTAATGGTTCATCTTCTTTGTTTGTATTTTTCTTTATTTCTATGGCTTCACTTTCGACTATCTTGTCATCGACAAGTGGTAGGGTAGGTTTAGGTGGACTCTCATCAAATTTCACGTTTAATGACTCTTCAACCTTCATTGTTTCTTTATTTAATATGACATAAGCTTTGCTATTAGGGAGTAACCTAAAAGACACCTTGATTGATTTAGGATCAAATTTAGTTAGGTAATCTTTAGTGTTAAGTATAAAACATTTGCTACCAAAGAATCTAAAATGTTCTAACATAGGCTTTTGCCTCAAGTAACTCGTATGGAGTTTTACCTAAAAATGGTCTAATTAAGACTCGGTTAAGTATGTACGTTGATGTATCAACGACATTGCACCAAAACTTTTGAGGTATAGATTGCTCATTTAACATTGTGCGACTCATTTCTTGTAGGGTTCTATTCTTCCTTTCAACTACCCCATTCGATTGTGGAGTGCGAGGAGCCGAGAAGTTGTGAGTAATACCATTAGCGTCACAAAAGGCTCCAAAAACTTCATTATCGAATTCTCTACCATGATCCATTCTAATAGACACTATAGGACTTCCTAATTGTCTTTGGATTTTCTTACTTAATATTTCAAAGTAATCGAACGTTTCAGTTTTATTCTTTAAAAATTTAGTCCATGTGTACCTAGGTAATCATCCACTATAACCAAAGTGTAGTAGTTGCCTCCATAACTTTGGATAGCGGATGGACCAAATAAATCCATGTGAAGTAATTCTAGACACTTAGTTGTAGAGACCATATTTTTAGCTTTGTGACTAGCACGGACTTGTTTTCCTACGTTACAAGCATCACAAAAGTGATGTTCATATTTTAATTTTGGTAGATCTCTTTCTAGATCTTTGGATGATAGCGATTGAAGAAGTCGCATATTGGCATGACCGAATCTTGATGCCATAAGGTTGAAGTATCATCCATAGAAGTAAGACAAAGTTTGTCTTTGGGTTCATTCGATTTTAATGACATAGACTCCATGTTTCCTAATTCCTCTTCCTATAGTGATCCTGTTTTTCAATATCTTACTACCGGTTTCATTAAAAAGCACGTTACACTTCTTATCACATATTTGTCCTATACTTAGAAGGTTAAAGTGTAGGTTTTCTACGTGACACACATCGTTAATGGTTAGAGATTTGTTAGAAATCGTACCTTTATCGATGATTTTGCTTTTGCTATTTCCAAATACCACATTTCCTCGATTGAAGGATTCATATGTGGAAAATAAATCTTTATTACCGGTCATGTGCTCGTGCACCCGCTATCCTTGATCCATTCATCCGGATCTAGGTTGACCTTTAAGCACACCTAAGAAAACAATTAACTCAAAAGTTTGGTCCCTATTTGTTCATGGGTCCATTAGTGTTATACATTTTATTCATGTTAGACATATATGGAAAAGGTGAGTATGCATTCCATGGTGCAAAGTTTTGAAATGGAAAACCGTTTTGCATATTAGGAATCCATCCCATTTGATGGTTACTTCTTGGATAAACATTATTAGGTCTCCTTATAAATGTGTTTGGTTTTGAAAACAGACGGACCTTTGTTTCTTATAAAACTTTGATTTTGTATTGGAGGTGGTTGTCTAATAGTAACATGGGTTGGTTTCTTCTTATTAACAATATCAAAATCGGTTCTAGATGAAGAGGCTATATTATTACTATTTGTTTGCTTGACATACCCACGGATCCCTAGTTTTACACTAGCGGTTACCTTTTGTGGGATCCGTGACTACGGTGACTTGTTTTATATTGCTTTGTGAATTGTGTTTCTTTGTTTTCACTAGTTGAAGCATCAAGTTCTTGAATACCTAAACCTTTTGGTTGTTTCTGTTTAACACTATCTAATATCATATCAAAGTATTAGTACTCATTCTAGAAATATTGGAATCTAGATTATCAACTAGTGTTTGAAGTTGAACACAAAGCTCACATTCCCACTTGCTATCTTCCCTTTTCTAAATGTTTTAATTTAGCTTTTAACTCAAAGACTTCCTTTTCTAAACGTTCATTTTGGTTTTTCAAAATCTTGTTTTTGTTAATTACATTTAAACTAATTTTGCAAAGTTTATCATATTCACGATGTAATGAATCATCATCTAATGATGAGCTACTATAATAGAGAGATTCGGGACATACCTCATTTGAGTCATTTGCCATGAGACATATTTCTTCGTCCTCCTCCTCACTCATTCCCGACGAACCACTCACGAATGCTTTTTGTTCGTCACGTTTGGGACACTCATTAATAAAGTGATTGGGGTCCCCACATTTAAAACAAGCGCATTCATCCCTTACTTTCTTGTCGTCTTTGCCTTTTCGGAATTCCTTCTTGTCGTCATATGGTTGCTTGACATATCTTCTCTTTCTTCTAAAGAACTTCTTGAAATCACTTACCGCCATGGCATACTCTTCGTCATCACTATCCGAAGAAGAGTTTTCTTCATCGCTTGAGACCTTCTTGGCTTTTAAGGCAAGAGATTTGTGCTTCTCCTTTTTCTCTTTTGAGGCTTCGAAATCTTTAGCGAGGACAAGCTCATAGACCTTTAGATTGCCTATGAGTTCATCAAGGGTGAGGATTGACAAGTCTTTTGATTCTTCAATTGCCGTCACCTTAGATCTCCACTTGGATGGGCGCCTTAGATATCTCCTAACATGATTACGACTAGAAAGACTCATCAAGTGCTTGTAATGATGTAATTATAGTATTAAAGTTAGCAAAAGAATGATCTATAGTATCATCATCCGATATTGAAAATTATTCATATTATTGAACAAACAAATCTATTTTATTCTTTTTAACTTGTTGATTTCCTTGATGAGTTAAAACTAAAGAATTCCAAATTTCTTTAGAGGTTTTAAGCATGGAAATTCTTTCGAATTCCTTTTTGGGTAAAGCATTGTATAAAACCATTTTAGCTTCACTATTTTTGGAAAGCTTTTTCTTATGATCATCGGTGAGTTGATCATGAGGTGTGTTTACTAAATTTCCGGTTTCATCTTTTGTAGCGGCTTCAAAATCGCCTTCAACAATGATGTACCAAAGATCAATATCTTTTGACTTCACATACGTTGTTACTCAACCTATTCAACTTAATCTCATAACAGTTCTTGTTTGAAGAATTGTGGGATTATGTTAGAATAAACTAGCCAAAGGTCTTTTGAGGGCTATGCTCGAGAATGGGAAAGTTGCCCATCATATCTAACCATGAGAATTACATTTATAGAACGAACAAATTGAGTTCGTGGAATGAATTCCTTTGACGGTGGCAATTGTAGTAACTCGTACATTTGGACTATAATTTGACTATTTATTTTGACTTATTATTATTTTAATTTTAAGTAATATTACTTTTATAAGTAATAACGTAAGTTCAATCGCTTGAGCTTTACTCGTAACCATCACAAGACTAAGATGAGTTTACCTATTCTAGGCATTTTATTTGTCTAATAGTCATATTTTATATGAACTATTGCTATTTTATCATTTTACATAACTTTTGTACTTTTTACGTATTCGCTTATCCGAACCTGTTGGAAAATTTAGTGCACTTGTGGGATTAGTTCACACCTTGTAATGGGTTAGGAGAGTGCAGGTGTACACCCATAAGGTCCATGAACATCCCGACTCTAATAGTGGTTTGTATTGGTAGTGCTAGTAGAAATGTTCTTGCTAAGTGGAAAATCTTGGTGTAAAATTCTGCTTGTGGAAAGTACACAAGGCGATGTGCTTGTGGTTTCAGCGATAAGCGATGTTTCCAGTCTTGCTTGAGCGGTGTTTCCAGCGATAGTGCTATGAAATCTAGTGCTATGAAATCGAAAATCTTGCTTGTAGCAGGCTTTGACCTATTCAAGTGGCGATTACAAGCGCATAATGACCACGTTTAATTGGTCATGTAACCACTAACGACTATAATGGGGATAATTATGAGGAGATTAATGGGCGATTAATTCTCATAATTCCATTTGACTAGCTCGAGTAACCTCCTATAAATAGGAGATCGATTATGCATGAAGGACACTGAAAACGATTAACACTTCTAAGCAAAGGGTTATTGAATTGTGCCTAATTCTATAACTACATTTGGTCTTATCCCAAGTAGATATTCGTGTAACCCGGGCATTAGGGTCGAATAGTTTACTTTGGAAAGTGATCACACGATTCAAGTGATATCCGGTAACCACCTAGTGGTATTTGTTTCTGTGACTTGATACTTGTTTCTGCGACATTGATTATCTTACCACATTGCGGGAGATACACACCAACAATCAAAGTAAACTATTTGTGATAATCAATGGGCTGCTTTGCAATGAAACACATGGCTTCAAACTTTGCCAAGCTTGATAAGTTTGAAGGGTGGACTTTAGGAGATGGCGAAGAAGATGCACTTCTTCTTGTCAAGCATGAGTGTGGTGTATGTGCTAACTACACCTATTCACGATGATGGGGATGATGCTCTTGTGGAGCGGATCGGGAGGAGGAGCAAATGGGAGAATGATGACTACATTTGCGGAGGTCTAATTCTCAATGGTATGTCGATTCTCTGTTTGATATTTATCGAACTTTGAATCTTCCAAAAAACGTGGGATTCCTTGGATGCCAAATATATGGTGAGGATGCATCAAGTAAGAAGTTTCTTGTAAGTAATTTCACAAATTACAAAATGGTGATTCAAGACCGGTCATGGAACAATACAATGAACTTCTTGGAATACTTGGAAGGTTTACACAACACAATATGCACATGGATGAGGCTATTCAAGTCTCTTGTGTTATTGATAAACTTCCTCCTTCTTGGAAAGATTTCAAGCATACCTTGAAACATAAGAAAGAGGAATTAACTACGGTTGAGTTGGGCGATCATCTGCGCATTGAGGAATCTCTCAAGGTGCGGGATAATGACAAGCCAAAGGGTAGCAATCTTCTTGGACCATCTGTTGTCAATATGGTGGAGCATAACAACTCCACGGTACAATGACAACAAAGGCAAGCGCAAATATCATGACAACACAAGGCAGATCCTAACAAGAAGGCAACACCTACTTGTTGGAAATGTGCAAAAGCGGTCACATTAAAAGGGATTGCAAAGGTGTTAAAGTTGGTGGTAAAGCCAATGGATCGAGCACTAATGGTTCGGGGGTGGTGGTTCTTCCAACTCACTGAAAGGTCGAATATGGTTAATAAGTCTTTTGATTTATTATGTTACATATGTATCGAATCTCATTATGTGCGGGATGATGATGTTGCGTGGTGGGTTGACTCGGTGCAACAGTTCATGTGTGCAAAGATAGAAGTTGGTTCAAGACTTATGAGTCCTTTGAATGATGGTTCTATTCTTCACATGGGAAATGAGTCAATGACCTTGGTGCATGGTCGTGGTTGTGTAGACCTTAGGTTTAGTTACGGAAAGATTGTAACTTTGTTTAATGTTATTCATGTTCACGATATAAGGAAAAACTTGGTTTCAAGTAGTGTTTTGAATAATCATGGATA
This sequence comes from Chrysanthemum lavandulifolium, assembly GCA_022545495.1. NCBI lineage: Eukaryota > Viridiplantae > Streptophyta > Magnoliopsida > Asterales > Asteraceae > Chrysanthemum > Chrysanthemum lavandulifolium. The sequence continues at coordinate 95,057,384 of CM040246.1, forward strand.
TAAACAAGTTATTGAGTCGATAAATTTGTGCTTTCTAAGCATGGTGTTTTATTGGTTTTGGTTATTTATGTAATCAAATGTTCGGGCTTAATATTTCCTCGATAGTGTTAATTGACATTTGTGACCACCATTGACTGTTGACTCTACCCTATGGCATGCAAGACTTGGCCATGTACACTATAAAAGAATGCAAGATATGTCTAGGGATGGTTTAATCCCGACATTTGACATGGACAACGAAAAGTGTAAAACTTGCATGTTGACCAAGATAACCAAGAAACCTTTTCGAGGTGTTAGTCGTGAGACTAAGCTCTTGGAGCTTATACGATGACTGTGTGATTTGCATGCCACTCCTTCTTTGGGGAATAAGAAGTACTTTGACATTTATTGATGATGCTTCTAGATTTTGTTATGTCTATCTGTTACATACCAAGGATGAAGCATTAGATAAATTCAAAGTGTTTAAAGCGAAGTTGAATTACAACTTGGGTCCACGATCAAAAGATTAAGGGCGATAGGGAGGTGAGTACATGGATACTCTGTATTTTCGATCTGTTGGTATAATCCATGAAACAGCGCCCTTATACTCCTCGGCAAAATGGTATTTACGAAAGGAAAAAGCGGTCTTGAAGGAGATGGTTAATTCCATGTTGTCCTATTCGGGGTGAGTCGAGGGTTACGGGGTGAAGCTATGTTAATGACTTGCTATTTATTAAATAGGGTTCCCAACAAAAGGAACAAGGTTACCCCTTATGAACTCGGACTAAAAAACCCAACTGAACTATCTCAAGGTTTGGGGTTGTAGGGGCATTGTAAGACTCCACGATCCAAAGCTAAAGACTTTGGGTGAAAGAGGCATTGATTGCATCTTTGTTGGATATCTTGAGCATTCCAAGGCTTTTAGGTTCTATGTTATTGAACCTAATGAATATATTTCAATTAACTCAATAATTGAATCAAGGGATGCAGACTTTGATGAGAATAGATTCTCATCGGTCCCTAGACCAAGTCGGAGGATTCCTAATGGAACTCATGACTTTGGTGTATCGAGGTCACGATGATGAACCATCGGTGGTCCACGATGAGGTTGTGGTTCAACAACTGAACACGTGCTCGGGAAGAGCAAAAGGTCGGGACTCCAAAGTCATTTGGACACGAGTTTCAACTATACTTAGTTGAAGGAACAAGGGATGAGGTCTCGACCAATACTCCTATTGCTTCATTGTTGAGGATGATCCCAAGACATTTGAAGAAGCAATGAAGTCCCAGGATATTGCTTTACGGAAAGAAGCAATCAATGATGAGATGGATTCCATCATGGGCAACAACACTTGGGTGTTGGTTGATCTACCACCAGTTGCAAACCTTTGGGTTGCAAATGGATTTTCAAAAGGAAAATGAAGGTAGATGGAACTATTGAAAAGTTCAAGGCTAGACTAGTCATTCGGGGCTTTAAACAAAAGTCGGGGATAGACTATTTTGATACTTATGCCCACGTGGCTCGTGTCGATACCATAAGGCTAGCGATTGCTTTGGCATCTATTCACAATCGGTTATTCATCGGATGGATGTGAAGACGACTTTCTTGAATGGTGAATTGGATGAGGAGGTTTACATGAACCAACCTCGGGGCTTCATCATGCACGGCAATGAAAACAAGGTGTGTAAAGCGATTAAGTCTCTTTATGGACTTAAGCGGGCACCTAAGCAATGGCATCAAAAATTTGATGAAGTGGTTTTGTCTAGTGGTTATGTTCTTAACCAAGGCGACAAATGTGTATATAGCAAATTTGATGAATCGGTAAAGGAGTCATCATTTGTCTATATGTTGATGACATGTTGATCTTTGCACTGACCAAAATCGAGTTGACGACAAAGGAATTTTTGTCATCAAGGTTCTCCATGAAGGACATGGGGAGGCGATGTTATCCTTGGTATAAGGATTAAACATGAAAGTAAAAGAATTTCTATCTCTCGGTCTCATTATATTGAGAAGGTGTTGAGGAAATTCAATTACTTTGATTGTACTCTGTGAGTACACCTATGGATACTTGTGAAGGCGATGCCTAATAATGGCAAGGTTGTATCTCAACTTGAGTATTCTAGGGTAATTGGTGCTGATGTATGCCATGACTTGTACAAGACACGATATTGGTTTTGCGGTGGGAAAATTGAGCGGTATACTAGTAATCCTAGTGCTCATCAACGGCAAGCGTTCGGAGAAGTCTTGAAGTATTTGAAGAGAACTATGGATTATAGTCTCTCATATCTTGGTTATCCTTGATGTTGGAAGGATACAGCGATGCAAGTTGGATCGATAACTGCGAAGACAATTAAATCTACCGGTGGTGGGTATTCCTACTTGGTGGAGGTGCAATTTCTTGGGCATCCAAGAAGCAAACTTGTATCACCGGTTCAACAATGGAATCTGAATTTGTGGCTTTAGCATTTCTTTGGTAAAGAAAGTGAATGGTTGAAAAACTTGCTTCTTGAGATTCCATTGTGGCCTAAACCTATAGCACCTATTTCTATCCGGTTGTGATAGTGCGGCTACATTGGCTAAGGCTTATAGCCGGATGTACAATGGTAAGTCTAGACACTTGGGTGTCGGACATAGCATGATTCGTGAGCTTATCATGAATGGGGTGGTATCTATAGAGTTTGTTAGATCTCAACGAACTTAGGCGATCACTTGACGAAGGGTGCGGCTAGAGACTTGGTTATAAAGTCGCTAAAGGGATGGGTTTAAGTCCAACTTAGTCCTTTGAATGCTAGGACACCCTGACTCCTCACGAGGAAACTTGGGGCTGAGTTCAATGTGGAAAGTTGAACATTCGGTGGTGGAGCACATGTTTTATTTACATCCCAAGGTTGTGCTCGAGAACTGCTTTGAAAGGAGGATGAAGTCTTTACTTCTTAATGGTTAATTTTCTTTGAAAAAGTGCTTGGCGGGAGCATGAATAAAGAGGAACCACCTATGTAAATGTTGAAGTTTTGCCGCTTGGGAGCTTTTGGACTTTTAGCTTTTACAACATTTATGAATTTGGATATGGACACATGGCTTGTATAGTGTCGGGAGGCGATAAGTGTTTGAAAACTTGTGTGTATTTTATCTTGGTATTCAAATGGGTTGAAGGGTTCAATTCTTAGAACACCACGATTCTCGAATATTTGAGCGTGTAATTTACTAAGATGGAAATTCAATCCTCGGGACATTTTCGTTTATGCACATGTTTTGTTTAATGTTTGTTTTCATGCAAAGGAAGTGAACTAAATTTGGGGAGGATTGTTGGAAAATTTAGTGCACTTGTGGGATTAGTTCACACCTTGTAATGGGTTAGGAGGTGCAGTGTACACCCATAAGGTCCATGAACATCCCGACTCTAATAGTGGTTTGTATTGGTAGTGCTAGTAGAAATCTGCTTTGGTAGAAAATCTTGCTTAGTAGAAAATCTTCTTTGGTGGAAAGTCTTGCTTGTGGTTTCCAGCGATAAGCGATGTTTCCAGCTGAGCGGTGTTTCTGAAGCGGTGTTTCCTGAGCGGTGTTTCCAGCGATAGTGCTATGAAATCTTGATGAAATCTTGCTTGTAGCGGGCTTTGACCTATTCAAGTGGCGATTACAAGCGCATAATGACCACGTTTAATTGGTCATGTAACCACTAATGGCTATAATGGGGATAATTATGAGGAGATTAATGGGCGATTAATTCTCATAATTCCATTTGACTAGCTCGAGTAACCTCCTATAAATAGGAGATCGATTATGCATGAAAGAGACACTGAAAACGATTAACACTTCTAAGCAAAGGGTTATTGAATTGTGCCTAATTCTATAACTACATTTGGTCTTATCCCAGTAGATATTCGTGTAACCCGGGCATTAGGGTCGAATAGTTTACTTTGGAAAGTGATCACACGATTCAAGTGATATCCGGTAACCACCTAGTGGTATTTGTTTCTGTGACTTGTTGTTACTTGTTTCTGCGACATTGATTAATTCATATGTGCAAAGATAGAAGGTGGTTAAAGACTTATGAGTCATTGAATGATGGTTCTATTCTTCACATGGGAAATGAGTCAACAACCTTGGTGCATGGTCGTGGTTATGTAGACCTTAGGTTTAGTTCTGGAAAGATTGTATCAAAACAAGTTGTAGAACTCAACTTATGATTGTTTTGGCGGGACTGAATGTGCAGCCAAAGTTTCTGCAATGAAATACAAGTCTAAATTTGTAAATTAACTTATGATATAAGTTAATAAAGACTTTAGAACACCTAATTATGATAAATATATGTAGATACTATTATTAGGACATAAAAACTAATTGATAATAATTTAAAATTTAGGAATAAAGTATTAAACAAGTTGGGATAAACATATAAGTAATAACCGAATAACCGAAAATTGATATGAGTATTGTTACACTTTTATGTAAACACCAAAGTAGTAAGAAATACTATTGGAAAATGACCTATTTGTCCATATAAGAGGCTAACTTGATATTTACGGAATAGTTGGATTAATAAAAGTCATATAAACCCGATCATAGAGTAGCTTACCAATGAGGCTTGTCATTATTTTAAAACTTAGCAAGAACTAAACTTATACATTTTGTAAACTTACAAAATGTGTACAATGTCAAAAGTATATAAATACTTTTATAAAGTTATTTTGTACTTTCTCGTTATATATTTAAGACATAACTATTTAATTTTTAGGTCTTTGTTTGAAGCTCGCGATTTCTTGATCTACGTTATAGCATTGTAATCCGCGCTAATCAAGGCGGTGAGTATTCACAACCCCTTTTTTACCGCTTCACTTATTTGGGGTGAAATGCATGAAAATAAATTTAAATTGTTTTCTCCGAGCTTGTTGACATATTTTGAACCTTTGACTTATATTGAACCCTCTTGACTTAATTTGAACCTCTTGATATATTTTGAACCCTTAGACTTATATTGAACTCTCTTTTGACATTATTTGAACTATTTGATATATTTTGAACCCTAGACTCTTAAACTTAATTATGAACTTATGACTTGTTTGAACCTAATGGACCGTCGTCCTTGACCTAAAGTCTCCCTTGTTCGGAGTGACCTAAAGTCTCCCTTGTTCGGAGTGACCTTGACCTAAAGTCTCCCTTGTTCGGGAGCGTAAAGTCTCCCATGTTCGAGCGACTTAAAGTCTCCCATGTTTGAGCGATCTTTGAGTCTCCTATGTTCAGAGCAGTCAATATATGATAATATATAATAGTTGTTATGATGGACTGTCCGTACAAACAGTGCATTCGCATTGTAAGTCTCCGATTGGTTTTCCGTTCGCACTCCAATTTATACGTACCGTTCGTGCGGTCTCCTTGTGTGGGGCAGTAGGTAATATGGATAGCGCTATTAGAGGTCGGCCAACCTCTCCTTGTGTGGTACGAGTCGATTAGCCCGAGCATTTTATCATTGTTCCAAAATTATGCAAAGCCCGATCAACTATGCTTAATTCGCTTTTGCCTTTAGAACCGACAAGGGTAAAGGAATCACAAATAATGGTGTCATATCAAAGCAAACATAAATATCCAAAAGAAGTCTTAACATAATATGCGAAATAATTCAAGTCAACATGACTTCAATACATAGGTCCCAATGAAAAATAAACTCCAATAAAATATCCGAAATAGTAAAGTCTTAAATGGCCTCATAAGATCAAAGCTAAATATCTCTAAGGTAAGTCCACTCAAGACTCATCCCAAAGCAAAACCCACTCAATGCTTAGATACCGCCGCGGAAGAAAAGAATGCGGCCGAGCTTCAAAAGCTCAATGAATGATATAAAAGCAAAGCGAATACGAAACGATATCGAATACAAAATATAATGAACGAAAGATAGCAAAATCATAATCATTTTCAAAGTATAAATCGAATTATCGAATAAGTTTTATAGTTAACTACCTCGAGCCCGTAAACAAATATCGATCAAAATCATATTCACATAAGGCAACATTTGTAGGGAGACCTACCAGAGTTATGAAGGACGCATGCACGCAAAGATCAATCATCGATAACAGATAACATATAACAGATAACATATAACAATGATCTAGGATGCATCCATACGCCCACATAGACATATATTGGTCATATAACATAACTTGAGCTCATAATAGATAACGAGATAAGGGACGTGGCGTAACATCACTCATCGCCCTAGAGTCATGTCGAGGTGCATCATCGACACGGACATGGAACCCCATGACTAGTGAAATATTTGGCTCGGTGTCAAACTATCTTAGGTCAAATCGAATGTCAAACCGACACGGATCATACTTTATCGAAGATTAATCATATTTCCAAAATCGAGTTTTCATATCATATAGTTCAAAATCGATGTTTTATAATTCAAAAATCGAGTTCGGATAAGCAACACTCAAACAAAATGAATGGGGTTCATAGCAAAGGCTTAGGAAACCCTAATATAAAAGCTAACGAAAAGAAAACGTTATAAGGAACCTTTATTGAAAAGGTCGAATATCTGTACCTTATTCCAAAGCAAATGACCAAAAGCGTAAATACGGAAAGCAAAGGATTACTCCTTCTTCACGTAACCTATACACATTAACGGTCGTACATGTTATTTATGATTCCATAATTGTCGAAATGATCTTTTAATATTTGGTGTTCATACTTAATGTATTCAGTGATCTTAATACTTTAGAGATTTATGATTAAATGAGACTTAAGTGTTTTATAACAAATATTGTAGATTAAGGTTCATTATGTCATTTATTAAAGTTTAGGGTTAAATGTGAAAATAGTTTAAAAGTCATAACTTACACATGAAATAACGAATTAATATAATTAGCTTCAAACCCTAATCGACTCTCATTTATGTTCTAGGGTTTTCTCAATCTTTTAATATCATATCAATGTGCATTTACTTTACATATTACGTCATTTAATGACTCATTACTCTTGTTTATTTACTCAACACATTCATGTCTTAACCATACGTTACTTATACACATATTATACGTCAACTTTTATACCCATGCACGTCTATGATTTCATGTGACTACACAAGTTACTTATTATCCGGATTAGATATACATCTACACACACATGCACAATAGCTTCGACTAGATATGAACACGTACTACGTTTACACATCGACAAGCTCACTTGACTCACAACACACGCAAGATGGTACACGGTTCACAAACCATTTAGGTTCGGTTCACACATCACTTAGGGTTTAGGTTTTGCATGATCTTTACTCATTTAATACACTTCCACAAACTCTTACATGTTTCGGTTAATACATAGGTTTCGGCTAATATGTTTTACGCAAACCCTAACTCTTCTACGTACTTTACATATTCATGTTTGCATGTTTCACATAAGGTCCGATTCATTTATATATGTGGTTCGGTTCTATGTGGCTCGACTTATTTAAGATCCGATTCATACAATACGTATTACATACATGCTCTTTAATATTATAAGGTTCAATTCATATTTGTTTGTTGGTTTCGTATGGTTCGGCCAAAAAAAGAACACAAGCTCGACTAAAACAAAACATGATACAATATATTATACGTTAGGTGTTATCAAAGGAAGACGAGAAAACATGTTATACCTTAGCTCGTTGGAAACAAAGTCTCGACACCAAGGGAGTTAGGCTTCGCCGAATGAAAAGAAAAGAAAAGAGGCAAAACTAGGGTTTCAAATTGTGTTAATGTGTTGTATTTATAGTGGTACAAATTTGGTTAGGCTTGAGGGGTGTGGGCTTCGCTTGGGTCCAACCGAACAAAACAAACACCCTTTTGGGCTCTCGGCTTCTTGATCCAACCGAACACAAACAACACGCCCATCTTGGGCTCTCGGCGTGAGTCCAATCCAACAAAACAAACGCCCAACTTGGTTCACCATTAAACGAAAACAAGGCCCAAACGAATGGCCCAACTATTTACGCGAGACGCTTAACTTCCGTCATACAAAGTCGATCACATACACATATTTGTTAAGTTTTAGTTATTCGTAAGTTAGGTTTTAATTTCGTTGAATGAATATAAATGTCTTTACGTATTTTATAAATTTCGATTCCAAGGGTATTTTAGTCTTTATTCATGTTTTAGATTTTCGTGTTTTACAACTCTTCCTCTAAAGAAGAATTTTCGTCCTCGAAAATTGAAATGAAACGAAACGAAACGAAACGAGAACATACCAAACTATTCAAAGAAATGAGGATAACTAGCTCGCATCGACTCCTCGGTTTCCCAAGTAGCCTCACGCCCGGTGATTTTTCCAAAGAATCTTAACGAACGGAATGACTTTATTTCTCATGACTCTTTCTTGTCTTTCTAAAATAGCTTCCGGTTCTTCGATAAGGACATATCGGATGAATTTGATCAAACGGATAAGAAGCAACGTGTAACGGATGATAGTTGTATCCCTTAGGAGTGATACATGGAAAACATCATGAACATGCGATAACCGAGGCGGAAGTGCTAACCGACACGAAACTTCTCCAATACGCCCGAATTTCAAACGGACCGATGAATCGAGGACCGAGCTTGCCCTTGATTCCAAAACGTTTCACACCTCTAAACGGCGAAACTTTCAAAATACACGATCTCCAACCCGAAATTCTAAATCACGACGATGCTTGTCGGCATAACTTTTCTCGACGAGACCTAGCCTCCTTCAACTTTTCTCTAGCAATGACTACTTTCTCATTAGTGATCTCAATCATTTCGGACCTTCAATTAAGCGTTCACCTACTTCATCCCAACAAGTAGGTGCTCTACATTCCTTCCATAAAGAAGTTCAAACGGTGTCGCCTTAATGCTAGCATGCCAACTGTTGTTGTATGCAAACTCTACTAAACACAAATATTCATCCCACCGCCCGTCCATTCTAAAGCACAAGCCCTTAGCATGTCCTCTAAGGTCCGAATAGTCCTCTCGACCGACCATCCGTTTGAGGATGAAATGTCAGATCGAAATTAAGTCGAGTACCCCAAGCTTTTGCAAACCTTTCCAAACGAGAAGTAAAACGCGGATCTCTGCTTCGGACACAATAGATGCCGGAGTACCATGAAGTCTAACTATCTCTTGCTAAAAATTTCCGCCAATCTACCAATACCATAATCCTTTCTAATTGGTAAGAATGAGCGATTTGGTTAGTCGATCAACAACTACCCAAATCGCATCATGCTTCTTCCGAGTAAGAGGTAGCCCACCACAAAATCCATAGATATCTTATCCCACTTCCATGTTGGAATATCCAATGGTCAGTAATAATCCACTAGCCCTTTGATGTTCAATCTTAACTCACGACAAATCATACACTTCGACACAAACGTCGCCACATCTTGCTTCATGCCATTCCACCGTAAATATTGTTTCAAATCCCTATACATCTTGGTAGAACCGGGATGGATAGTGAAAGGAGAACTATGAGCTTCACCATAACTTTCTCAAGCACCGGATCATTGGGAACACAAAGCCTATCTTCATACCATACAATTCCGTCATCATCAACCTTAAACTCCGTCCGCTTACCTTCTTCAACATTTTGCGCCACGGCCCACAACTCGCCATCATCTTTCTCGAGCTTTAATTTGCAAGATAAGGTTCGACTCCACCTTCATACTAGCCCAAGATCCATCAAAACCTCAGACGCATAGCTCAACATCCAAACGCCTAAGTCACGAATAATCCTAGGTTCAATCTCAATACTTGCAAGAATGTTCGATTTCGCTAAGTCGTCAAGAACTACATTAGCCTTACCGGATGGTATTGAATGTTGGTGTCATAATCCTTAAGAAGTTCTAACCATCTTCTTTGTCTCATGTTAAGTTCTTTCTCGAGTGAAAATATACTTGAGACTCTTATGGTCGATGAATATATCACACGCCTCCATACAAGTAATGCCTCCGGATCTTCAACGCGAACACCACCGCAGCCTAACTCAAGGTCATGAGTTGGATAATTCTCCTCATAAGGTTTTAGGCGCCTTGAAGCATAAGCTATTACCTTTCCATGTTGCATCAAAACACACCCAATCCTTTCTTAGATGCATCACTATAAATTTGAAATCCTCCGAACCGGATGGAAGAGTCAAAATAGGAGCGGACACCAATCTCCGTTTCAACTCTTCAAAACTCTTCTCTCGCTCATCCGTCCATACAAACTTTTCACCTTTTCTCATCGGTTGGGTTAGGGGCAAAGCTAAGCGAGAGAAACCTTCAACAAAACGTCGGTAGTAACCAAAGAAGTCCTAGAAAACTCCTAACCTCAATCATCGTCAGAGGTCTTGGCCATTTAGTGATAGCCTCAACTTTAGACGGATCCATGGTGATACCATCGCAGATACAATATGACCAAGGAAAGCGACTTGTCTTAACCAAAACTCGACTTTGAAAATTTGGCGACAACTTCTTCTTCCTCGTAATCTCCAAAACTATCCGGAGATGTTGCTCATGCTCTTCTTCGACTTGGAGTAAACTAAAATGTCGTCGATGAAAACGATAACGAACTTGTCGAGGAACTCATGGAAAACACGATTCATTAGGTCCATAAACACAAGAAAGCATTTGTCAAACCAAAAGGCATAACGAGGAATTCATAATGACCATATCCGTACGAAACGCGGTCTTAGGAACATCTTGCTCCCTCACACGTAGTGGTGATAACCGGATCTCGATCAATCTTAGAAAAGAACTTCGCTCCTTGCGCTTGATCAAACAAATCATCAATACGTGGCGAGGATAACGGTTTCGAATGGTAATACGGTTGAGTTCACGGTAGTCGATACATAGACGCATGCTTCCATCCTTCTTCTTCACAAACAAAACAGTGCACCCCATGGAGAAACTTGGGTCGAATAAATCCATTTTCTATCATCTCTTGCATTTGTTCCTTCAACTCCTTCGTTCTACAGTGCCATGCGACACGGAGCCTTCAAATCGGTTCAAGACTGTGAATTAACTCAATGCTAAACTCAACTTCTAGTCGGGGAAGACCGGTAGTTCATCGGGAAAACGTCGGTGAATTCACAAACAATGAAAGATTTTCAATGTTAGGACTCTCCAAAGATGTGTCCTTAACAGATGCCAGAAAACCTTGGCACCCATGAGCAATCATGGTCCGTGCCTTCATAGCAGAAATGAGCTTAACAGATTTGAGAGGTTGAGAACCATAATAAACAAATTCGGGATGTTTTATGTCTCCAAAGATCACAGTTCTAGCATAGCAATCGATGGAAGCTCTATGATAAGCCAACCAATCCATGCCTAGAATGATATCAAAGTCGACCATATCGAGAGGATACAGATTTGCAGAGCGAATACGATCATCAAAACGAAGAGGGCACTTAACGTATTTATGATCAATGATCATGTGGTTTTTCATAGGCGTAGAAATCGATAAGTGATTTGTTAATGGTTTGGGCTTCATATTAAGTTTCTTAGCAAATGTGACAGATATAATGGAGTGTGTGGCACCGGTATCAAATAAAGCGAAGACAGAATAATCATCAATGAAAAGAGTGCCCGTAATGGTACCTGAAGTGCGCTCCGCCTGATTCCGAGTAGTAGCATAAACACGCCCAATAGTAGGTGGCGGCTTGATGTAGTTTCCGTGAATCACCGGGTTCTTCTTAGGGCAATCCTTGATCTTGTGAGTAGTGGAACCACAAGAGAAACATCCACCGATGGCCTTGAAACACGGCCCCGGATGAGCCTTTCCACAAGTAGTACAGATAGGTGGGGAGGCAAAACCTCACCGTCCTTTGTCGACGAGAAGATCCTCAAGCACGACCGATATGATCCTCGAGTGATCGATCCTTGTTGTAACGCGGTTATTGTTACCTTGATTTCGACGATCATTTCCATTCCTACCAAGCACTCGCTATCTCGACTCCTCGCCTCGGGCCTAGAGTCCACATTCCTTCTCGATCGACCTCACCGATCATAACTCCTATCCACTTGACCCTCGAATCATAACTCCCGCGAATTTCCTTATAATCATTACTTTGAGTCCTACCTTGAATCCGATCACCATCGCGGTTACGCTTGTTGGAACCCGAAACCTCATGAAAGATCTCAATGTTACGAGTGCGTCATTGCAGCCGACACATCCTCATACTCAATATTAAGCGATCGGTCCAACACCCACTTCTTCATCCCCACTTGAAGTGCTTAGCTTGGCGCCTACCATCTCCAAAGAATCGTTCCCACAAAACTTACCACCTCATAAACCCGCCCATGTACTCATTGGAGTTCTCATGATCAAACCGGTAGATTGCCCGATAATCCTCTCATACCTTTGTTGTCAAAGATCGTGGAAGTAACGGTTATAGAAGATAGTACGAAATTCAGTCCAGGTACAAGTAATAGCAAAAGCATCTCCTCCTCTTGCCTGTTTGAGTGCCTTCCACCAATTCAATGCATCACCTTCCAACTTAAATGTAGCCAAACGAGTCTTAAACTCGTCTCCACAACCCAATACTTCAAACAGCTTCTCAATATGAGTGATCCAGTCCTCGGCCTCAGTGGGAGTAGCAGCAGTGCTAAAAGAAAGAGGCTTGAGCTATCAAACGCCGAGCCAAGTGTGAATGCCGGTGGGTTGATTACCTCCACCACTACCCAAGCACCACCGACACGAATGTTGTTGATCACTGTGTCATCATCTCGGTGTAGTGAGACCAGGAAAAGAGTGTTGAGAGCATTAGCAATCGCAACATCCATGTTAGAGCATCATCGTCCCTTCCGAAAGTTCGTTAGTGACGAGTTTGAACCATCCGAACGATATTCAAACGATTAGCAAAATGAACAAAGGTGAGATATGAAATGGAAGTTCGCAGAAGGAAACCTAAAGTCTACCCAATCCTCACAGTCATAGCCTAAGCTCTAAGGGTCTCAAAACCTAGGGCTCGATACCATAAATTGTAACGCCCGACCCATACAAGGGTAAAGGAATCACAAATAATGGTGTCATATCAAAGCAAACATAAATATCCAAAAGAAGTCTTAACATAAATGCGGAAATAATTCAAGTCAACATGACTTCAATACATAGGTCCCAAGGAAAATAAACTCCAATAAAATATCTGAAATAGTAAAGTCTTAAATGGCCTCATAAGATCAAAGCTAAATATCTCTAAGGTAAGTCCACTCAGCACTCATCCCAAAGCAAAACCCAGCTCCAATGCTTAGATACCTGCCGCGGAAGAAAAGAAATGCGGCTGAGCTTCAAAAGCTCAGTGAACAGATATAAAAGCAAAGCGAATACGAAACGATATCGAATACAAAATATAATGAACGAAAGATAGCAAAATCATAATCATTTTCAAAGTATAAATCAGAATTATCGAATAAGTTTTATAGTTAACTACCTCGAGCCCAGAAACAAATATCAGATCAAAATCATATTCACATAAGGCAACATTTGTAGGGGAGACCTACCAGAGTTATGAAGGACGTGCATGCACGCAAAGATCAATCATCGATAATGATAACATATAACATATAATGATAATGATCTAGGATGCATCCATACGCCCCCACACGCATGATATTGGTCATATAACATAACTTGAGCTCATAACAGATAATGAGATAAGGGACGTGGCGTAACATCACTCTATCGCCCTAGAGTCATGTCGAGGTGCATCATCGACACGGACATGGAACCCCATGACTAGTGAAATATTTGGCTCGGGTGTCAAACTATCTTAGGTCAAATCGAATGTCAAACCGACACGATCATACTTTATCGAAGATTAATCATATTTCCAAAATCGTAGTTTTCATATCATATAGTTCAAAATCGATGTTTTATAATTCGTAAATCGAGTTCGGATAAGCAACACTCAAACAAACAAATGGGGTTCATAGCAAAGGCTTAGGAAACCCTAATATAAAAGCTAACGAAAAGAAAACGTTATAAGGAACCTTTATCGAAAAGGTCGAATATCTGTACCTTATTCCAAAGCAAATGACCAAAAGCGTAAATACGGAAAGCAAAGGATTACTCCTTCTTCACAGAACCTATACACATTAACGGTCGTACATGTTATTTATGATTCCATAATTGTCGAAATGATCTTTTAATATTTGGTGTTCATACTTAATGTATTCAGTGATCTTAATACTTTAGAGATTTATGATTAAATGAGACTTAAGTGTTTTATAACAAATATTGTAGATTAAGGTTCATTATGTCATTTATTAAAGTTTAGGGTTAAATGTGAAAATAGTTTAAAAGTCATAACTTACACATGAAATAACGAATTAATATAATTAGCTTCAAACCCTAATCGACTCTCATTTATGTTCTAGGGTTTCTCAATCTTTTAATATCATATCAATGTGCATTTACTTTACATATTACGTCATTTAATGACTCATTACTCTTGTTTATTTACTCAACACATTCATGTCTTAACCATACGTTACTTATACACATATTATACGTCAACTTTTATACCCATGCACGTCTATGATTTCATGTGACTACACAAGTTACTTATTATCCGGATTAGATATACATCTACACACACATGCACAATAGCTTCGACTAGATATGAACACGCACTACGTTTACACATCGACAAGCTCACTTGACTCACAACACACGCCAAGATGGTACACGGTTCACAAACCATTTAGGGTTCGGTTCACACATCACTTAGGGTTTAGGTTTTGCATGATCTTTACTCATTTAATACACTTCCACAAACTCTTACATGTTTCGGTTAATACATAGGTTTCGCTAATATGTTTTACGCAAACCCTAACTCTTCTACGTACTTTACATATTCACTTTGCATGTTTCACATAAGGTCCGATTCATTTATATATGTGGTTCGGTTCTATGTGGCTCGACTTATTTAAGATCCGATTCATACAATACGTATTACATACATGCTCTTTAATATTATAAGGTTCAATTCATATTTGTTTGTTGGTTTCGTATGGTTCGCCAAAAAAAAGAACACAAGCTCGACTAAAACAAAACATGATACAATATATTATACGTTAGGTGTTATCAAAGGAAGACGAGAAAACATGTTATACCTTAGCTCGTTGGAAACAAAGTCTTGACACCAAGGGAGTTAGGGCTTCGGCCGAATGAAAAAGAAAAGAAAAGAGGCAAAACTAGGGTTTCCAAATTGTGTTAATGTGTTGTATTTATAGTGGTACAAATTTGGTTAGGCTTGAGGTGTGTGGGCTTCGGCTTGGGTCCAACCGAACAAAACAAACACCCCTTTTAGGCTCTCGGCTTCTTGATCCAACCGAACACAAACAACACGCCCATCTTGGGCTCTCGGCGTGAGTCCAATCCAACAAAACAAACGCCCAACTTGGTTCACCATTAACGAAAACAAGGCCCAAACGAATGGCCCAACTATTTACGCGAGACGTTTAACTTCCGTCATACAAAGTCGATCACATACACATATTTGTTAAGTTTTAGTTATTCGTAAGTTAGGTTTTAATTTCGTTGAATGAATATAAATGTATTTTACGTATTTTATAAATTTCGATTCCAAGGGTATTTTAGTCTTTATTCATGTTTTAGATTTTCGTTTTGTCTTCCTCTAAAGAAAAATTTTCGTCCTCGAAAATTGAAATGAAACGAAACGAAAGCGAAATGAGAACATACCAAACTATTCAAAGAAATGAGGATAACTAGCTCGCATCGACTCCTCGGTTTCCCAGTAGCCTCACGCTCGGGTGATTTTCCAAAGAATCTTAACGAACGGAATGACTTTATTTCTCATGACTCTTTCTTGCCTTTCTAAAATAGCTTCCGGTTCTTGAGATAAGGACATATCGGATGAATTTGATCAAGCGGATAAGAAGCAACGTGTAACGGATGATAGTTGTATCCCTTAGGAGTGATACATGGAAAACGCCATGAACATGCGATAAGCGAGGCGGAAGTGCTAATCGATCACGAAACTTCTCCTATCGCTCCGAATTTCAAGCGGACCGATGAATCGAGGTGAGCTTGCCCTTGATTCCAAAAGCGTTTCACACCTCTAAACGGCGAAACTTTCAAAAATACACGATCTCCAACCCGAAATTCTAAATCACGGCGATGCTTGTCGGCATAACTTTTTCGACGAGACCTAGCTTCCTTGACTTTTCTCTAGCAATGACTACTTTCTCATTAGTGATCTCAATCATTTCGGACCTTCAATTAAGCGTTCACCTACTTCATCCCAACAAGTAGGTGCTCTACATTCCTTCCATAAAGAAGTTCAAGCGGTGTTGCCTTAATGCTAGCATGCCAATTGTTGTTGTATGCAAACTCTACTAAACACAAATATTCATCCCGGTGCCGGTCCATTCTAAAGCACAAGCCCTTAGCATGTCCTCTAAGGTCCGAATAGTCCTCTCGGTGACCATCCGTTTGAGGATGAAATCTCGTACTAAAATTAAGTCGAGTACCCCAAGCTTTTGCAAACCTTTCGTAAAGCGAAGTAAAGCGCGGATCTCTATCGGACACAATAGATGCCGGAGTACCATGAAGTCTAACGATCTCTTCTTTGAAAAATTTCCGCCAATCTACCAATACCATAATCCTTTCGATTGGTAAGAAATGAGCGATTTGGTTAGTCGATCAACAACTACCCAAATCGCATCATGCTTCTTCCGAGTAAGAGGTAGCCAGTCACAAAATCCATAGATATCTTATCCCACTTCCATGTTGGAATATCCAATGGTCGTAACAATCCACTAGCCCTTTGATGTTCAATCTTAACTCACGACAAATCATACATTTGACACAAACGTCGCCACATCTTGCTTCATGCCATTCCACCAAAAGTCTTGTTTCAAATCCCTATACATCTTGGTAGAACCGGGATGGATAGTGAAAGGAGAACTATGAGCTTGGTCATAACTTTCTCACAAGTACTGGGATCATTGGGAACACAAAGCCTATCTTCATACCATACAATTCCGTCATCATCAACCTTAAACTCCGTCGCTTACCTTCTTCAACATTTTGCGCCACGACCCTGACACCACCATCATCTTTCGAGCTTCTTTAATTTGCGATATAAGGTTCGACTCCACCTTCATACTAGCCCGGTATCCATCAAAACCTCGACGCATAGCTCAACATCCAAACTCTCTAAGTCACGAATAATCCTAGGTTCAATCTCAATACTTGCAAGAATGCGATTTCGGCTAAGTCACACAACTACATTAGCCTTACACGGATGGTCTTGAATGTTGGTGTCATAATCCTTAAGAAGTTCTAACCATCTTCTTTGTCTCATGTTAAGTTCTTTACGGTGAAAATATACTTGAGACTCTTATGATCGATGAATATATCACACGCTCTCCATACAAGTAATGTCTCCGGATCTTCAACGCGAACACCCTGACTAACTCAAGGTCATGAGTTGGGTAATTCTCCTCATAAGGTTTTAGGCGCCTTGAAGCATAAGCTATTACCTTTCCATGTTGCATCAAACACGACCCAATCCTTTCTTAGATGCATCACTATAAATTTGAAATCCTCCGAACCGGATGGAAGAGTCAAAATAGGGCGGACACCAATCTCGTTTCAACTCTTCAAAACTCTTCTCTCGTTCATCCGTCCATACAAACTTTTCACCTTTTCTCATCGGTTGGGTTAGGGGCAAAGCTAAGCGAGAGAAACCTTCAACAAAACGTCGGTAGTAACCCGAAGTCCTAGAAAACTCCTAACCTCGATCCATTATCGTAGGTCTTGGCCATTTAGTGATAGCCTCAACTTTAGACGGATCCATGGTGATACCATCGGCAGATACAATATGACCAAGGAAAGCGACTTGTCTTAACCAAAACTCGCACTTGAAAATTTGGCGTACAACTTCTTCTTCCTCAAAATCTCCAAAACTATCCAGGAGATGTTGCTCATGCTCTTCTTGGACTTGGAGTAAACTAAAATGTCGTCGATGAAAACGATAACGAACTTATCGAGGAACTCATGGAAAACACGATTCATTAGGTCCATAAACACAGGCGCATTTGTCAAACCAAAAGGCATAACGAGGAATTCATAATGACCATATCCGTACGAAATGCGGTCTTAGGAACATCTTGCTCCCTCACACGTAGCTGGTGATAACCAGATCTCAGATCAATCTTAGAAAAGAACTTAGCTCCTTGCAGTTGATCAAACAAATCATCAATACGTGGCAGAGGATAACGGTTACGAATGGTAATACGATTGAGTTCACGGTAGTCGATACATAGGCGCATGCTTCCATCCTTCTTCTTCACAAACAAAACAGGTGCACCCCATGGAGAAACACTGGGTCGAATAAATCCATTTTCTATCATCTCTTGCAGCTGTTCCTTCAACTCCTTCAGTTCTACAGGTGCCATGCGATACGGAGCCTTCGAAATCGGTTCAGCACCAGGAATTAACTCAATGCTAAACTCAACTTCTCTAGCTGGGGGAAGACCGGGTAGTTCATCGGGAAAAACGTCGGTGAATTCACAAACAATGAAAGATTTTCAATGTTAGGACTCTCCAAAGATGTGTCCTTAACGGATGCCGAGAAAACCTTGGCACCCATGAGCAATCATGGTCCGTGCCTTCATAGCGAAATGAGCTTATGATTTGAGAGGTTGAGAACCATAATAAACAAATTCGGGATGTTTTATGTCTCCAAAGATCACGGTTCTAGCATAGCGATCAATTGAAGCTCTATGATAAGCCAACCAATCCATGCCTAGAATGATATCAAAGTCGACCATATCGAGAGGATACAGATTTGTAGGGCAAATACGATCATCAAAACGAAGAGGACACTTAACGTATTTATGATCAATGATCATGTGGTTTTCATAGGCGTAGAAATCGATAAGTGATTTGTTAATGGTTTGGGCTTCATATTAAGTTTCTTAGCAAATGTGATGATATAATGGAGTGTGTGGCACGGTATCAAATAAAGCGAAGACATAATAATCATCAATGAAAAGAGTGCCGTAATGGTACACGAAGTGCGCTCACTTTGATTCCGAGTAGTAGCATAAACACGTCCGGTAGTAGGTGGCGGCTTGATGTAGTTTCCGAGAATCACGGGTTCTTCTTAGGGCAATCCTTGATCTTGTGAGTAGTGGAACCACAAGAGAAACATCCACCGTGGCCTTGAAACACGGTCCGGATGAGCCTTTCCACAAGTAGTACAGATAGGTGGGGAGGCAAAACCTCACCGTCCTTTGCGACGGAAGATCTGAAGCACGACCACGATATGATCCTCGGTGGATCGATCCTTGTTGTAACGCGGTTATTGTTACCTTGGTTCGACGATCATTTCCATTCCTACCAACATTTCTATTATCGACTCCTCGCCTCGGGCGCCTAGAGTCAACATTCCTTCTGATCGACCCACGATCATAACTCCTATCCACTTGACCCCTCGAATCATAACTCCCGCCGAATTTCCTTATAATCATTACTTTGAGTCCTACCTTGAATCCGATCACCATCGCGGTTACGCTTGTTGGAACCCGAAACCTCATGAAAGATCTCAATGTTATGAGTGCGTCATTGCAGCCGACACATTCTCATACTCAATATTAAGCGGTCGGTCCAACACCCACTTCTTGATCCCCACTTGAAGTGCTTAGCTTGGCGCCTACCATCTCCAAAGAATCATTCCCACAAAACTTACCAACCTCATAAACCTACTCATGTACTCATTGGAATTCTCATGATCAAGTCGGTAGATTGCCCGATAATCCTCTCATACCTTTCTTCGCTCAAGATCGTGGAAGTGTGGTTATAGAAGATAGTATGAAACTCGGTCCAAGTACAAGTAATAGCAAAAGCATCTCCTCCTCTTGCTTGTTTGAGTGCCTTCCACCAATTCAAAGCATCACCTTCCAAATTAAATGTAGCCAAACGAGTCTTAAACTCGTCTCCACAACCCAATACTTCAAACGACTTCTCAATATGAGTGATCCGGTCCTCGGCCTCGGTGGGAGTAAAGCGGTGCTAAAAGAAAGAGGCTTGAGCTTCAAACGCTCGAGCCAAGTGTGAATGCCGGTGGGTTGATTACCTCCACCACTACCCGAAGCACCGGTCGATTCGAATGTTGTTGATCACTGTTCCATCATCTCGGTGTAGTAAGACCGGGGAAAAGAGTGTTGAGAGCATTAGCAATCGCAACATCCATGTTAGTAGCATCATCGTCTCCATCCGAAAGTTAGGTAGTGACGAGTTTGAACCATCGAGCGATATTCAAACGATTAGCAAAATGAACAAAGGTGAGATATGAAATGGAAGTTCGCAGAAGGAAACCTAAAGTCTACCCAAATCCTCACAGGTCATAGCCTAAGCTCTAAGGGTCTCAAAACCTAGGCTCCATATGTCACAGGTCCGACTACAAAAACTGGGGCTCGATACCATAAATTGTAACGCCCAGGCAGAGCAAGGGTAAAGGAATCACAAATAATGGTGTCATATCAAAGCAAACATAAATATCCAAAAGAAGTCTTAACATAAATCGGAAATAATTCAAGTCAACATGACTTCAATACATAGGTCCCAATGAAAATAAACTCCAATAAAATATCCGAAATAGTAAAGTCTTAAATGGCATCATAAGATCAAAGCTAAATATCTCTAAGGTAAGTCCACTCAACACTCATCCCAAAGCAAAACCCAGCTCCAATGCTTAGATACGCCGCGGAAGAAAAGAAATGCGCCGAGCTTCAAAAGCTCGGTGAGCAGATATAAAAGCAAAGCGAATCTGAAACGATATCGAATACGAAATATAGTGAAAGAAAGATAGCAAAATCATAATCATTTTCAAAGTATAAATCGAATTATCGAATAAGTTTTATAGTTAACTACCTCGAGCCCGAAACAAATATCGGATCATAATCATATTCATATTCACAAGGCAACATTTGTAGGGAGACCTACGAGTTATGAAGGGCGTGCATGCACGCATCAATCATCGATAACATATAACATATAACATATATAATGATAATGAGATAACGGATCTAGGATGCATCCATCGCCCACAAACAGATATTGGTCATATAATATAACTTGAGCTCATAACAGATAATGAGATAAGGGGCGTGGCGAACTTCACTCTATCGCCCTAGAGTCATGTCGAGTGCATCATCGACACGGACATGGAACCCCATGACTAGTGAAATATTTGGCTCGGTGTCAAACTATCTTAGGTCAAATCGAATGTCAAACCGACATAGATCATACTTTATCGGAAGATTAATCATATTTTCAAAATCAAAGTTTTCATATCATATAGTTCAAAATCGGATGTTTTATAATCAAAAATCAAGAGTTCGGATAAGCAACAGCTCAAACAAACAAAATGGGGTTCATAGCAAAGGCTTAGGAAATCCTAATATAAAAGCTAACGAAAAGAAAACGTTATAAGGAACCTTCTTGAAAAGGTCGAATATATGTACCTTATTCCAAAGCAAATGACCAAAAGCGTAAATACGGAAAGCAAAGGATTACTCCTTCTTCACGGAACCTATACACATTAACGATCGTACATGTTATTTATGATTCCATAATTGTCGAAATGATCTTTTAATATTTGGTGTTTATACTTAATGTATTCGATGATCTTAATACTTTAGAGGTTTTATGATTAAATGAGACTTAAGTGTTTTATAAACAATATCGTAGATTAAGGTTCATTATGTCATTTATTAAAGTTTAGGGTTAAATGTGAAAATAGTTTAAAAGTCATAACTCACACATGAAATAACGAATTAATATACTTAGCTTCAAACCCTAATCGACTCTCATTTATGTTCTAGGGTTTTCTCATTCTTTTAATATCATATCAATGTGCATTTACTTTATATATTACGTCATTTAATGACTCATTACTCTTGTTTATTTACTCAACACATTCATGTCTTAACCATATGTTACTTATATTCATGTTTATCGTCAACTTTTATACCCATGCACGTTTATGATTTCATGTGACAACCACAAGTTACTTATTATCCGGATTAGATATACATCTACACACACATGCACAATAGCTTCGACTAGATATGAACACGTACTACGTTTACATATCAACAAGCTCACTTGACTTATAAAACACGCGCATGGTACACGGTTCACAAACCATTTATGGTTCGGTTCACATCACTAGGGTTTAGGTTTACATGATCTTTACTCATTTAATACACTTCCACAAACTCTTACATGTTTCGGTTAATACATAGGGTTCGGCTAATATGTTTTCATAAACCCTGCTCATCTACGTACTTTACATATTCAAGTTTGCATGTTATACATGGCCGATTTAATTACATGTGGTTCGATTCATATATATGTGGTTCGGTTCTATATGGCTCGACTTATTTAAGATCCGATTCATACAATACGTATTACATACATGCTCTTTAATATTATAAGGTTCAAGTCATTATGGTTTGTTTGTTTGGTTTCATATGGTTCGGCCAAAAAAAAAAACACAAGCTCGACTAAACAAAACATATACAATATATTATACGTTAGGTGTATCAAAGGAAGACGAGAAAACATGTTATACCTTAGCTTGTTGAAACAAAGTCTCGACACCAAGGGTGTTAGGGTTCGGCCGAATGGAAGAAAAGAAAAAAGAGGCAGGCAAAACTAGGGTTTCAATTTGTGTTAATGTATTGTATTTATAGTGGTACATTTTTGGTTAGGGCTTGAGAGGGTGTGGGCTTGGCTTGGTCCAACCGAACACAACAAACACCCCTTTTGGGCTCTCTTGATCCACGAACACAAACAACACGCCCATCTTGGGCTCTCGTGAGTCCAATCCAACAAAACAAGCGAGCCCAACTTGGTTCCCATTAAACGAAAACAAGGCCCAAACTAATGGCCCAACTTTCGCGAGGCGTTTAACTTCCGTCATACAAAATCGATCACGTACACATATTAGTTAAGTTTTAATTATTCGTAAGTTAGGTTTTAATTTCGTTAAATGAATATAAATGTATTTTACGTATTTTATAAATTTCGATTCCAAGGGTATTTTAGTCTTTATTCATGTTTTAGATTTTCGGGTTTTACAAATATCTGGAACTTGTATTTCTTTTTAGGCTATTGACTACTTAGCCAAAAAGCAGACAAAACTTTTGGATCTGCGTCTCTTGCTAAATATATTAAAATTTTAATGAAGACCGGAGGTGAAATGATTAATCCTTCCTTACTCGCTATACAATTGATGTCTACTAAACGTCTTTAACTAGTAAAAGTTCTTTACATATATTAGAATTGATTTATTGTATCACTCCAAAAATCTTAAAACCTTTCTTCTAAGCCTATTTATCTAATCTCTTGGATAGAACTTCTTCTCATCACATATATTGATTTTCTTCAAAACAACTCATTTACTTTGACAATACCCTTGACCTTCCCCACTGATCTCATCAACCTATACCGCAAATATCGATTCGATCATTCTTGAGCAACCCTCAAACTTTAACTAAATTTTCAAAAACATTAAAGCTTCTTAACAACTCTTAACTTAATTTCATGGCAGTTCTTGTTTGATGAGTTGTGAGATTAAGTTAAAGTTGCTACTTAGCTTAATATTTTAAATGATTTAGCTCAAGAATGGACAATGCTTACTTCGTTTAAATTTGGTCACTTGATTCTTATAATTGAAAAATCTATCTCATCACACTTAGTAGGGCGTATGCGGATGAAGTTGTCATAATTACAACCTTTAACGGTATACCCTTATCATCTGACTTTAACCGCAACATCAAAATCCTAGTTAGACTCACGATCGTTTCATTAAGACTTTGACCTCCTTTGGATTTTTCATTCAAGCGTTACTACCTTTGCTTTAAGCGATCGGTAATCTTTCACGTGGACACCAACAATGTCTTTGTGCACATTATTTCTAAACAATCCTTTTACTTTAGTACCATTTGATTTATGTGCAGAATTTACTTCTGTTACTTATCAAGTTAATGACATTGATTAATGTAAGACCTAATGTCATAAGCCTTAGTTGTATTTCTATCCTTCTCGCTATTCTAAGCCACCACTATTCGTTGATTTGATTGGTTTAAGCAATTCCATAATCGAGCCAATCTTTCAAAAGACCTCCTTCAAAGATGTGAATTCTTTCTTTTTGTTGTTTTCTAGCTTGATTTAATGACAGTTCTTGTTTGATAAGTTGCGAAAATCAAACTAGAATCAAGTTGTTACTCAACCTATTCAACTTAATCTCATACAGATTCTTATTTGAAGAATTGTAGGATTATGTTAGAATCAACTAGCCAAAGGTCTTTTGAGGCTATGCTCGAGAATGGGAAAGTTTGCCCATCATATCTAACCATGAGCGTACATTTATAGAACGAACAAATTGAATTCGGTGAATTCCTTTGACCAGTGGCGACTATAGCAACTCGTACATTTCAGACTATAATTTGACTATTTATTTTGACTTATTATTATTTTAATTTTAAGTAATATTACTTTTATAAATAATAACATAAGTTCAATCGCTTGAGCTTTACTCGTAACCATCACAAGACTAAGATGAGTCTACCTATTCTAGGCATTTTATTTGTCTAATAGTCATATTTTATATGAACTATTGCGAAATTCAATTGTTCCTCATTTGTTAATGATTCAAATGCAACTTCACTTGCCATAGCAACAAATGAAAGGGTTTCTGAACCACAAACACAAAGAAGGGGATAGACTACAAGGAAGCTAAAATGGGAAAAAGCTTACTTGATAGGAATCAAGCAAGGAAACCTAAGCGAGGTGAACTCTAACTAGCTATTCTATTCCCGTGTAGCGCCAAAACTTGATAACGCTACACGTGTCGTTCGGGGTCAAAGGAACTTCCTTTTCGTCGAGCAAGTTTTTCAACACCCCAAGCGATGAACCTAATCGTTGTAGTGTAATATTAGGGTAAGCCACGAATTGATATCGTTCTCTAGGGAATAGGAATGCTAGTGAGAAGTTACTACGCTAAGGTTGGGGTTGAGGAAGATTATTTTTTATCTTTTTATGTTTTAGGAAATAGAAAGTACGAATCTCGGAGTTTGGATTTGGGGTTTTGGTATTTCTACCAATTACTTCTACTTATCTAATTATCTAAACTAAGGTGTATGTAGTCTATGTCTATTGTTGTGTGCTCGTATGATAGTTAAAATGTATTTGCTTAGGCTTTATTACTTCCTAGTTATCTCCTATTGGTGGTAGAATTGTCACGTCCTTATTCTTAATTGCGTTGTGTCTCTAAGGTCGAGGGTATCGTTTATCCTAACTCTTTGAAGCTACCAAAGGTTAACGACTACAAAATCTCTAGGATTCATAAACTTTAACTCTAAGGTATTCTTTGAATGACTTGTCTACAATTACTCTAGGTGATTATAAGCTAAGGTTCATCAAAGATCAATCAGGCATTACAAACACAACGAATGACCTATCGCAATACTAGGACAATCACAATTAAGATAAGAGACAACCAATCAATATTCAATAACTAAGTTTCATATTACCTAAGCAAACACACAAGTAAATTAGCCGGACATGGGGAACATGCAAGCATACACACAATCAAAGGAAGACATAATTAAATTCATGAAGTAAAACACTTATCTTAATATAAGATATGGTATGGAACCTAAAATCTTGTACAAAACTGACCTTGGTTCGGTTTAGGTTTTACTCCAAAAGCGCACATTGAAAACTAAAAATTCGGATTCTATATATAAGATTACAAGCGCACGCGTCACTTTGATTTGTGACGCGTCGGATCGCCGATATTAGGGTTTTGTCTTGGCCACATTAGTCTTTCGACGGCGTCACCTTATGTATGTGACGCCGCCCTTGACCTCGGCGTCGTCCGGATCAAATCTAGGCCGTACGAGTTGCGGCCTTCTACTCTTTTAAAACACAAGCCGTCACTTGTAAATAAGCAATTTAGCTCTTGAGTCGTCACGAAACATGTTCGGACGGCGTCATTGGTTGTGCTCGCGCCGCCCCTTGATTCAATGACACTGAGTGTCTCGATTCTTGGCTTTGGCCATTTTCTTCGTATATTCGCGCCTTTTCGTCCGAATAAGTGTCATTCGACATTTGCCTTCAAGATTCCTAAAAGTGAAAAGGAGCGATATTAAGTAATAACGGATACAAAAGTGATCAAATAAGGGCTTAAACGACCCTCAAAAGGTACATTTAAAACCTTATCAACCATCAATAATAATTTTGTTACAAGATTAATTATTACAAGTTGAAGGTATTAGTGGTCTCTACATAGTTCCTAAGTTCAATTGGTGATTCTTTGGGTGATTTGGAAGATTATCAAGGATTAAGGGCTGAAGTAAAAAGGGTTCTTACAAGGTTTACATAAGGTTATAATCAAGTTGGGTTGAAGTATTGAAGACAAAGACTAATGGCTAGAAGAATTAAGAGTTGATTTGTAGTTGTTCTTGTAATTGTTGTTTTCATCATCATCATGTAAGCTATTGATTATTTTCATATTCATTCATTATGGTTGTAATAGGTTCTGGACCATATTTATTTTTATGATATTTTTAAGATTATATATGTATTTGACATTGTACACAAGGTTTAAACAATGAAAACAAGCTTAAACAAGCCTTAGGTAAGTTTTATGAATCTGAATTCTGAAACAGCCCCAAAGATTGGAAAGTCTGGACAACTCAGTGAGTTATGGACCTGAGGTAATTTGATAGGGTAATAGAGCTTTGTTTTGTGGTCGTTTCTACGGGTGGCGCACCTAATAACTCATCCCGATGAGTAAATGAGAGCCAAAATGGTGAAACATGTCAAAATCTGCACACCAGATTTCATTTGGCAAAAGCTCATAGTTTTGTTCATTTCTGGTAGTCAGCCCAGTTTTACGAAATGTAGCTAAGACATAAACTTGAAGTTTGGCGAAATCCGCGCGTCAAAAAAAGTTGTAGAACTCAACTTATGATTGTTTTGACGGGACTGAATGTGCAGCCAAAGTTTCTGCAGTGAAATACAAGTCTAGATTTGTAAATTAACTTATGATATAAGTTAATAAAGACTTTAGAACACCTAATTATGATAAATATATATAGATAGTATTATTAGGACATAAAAACTAATTGATAATAATTTAAAGTTTAGGAATAAAGTATTAACCAAGTTGGGATAAACATATAAGTAATAACCGAATAACCGAAAATTGATATGAGTATTGTTACACTTTTATGTAAACACCAAAGTAGTAAGAAATACTATTGGAAAATGACCTATTTGTCCATATAAGAGGCTAACTTGATATTTACGGAATAGTTGGATTAATAAAAGTTATATAAACCCGATCATAGAGTAGCTTACCAATGAGGCTTGTCATTATTTTAAAACTTAGCAAGAACTAAACTTATACATTTTTGTAAACTTACAAAATGTGTACAATGTCAAAAGTATATAAATACTTTTATAAAAGTTATTTTGCACTTTATCGTTATATATTTAAGACGTGACTATTTAATTTTTAGGTCGTCGTTTGAAGCTCGCGACTTCTTGATCTACGTTATAGCATTGTAATCCGCTGCTAATCACGACAGTGAGTATTCACAACCCTTTTTTTTACCGCTTCACTTATTTGGGGTGAAATGCATGAAAATAAATTTAAATTGTTTTCTCAGAACTTGCTGACATATTTTGAACCTTTGACTTATATTGAACCCTCTTGACTTAATTTGAACCTCTTGATATATTTTGAACCCTTAGACTTATATTGAACTCTCTTTTGACTTGATTTGAACTATTTGATATATTTTGAACCCCTAGAATCTTAAACTTAATTATGAACTTATAAATTGTTTGAACCTAATGGACCGTACGTCCTTGACCTAAAGTCTCCCATGTTCGGAGCAACCTAAAGTCTCCCTTGTTCAGAGCAGACCTTGACCTAAAGTCTCCCTTGTTCGGAGCAGACCTTGACATAAAGTCTCCCATGTTCGGAGCAGCGTAAAGTCTCCCATGTTCGGAGCAGCTTAAAGTCTCCCCTGTTCGGAGGAGTGCCGAGTCTCCCATGTTCGGAGGAGTCACTATATGATAATATATAATAGTTGTTATGATGGGTGTCATGTACAAACAAAGTGCATTGCATTGTAAGTCCCGATTGGTTTGCTGTTAGCACTCCAATTTATACATACCGTTCGTGCGGCCTCCTTGTGTAGGGCGGTGGGTAATATGGATAAGCGCTATTGAGAGGTCGCCAACCTCTTTTTCCTGTCTACGGAATGCATATTATTTATTTTTGGGGCTTTGCCGCATAACTTTATTATATAGGCGTTATTATTTGATATGACCACGTGTGCTTGACCATAAATGGTGCTATCTCATTATGCAATGGTTTGTGAAAACATAGGTTGCAAGTCTTGTATGGTAGGTTTGCAAGCTGGATGGTTTGTGAGCCTTTGCCTTTGGAACATTCTCAAAACTTTGGACTTAACTTTATTGTGAAAATATATCGAACTCTTTCTCTAAAAGACTTTCATATTATTTAAAGCGTGTTTACTCACCAACTATTTTTATAGTTGACCCGTTTTCTCATGCATTTCGGGTGATCAAAGGTCGTTTTCTATGGCCGAACTTTGAACTATGAAGTAACACCTTGATCGACTTCATTGCTAGGCGATTTTGGGGTGTTACACCTACTCCACTTCCCAGTCACCTGCAGGAGTTCAAGTACTATGTCAACAAACTCCTTGACTCGTGGAGAAGCCTTCCTAGCGTTGCTTACAATTTTTCGATTACAAAGCTAAATATCGAGTCCTTAACACGGAGGACCAAACCAACACTACTATAACACAACAAATATGTGAAATATGGAATACAAGATCTTTGCTACAGAAATCTTGTGGAGGTACAAATCAATCAAGGACCCCTTGCTTGGATGACTTGTAGAATGCTTGTGATCTCGCCTTAGAGAAGGACCTATATGAGAATCACAACAAAAGAAAGAAGAACTACTATCTAGATCAAAAGATCTGAGGTTAGAAGAATGTAAGAATATATGAGAGAGTTTGTAAGAAGAGGGGTGAGTTAAAATGAAGAAATGACTCTCTATTTATAGGCAATTTTCTTGCTCTTTGTTGCCGAATCCACGGATCCCTTGCACGAGGGATCCGTCTGAGTGTGTCGAGAGGATCCGTGAGGCGCTCTGTGTGATCATGGGTTAAGGGTTATGGGTCATGAGTCATAGACTTTGGACCATGGGTATCTAAGTAGATACAATGTATCTAAAAGATGCAATGCATCTAGTCAATGGGTTATGGGTTAACTCCATGGGTTATGGATATGCTCCATGGGTATGGATCATGGGTTATGGTTTTTACCCATCCTAATAAACTATTACATTAAATGAATTATTACAACAATTTATATTAAATGACTATATATGTAGATGCTTTACAAAAATAACATGTATCCTTATAATTTTACTTATGATAACATTATATTTGTTATCAACAAAACATAAAGAGATCGCTAAATATTAATAAACATTTTTATGATTTATTTGCATTAACATTACCTATTATCAAAACGCATACAAGCAGTTTTTGACCAAAAGGCACTCAGGCACATTTAAGGACAAATCGCATCTAGGCATAAGACTACAAAACACTTATAAGAACTATCTAACAGCCAAGAACCGCTTATAAGAGCATCATACCCAAGTCCTAATCCTCAATTAACCCAACATCATGGGCAGATCTTAAGCATGCCAAAACATCTAACAGGTCAAATTAGATCCTACCATTCCTATTCCTTCGTCAAATGAGATAACACTAAATCAGACAATCATGACAATCGTGTGGCAACAGATTCAAGAGGAGAACATAAAAGATTTACACCAATAGATGCCAATAATCAATTGTAACAACAAAACCCTAAACCCTAGCAAACTCTATGAGAGAAAAAATCGAACCTAAAAATGTAGGAATCGAATGACAATGATACTGAGATGCTGCATAAATAATCGATAGTTAGAGATGTGATTAAGTGAATGATTTTGACTAATTAAACTAAACATTAGATCATCTACATACCACGAATGAAACATGTTGGATCAAATCGCTTCGATGAATATGGAGAGAAAAAAAAACAATGATAGTTTGACTGAATTTTGCAAAGTTTGACCAGGGACAAGTCGCTTCCTATATATACCAAGACACAAGATACAACATTTGACACATTTGGTCCTTGAGGTTAACAAATCGCATGAAAAGACTTTGTTTTGACAAACCGCATACAAAACTATTGATTTAGACAAATACTCACACTTAAAAACACATAACTATCATTATTTGGCAGATTCGACTCCTTAATTGTCATGCAACATCTATTAAGACCTTTTATATACCTAACAGAGCACATGTCTCATGATCAATACATATAATAGCATCACAAACCACTCCAAGCAACACATTTACTCAGGAAGCATGGTGACATAAATAGAACGAATATCTAGGAACCAAATAGCAGATAGTAATCGATAACCTACATATAGCACATACTTATCACAAGAAACCATATAGGGCACATGAGATAATACCGGGATTAGATGTAATTAGCATAGACAAATTGACAGAAAGATATATCAATAGATATTAATTCTTCCCCTTAATCAATGACACGACATAGAATAATCATGAGTAGTTATTGATTGAATTTGAACCATTTATGCACCCAAAATTCTTAAAAGACTTAACTGAAGAGGAACAATAGGCATGTTTTAAAACAAGTTTGAACTTCTGTTCGAACTTCATAAAAAGACCCGTGTCATTATTGAATGACATTTCTAGGACCGTAGATGTTATCGATACCATAAGACATGCCTTTGAATCTATTTTTGAATTTTTCTGATTTTTCAAATTTTTATGGGTTTTTGAAAGATTTTGAACTAAATTGGAAATACATTATTTTTCAAGATTTTATTTTTTACATCAAAAGAAAAAAAAACAATATAGAGTGTGTCATGATTGGATTTACTATCAGGTGTTGAGGTACGAGTCCTGAGTTGAGGTGAACAGGAATCATTGTACGTGTTTATCAATTCTGACATGCTGAAGCTCCTGAATGAGGAGGCTTCATTTCTGTTGGAATCCAGGTCATGATGTTCAGGATTGAATTGAGCATTCTACCTGGAAAAGAATGAGGAGTACATGCACTAATAACACATGAAGTTGTGCATTTTGTTGGGTTAGTAGCAATAGTATCCAGACCTTTGGATAACTCACAGTCTGCCTTAGTGTTGCCATTGGTGGTCAGCATTCTGATGGGAATCCATTTGAATCCAACATTCTTAAAAATTCTACCAGTCGGTATCCACTTAAGGAAAGAGCTAGGAGTGTTAGATTTCTTAGGCACAGTGGAAGATGTAACCTTTTTCCTATTCCTAATTTTTGAATTTTTGTTGTTAAATTGTCTCTTAGGAGGGGTTAACATTTTGAGACTTCTTTAGTGCACTAGATGATCTTCTTACATCCACAGTCTTAGAGTTTGAGCTTTAACACGAGCATTATCTTTCATTTTATCGGAATTAGGTAGTGAAGTGGTGGTTTTGACAAAATTTGTTCTCATCAACTTGGGAGGCAAGCCTTGATTTGGAAGGTTTAGATCTTTTTATATAAATCGATGATGGTGCCCTAAATCTGAACCGCTCTCTTGTGAGATGAGAAGCTGGCTTCCCAAGGTTGATGGTTTTGCAAACTTCTGTTCACTTTTCCCTATGGTTTTCTAAGCTCATTTTAAAGGCAACTATCATAAAAATCCTATCCACAGAAGTTGAGCTTTGAGATCATCAATATTTGCTAACAAAGAGTTTGTTTGTTTTATTGACTTAGTTCTATCTTCTTTGGTAGGGACATATTGTTCTATGTGAAGCTTTCTCAGAGACTCATTTTCCTTTAATAATTTGGCCACACACAATGCTAATTCATCATTCCTAGTTTTAATGGCATCAATGACCTCTAAATCAAGATTATTTGTAACCAAATTAATTTCCTTATGCATATCAGAAATGTGTTTCTTCAAATTGCAGATGGTCGAGTCTTTGTCCTGAAGCTGAGCTTTTAAATCATTGATTTCAAAAAATTCACGAAATTCAGGGAATTCCGGATTTTTGCATGGTTTTATAGTTTGAAAACCTTCTTCTTTTCTTTGTATTGCAATTTCAAGTGAAATGCAATGTTTTCAAGTATTGAGTATTTGTTTGAAAGTTCATCAAAAAATTTCTTATCAACCACATTATTAGTCATGAGATACTTTATCTTTGACTTAGCCTCAGTTACAGAACATTTATCAACATTATGTTCTGTAATGTAATCAGTTTACACAGAAGTATTTGCAGATGCATCATTTATGACAGTTACCAATAATTCAACACATGATGCACGTTCATTCACCATTTTGCATTCATCATCCACCTTTTGTGGGACAAGAGTTTTTGAGCATCTTGTTGCATCAATCTTTGATGTTTCTGACATTCTGACTTCAGCAATACCCAATAATTCAAGCGTCTGGTTCCCAACTCATCGCACTCTCTACCATTTTGACATTCATTCCGTTTTCATTTTACATGTACCTTCCTCGATGTACTTCTTCACATTATCCATGAGATGGATAAGTGTCTCAATGAACATGCTAATTTCCATTCCGGTGTGTCTTTTGAAAGACATTTCAGTCATGTGATGATCATAATATGATGTGAATTCCTTACTAATGAATGGCTGAAATTGTTTCTGGATCACCTGAAGTGCAGCACTAAAACTATCTTCTTGAACCTTTTCTTTGTCAAGTTGTTGTTCCAATTGTTCTAAGTTCATTAGTAATGTTCCCGTGAACATGGATAATTCTTTACGGAAAAGAGCATTACATGTTCGTTCCATTCTTTTAGGTAGAAGTAACATGAGGTGTGAGTGAAGTTGTTGGTAAGGTTCAATGCAACTTTCCTTTTGCATGGCATTCAGCAACCTCAAGCGGTGCAATTCTCTCTCTTGGACTACGAGCATGAAGATCTCATATCCTCATTAATTGATTCAATCATGTTTAGCCGTTCAGTGTAGCAAACAATTTCATTGTTGTCCACAGCATCATACAATTTAAGTACATCTGAAATCACTGGATCAGGAGTGTAAGACATGATGTTTTTGTGAATTTGAATGTGTTATGATAATAGTTGGATTAGTGATTGTATGTTAAAAGGGTTATTGGTATGATTGGCTTTCGTAATTGACGTTGGATTTGGTATGATTTTGATTCTATCCTAACAAAATCTTTGACGACTGCCCCCACGGGCACTGCAAACAACCAGATCCTCAGAAACCGAAAGACTACAGGTGCCTACTTTCTTACTGCAAAAGTTATACTACTTGCACAGACACGCACCACCGTGTCATAGAAAGCAGCGCATGTTACGATCGATCATTTTGCTCAAGGTATTTCTGATTCTTGCTTTAGGATATCTATCGGCGATGCCACCGGAAGGCGATGCTTACATGTTTTGATGTGAGGCACACTCAATGGTGACCGAGTGCAATAAAGTAGTATCAGAACAATGCCACACTCATCCATATATACTGCCTCCAGTTCTCATTGCGCTGGAAGGAAAAACCCATCTGTTTCAGCTGCACTTTGCGTCGGAGTCAACAAAGTAAAATCCAGTATACATACTTGACGCGGTAATGGAAAGTGGACAACAGTTGTTTCCAGCACCTCAGGATAACCCATCAGTTAATCAAGCATATGTGCAGTCGGCAAACGAGGTGCTTTATCTTACTGGTCCTGAAGACGATACAGAAAAGGGAAATGAAATGCCTCCGTTGACGGACACAGCAGCATTAACACCTCCTTCACCCAAAATCCTACAAGTGCCCGCTACGGCTACCACATAAGGCACCTCTGAACCTCAACAAGGCACACTACCTGCGACACCCCCTTCTACTGGAATCCTGCAAGTGTCGACTACAGTTACCGCAGAGAGCACCTCTGAAGTGCAACAAATTACTACTAAGACACATGACACAAAGGTATTTGTTCATATACAATTGCTAAAAGACAAAGCGGTCGACCAGTCAGGCACAATCACAAAAAAGAGCATGCAAGAATAATGCCACTAGCATATCAGTGACCGTAATAGCTTAGTCGTAACTGGAACAGTTTTCCTGCGGGTAACATTTCTGTATTGGTTACCGCAGTCTAGCGGCAGAAATAACAACTCCTTTTATATGTAACCAAAAACAAAAGCGTTGTTACTATGCAGTGCAATTCTGATAATCTAGGCTGTAAATTAATATATGTATCGTGTTGTTGTGTTTCCCAATTCTAATAACATGTGCCGTAACTTGAAACTAGAATTCAAATTTTATATGATGTACAAACCATTCTATAATTGCAATAATACATTTACAAACAAAAGAGGACCAGTGCTCTCCAAACTTGCAATATTTCATCCAAAAAAGGCAGCTACTGTTATAGCACGTCTCTAGATACGAAACCAATATGTTTGCAAGCTTTCGTATAAACGCATAGTCAAACACATATGTATCAATCCCCAGCTATAGTATATACAAATTCTTTCGAAAAACAGAAAGAAAATTATGACGTAACAAAAGTACTTTCGCTAACAATAGATACAAGACTAATCACAAACTATCCTTAATCATAAGTAGGACTTAAACCACGCAATTTACGGGTTCTATAAAATTACATTAATGCCTAATTGGAGCAATATCCAACATGTGATAAATATACTGTGGTTTATGAGTCCCGCACAATTACCTAATATACAAACAAAGGATGCACCGGGACTATGGGGCAACCTTAAAAGAGTGGGTATCAGAAACGGTCCCGATCACAGAACATGTCTAACAGCTAAAACGGGTCACTTTTCACCATATTTCACACCCACACATGCACACACAGATACATTACAGCCTAATCGTGACCCCAAGCAAGAAACACAATAAACATTTACCCATAGATGAAAACTACTACTTATATTAACATAAAGCAACGCACTTACAGCGTGCCACCATTTAACATACATAAACATTAAACACAACAACCTACAACCTACAACCACATACTTCATTAACATAAACATTATTCTTGACAAAGACCTAACACATGCAACTTCACAACCATCCCTACCCCCTTCTAAACCCAAAAGACTAAAACCCCACCCAGATCTAATCGCTGAAGTCGTCACTGAAGTCCATAACTGTGATGTACCTCTGCTTCTCCTCCATACCCTCCCTTGCTTCAGCCAGTACATTAACCAAATTAGCCAGCCTGTCACGCTCCCTTTGGAGAGTCTCATTGATGCACTCGATGATCTCAAGAGCAACATCGTGAAACGGGCCAAAGGACGCAAGCTCTTGCACATAATCTTCTTCCTTCTCGATTTTCCTACGCATATCATTACACTCCTCACCAAGTTTCTGGATGAAACCCTCCTCCCCAGTCATTTGTTGAGTGAAAAAGAACTTAAAGCACTTTTGTAGCGCATCGGATCCGGATTGGTACTTAAGCTCATTCAGATTGGGAGTGTTGGCCATGGCTTGATGACAGTTACAATATAGCAGAGCAAACCCTAAGTAAAATAGATGTAGGCGGGTGATAGTGGAGAAATATGTATGCGGTCCACAAAACCTAATCCTCTATTTTTATACACATTCACGAAACCCTAATACATGAACCAAACTGCAACAGTGGCATACATCAAGTCACTCGATAACATGTTATATAATGGTTTTTAAAACTCTGCTTGTACATGCTCTTGATAGCTACAGTATGAGATCTACTCGTGTGACAATTTTTGCTGAGAACATCTTAATGCCTCTAAATCTGTATTGTTTCATACCAGTTGTCAACGTCTATACACTTTACTATTTCCTTGCGATTGAATGGGTGCCAATACTCTTGAGCCAATTGAGGGGTTTGTTGTTCATCTAGTCGACATCCTCTAATTTATTTTACTGAGTTAATTTAGGCCTAATAAATATGCATGCCCCATACTTTCATAGGTTGTGGTAAATGCCTTGATTCCTTTATGTGATATCCATCTTTGTAAAACATGGATCATACGTACTTTTATTTTGTCTATGTTTTATATGGTCTATTAGTAAGATATAAGCTACATTTATCTATTTTACAAGGATAAGTTTCAAGTCTTTCCAGAGTTAACTAGTTTGTGTGCCTCATTGCTGATGATCATAATTTGTATCCTTTTGTAGGTTGATGGTATGGATGCCTTTGCTGTCAAACAAGCTTGCAAATTTGCAAAGGAACATGCTTTGAAGAATGAACCTATTGTGAGTAGTCAAAGTTTTTATCTTTCTTTCATGACAGATTACTACCTGTACACAGAAAATGCATCTCATTCTTATTAGTCACAGCTGAAAACAGTATTGGGTTAATCCCAATCGACCCAAGTCAATACCCAAATGACCCGATAACCCAGAAAGTCAAAACTACATAAAGTCAACTGTGCAGTTACAAGATAACCGTTTAGTTATGCCCCAACCGACATATCTGTTGGTTCTCATGAACCAACATGACTCTTCATTGTACCCTTTTACTTTGTATAAATAGATAGAGGATCGTACAGAAACATATGATGACATATTGATTAATACAAAAGCATTATACAGAATATTTGTTTCATTTACTTGGTAAATTTTGACATAAGTTAGAAAGGCCATAGATCCACCCATTGAGGCCAACAATTGGTATTAGAGCGGTTTGGTCAAACACTAACCAAAAATCATCATTTACCAATCACTCGTTTTAGTTTCAGAATCAAAAGGACAAAACTTTGTTTCGAAAATAATCTTTTCCTGCAAAATATAAATCGAACACAAAATCAAAAAAATCATCTTTTGTGTTTCTGATTAAGTAAAACCAATCTGTCGCAACAGGGAACAATCACAAATATGTGATTACTCAACCCGGCATCAGATAACAATTTGCAAGGAAATTTTTTTTGTCATAGACAAAAATTAACATCGAAATAGTTTCATTTAATCCAAAAGAATCAGAAACGATTAAAAATCATATACCCCTTTTGATTCAAAACAAAAACAAATACCAATCTGACAACACAGTCATCAAATTAGGGCAGATAAATTAAACGATTCAACATAGAACAAACACACCTGTTCAATTAAAGAATCAAACCCAGAAGATCAATTGAGTCACCGATCGACTCAATTTCAATCTCCAATCATCCATATCTCTCTCGGAAATAAAACCCCCAAATTCATCGAAACCCTAAAAGTTTCAATTGTGGGAATCAAGTGCTCGCGAAGAACACTACAAACCGGAGAAGAAAGGAAGGCCATCCAAGCCTTATCACAGGCGTTTGACCATAAAGATCATGAGAGAAAAGAAGATCGGACTAATCCCAGAACTGAGACAAAAATACTTCTAGTCTCACAAAGGGGCGTTTCACTTTTTTTTATCTCAAAATAAAGAGATAAGAAACATATAAGAGGCGCGTCAAATAAGGGCAACAAAATAAAAGGATATTTAGGCATCGGGTTAAACCATCAACCCCTCCAGGTTCCAAAATTTACAAAACTAACCTTTCATTTTATAGTATATATTTTATTTTGATATATATTATCTTTGATAAGTTACTTTTATTTACAAATTAGTACTTCATCAATATATATATATATATATATATATATATATATATATATATATATATATATATATATATATATATATATATATATATATATATATATATATATATATATATATATATATATATATATATATATATATATATATATATATATATATATATATATATATATATATATATATATATATATATATATATATATATATATATATATATATATATAGTAACCTAGTGATTACTTTGCTTATTATATTAGGAATACCTTTAAGGAGTAATTAACCTTAGGATATTTTATTTAAGAATTTTAATCTCCATGATAGTTTTTTAAAACTAGAACCTATAAAGTTTATATACATTTAAGGAAAATAAAACATAAGAGCTCACTAAAAATAAGAAATTTCAACACACCTCGTGTTAAAATTCTCTTGGAGATCTACTGTCAATATCTTTAAGATATGACGAAAGGAAATGGAAGTAAGGAATCTAGTACTAATATTACAACTAGTACACCCCAATTTCAATGCCCAATCCTAAAGCCCGCGAATTACTCATTATCGGCAATTCACATGCAAATCATTCTCAGAGCGAATGGTTTATGGGAAACAATAGAGCCGACTGAGTCGACTCAATCCGATAAGAAAAAAGGCAAAACCGCTATTGCATTTCTTTACCAAGCCTTACAGAAAATTACTTCAAATAACAAAGCGAAAACCGAAAAGACATTTGGAATGCTTTGAAAACTAGACACGTTGGCGAAGGCGAGTTCAACAAGCAAGACTTCAAACACTCAAATCCGACTTTGAGATGTTATATATGAAGGCGAGGCAATCGACACCTTCACTACAAAACTTACAACTCTCGTAAACAAAGCCTCTAGTCTAGGACACACAATAAAAGATAAAACCTTAGTATGGAAACTACTAAATGTTGTACCCGATAGGTATCTACAAATAGTCGCATCTATAGAACAATATTCCGACCTAAGTAAAATGACAACGGAAGAAGCAATTGGAAGACTTAAGACTTACCAAGAAAGGATTAAGTTCAAAAAGGGAAAACAAGTGGACAATCAAGAAAAATTGATGTTCACACGACATGACAATAGAGGACGTGGACGTGGGAAGTATAAATTTTCACACGGAAAAAACCACGAAAATTTTAAGGAAGAAAAGAAAGATGGAGAAAACTCTCACAACAACTTCAACAAATCACACATTGATCTTAGCAAAGTAAAATGTTACAAATGCAATAAGATGGGTCATTATGCAACTAAGTGTTATTCAAAACCAAACACTAGTATGCAATTTAATCTTGTCGAGGAGGACTTAGAGCTTACCTTACTAATGGCAATATTAGAAGACCACTGTAACAAAACTTAAAGATCAAGCCCCTTTCGCTACACGAAGAAGATGTAGGATATAAAGAGACAAATGTTGATAGTCTATGGTACTTGAACAATGGAGCCAACAATCATATGGTGGAATGAGAGAACACTTCAAAGAGCTAGATGAGAACGTTAGTGGAAAATTAAGATTCGGAGATGGATCTCACATAGAGATCAAAGGAAAAGGTTCAATCCTAATAGAATGTGATGATGACGAAAACAAAGAATCATATCACACGTATATTACATCCCGACCTAAAAGCAACTTATTGAGCCTTGGACAATTCACGAAATCGGTTGTAAAGTAGTAATGGAAGATGATGAATTACAATTTATGACATGGAAAACAAAATCTTCATGAAAGTCACAAGACAAAAAACCGTCTATACAAAGCAAGTCGAAGATAGGCACACATTTTCTTACTAGCAAACTTGAAGGACAACACTTGGTTATGCACGCAAGACTAGGACATCTCAACTTTAAATCACTAAAATCAATGACTCGAAGAGAGTTAGTTCAAGGAATACTGTCATTAAACATACAATACAAATGTGATGTTTGTTTGGTTGGTAAACACAATAGCGCCATTTCCCAAGAAAGCAAAACTAGATCAACCTCACCTTTAGATTTAGTATAGGGAGATTTATGTGGACCAATTACACCACCAACACCATCTGGAAAGAGATACATATTCTTACTAGTCGATGACTATTCAAGATATAAGATCAAGCATTTGATACTTTCAAGGAATACAAGAATACAATAGAGAAGGAGCTAAGGACAACATTGAAAATGTTAGGCGATCGTGGAGGAGAATTCATATCTAACGAATTCACTCAATACTGCAAAGAAAATGGCATAGCACGACAACTAACCGAACCTTACTCACCGCAACAAAATGGAGTAGTTGAACGAAGAAATAGGTCAATTATGTCTACAACAAGATGCATGATGAAAGCAACCAACATGCCTCAAAATTTTTGGGCTGAAGCTATTAGACATGCTATATACATTCTAAACAGCGTTCCTACAAAAGCCTTAGAAGACATCACTCCATATGAAGCGATCAAACAAAGAAAGCCAAACCTAGAAAATCTAAAAGTTTTCGGCTGCATAGCATAAGCAAATGTACCATCACAACATCTGAACAAAGTTAGATGATAGAAACAACAAAATGGTATACTTACGAAATGAACAAGGATCAAAAGCTTACCGTCTATTTGATCCAACAACACAAAGAATATGTGTTAGTAGAGATGTGAAGTTTAAATAGGATGAAGCATGGGACTGAAAGGATTACTTGAACAAACACACCAACGATGAACCTGAATGGTTTGACTTCAGAGTAGAAAACCTTGAAGCCACAAATGAACATCAAGAACAAGAAATCCGACCAAATGAAGAAGACAACGATATCCCTACAAATGATGATGATGAAAATACAACATCAACAACAAACTCACCTCACAAGCATTTCACACCATCTACAATTTCATCCAGAGTAAGCGCTCAAATTCGCCAACTACCTCGATCTATCAACCAATCAAAGTAATTCAAATGCAACTAGGAATTTACATCAAACTTTGATCATACACCACTCTGGGGTTTAGAACATTAAATGATATATCGATAACACCGAGGAAGTATTACCGAGCAATTATTATTGGTGAAGATGAACCTAATAATTACAAGGAAGCATCAAGCGATCTGAAATGGATTGAAGTGATGAAGGTCGAATTAGATTCCATCAATAGAAACAATACGTGGGAACTAACCACTCTGCCCAAAGGACATAAAGCCATTGGATTAAAGTGGGTATTCAAGACTGATAAGGATTTAAATGGTACACTTTTGAGGGGTCATTTAAGCCCTTAATCGATCACTTTTATATCCGTTCTTTGCTTAATTTTGTTCCTTTTCACTTTTAGGTCTCTTGAAGGCAAATTCTTTGGAATGACACTTATTCGGACGAAAGGCGCGAATATATGAATAAAATGACCAAAGTCGAGAATCAAGACACTCAATTCTTTGGGCTGAAGGTGGCGGCATCACGGCAAATGGCGACGCCGTCGCAAACACCTTGAGGGCGACTCGGAAGCCAAATTGCTATT
Source organism: Chrysanthemum lavandulifolium (assembly GCA_022545495.1). NCBI lineage: Eukaryota > Viridiplantae > Streptophyta > Magnoliopsida > Asterales > Asteraceae > Chrysanthemum > Chrysanthemum lavandulifolium. The sequence goes on from CM040246.1 coordinate 95,098,572, forward strand.
TTGCACTTGCGACATCGGGTTTTAAAGATTAGGCGTCCACAACTCGACGGCCTAGATTGGGATCGCGGCGTCGAGAAGATGGCCGACGGACGTCCACAACCATAAGGGGCCTGAGTCACTAAGTTGGCGTGGCCATGGCGAAAACCTAAAGGCGGCAACCGGCGTCACAAATGAAGAGTGGCGCCACCTATTGTAACTCTATATATAGAATTGAATTTTCGAATTTTAGAGAGGTAGTTTTGTGGAGTAAAACCTAAACCGAACTTTGGGCATCTTGGCGATATCTTGGGGTTCCATACCCTATTTTACAACAAGATAAGTGATTTAGTTCATTAATTCAATTATGTCTTCAATTGTTTGTGTATGCTTGCATGTTTTCCATGTCAAGCTAGTTTACTTGTGTGTTTGCTTAGATCTATGAAACATAGGTATTGAATATTGATTGGTTGTCTCTTATCTTAATTGTGATTGACCTAGTATTGCGATAGGTCATTCGTTGTGTTTTAATGCTTGAGTAATCTTTGTGAACATTAGTTTATAATCACCTAGAGTTATTGTAGTCTAAACATCCAAAGGTAACCTTAGAGTTAGTTTATGAATCCTAGAGATTTCATAGGCAATAACCTTAAGGTAGTCTCAAAGAGTTAGGGAAACACGCATACCCTACGACCTTAGAAGACACAACGCGTTAAGAATAAGGACGTGACAATTCAACCATCAATAGGAGATAACTAGGGAGTAATAGCATCTAAGTAAACACATTTTTAAATCATCATAAGAGCACACAGCAATAGACATAGACTACACTCACCTTAGCTTAGTTAAATTAGATAAGTTGAGTAATCGGTAGAAATACCAACCCCCCAAATCCAATACCTCGAGATTCGTACCTTTCAATTTTCTAAAAACTATAAAAGCGATAAAAATAATCTTCCTCAACCCAACCTTAGCGTAGTAATTTCTCACTAGCATTCCTATTCCCTAGAGAGCGATATCAATTCCGGGGCTTACCCTAATACTACATTACAGCGATTAGGTTCCTTTGCCTGGGGTGTTGAAAAACTTGCTCGACGAAAGGAAGTTCCTTTGACCGACGCGCGTGTGCGTATCAAGTTTTAGGCGCGCTTGCGGAAATAGAATAGCTAGTTAGATTTCCACCTTGTTTAGGTTCCTTGCTTGATTCCTATCAAGTAAGATTTTTCTCATTTTATCTTCCTTGTAGTCTATCCCCCTTCTTTGTGTTTGTGTTAGTAAAACCCTTTTCATTTGTCGCTATGGCAGAGTGAAGTTGCATTTGAATCATTAACAAGCGAGGAACAATTGAATTTCCGATTGAATTGCTTTTTATTGTTCTAATGAATTTGTGAGTGATCTTAGAGATATCAAAGGAGGCGGGTGTAAGGTTAGATGAATTTGATAAATTTGTGCTTGTGTGGCTTCTATTCAACAATCATTGTTAGGATCAACTCCTTTTAGTGAGACCCTCTGGAAGTTTTTTGAGAAAAGCCTCTTAAGCATAAACCATCAGTTGTTGCAACTTGAGGAAATTGGTAAGGAGGAGTTATCCAACCTTAGGCACCATGAACAAAAAGACCTAGATCTTAAGAACATGAAACCGAAATCCGAACAAGATTGCTAGATGGTTATAGTTGAACTACCTAGTTGCATCGTGGGATAGATTTCACCAAAACATAGGTCAAAGGAACTTCCTTTTCGTCGAACAAGTTTTTCAACACCCTAGCAAGTGAACCTAATCGTTGTAGTGTAGTATTAGGGTAAGCCTCGGAATTGATATCGTTCTCTGGGGAATAGGAATGCTAGTAAGAAATTACTACGCTAAGGTTGGGGTTGAGGATTTTTTTTATCTTTTTTATTTTTAGAAAATTGAAAGGTACGAATCTCGGGGTTTGGATTTGGGGGTTTGGTATTTCTACCGATTACTCTACTTATCTAATTATCTAATTATCTAAACTAAGGTGAGTGTAGTCTATGTCTATTGTTGTGTGCTCTTATGATGATTAAAAATGTGTTTACTTAGATGTTATTACTCCCTAGTTATCTCCTATTGATGGTTGAATTGTCATGTCCTTATTCTTAACGCGTTGTGTTTCTAAGATCGTAGGGTATGCGTTTATCCCTAACTCTTTGAAGCTACCTAAGGTTAATGACTACGAAATCTCTAGAATTCATAAACTAAACACTAAGGTTATGTATTTAGCCTACAATTCCACTAGTAACTATAAGCTAAGGTTCAACAAAGACTAATCAAGCATTAATAACACAACGAATGACCTATCGCAATACTAGGTCAATCACAATTAAGATAAGAGACAACCAATCAATATTCAATACCTAGGTTTCATATATCTAAGCAAACACACAAGTAAATTAGCCGGACATGGAGAACATGCAAGCATACACACAAACAATTGAAGACATGATTGAATTAATGAAGTAAAACACTTATCTTGTTGTAAAATAGGGTATGGAACCCTAAGATATCGCACAAGACGACCTTGGTTCGATTTAGGTTTTACTCCACAAAACTACCTCCCTAAAAGCGAAAAATTCGATTCTATATATAGTGTTACAAAATGCGACGACGTCACTCTTTAATTGTGACGCCGTCGGGTTCACGCCACTCATTAGGGTTTCGTCTTGGCCACGTCAACTCGCGACGGCATCACCTTATGCTTGTGACGCCGTCGGCTTCAATCTCTAACGCCGTCGGATCCAAATCTAGGCCGTCGAGTTGCGACGCCTACTCTTTTAAACTGATGCCGTCACTTGTGAAATAGCAATTTGCTCTCGAGTCGTCTCAAGATGTGTCGCGACGCGCGCATTCAAGTATAATGACGCCATCCCTTTTCAATTCCAGTGACTTGAGTGTCTCGATTCTTGACTTTGGCCATTTTCTTCGTATATTTCCGCCTCTTCGTCCGAATAAATGTCATTCCAGCAATTTGCCTTCAAGAGACCTAAAAAGTGAAAAGGAACGAAATTAAGTAGTAACGGATACAAAGGTGATCAATTAAGGGCTTAAATGAACCCTCAAAATTGTACCTTTTAAATCCTTATCAAATATCCCTACACTTGGTATTTGCTTGTCCTCAAGCAAATGTGCTTTTGGCCAATTAATTTATAAGTTAGGGGTTATGAAGCATTAGTTTAGAACGATTCACAACACATATAAGCCCCGCAAAAGTCATAACAAGCACTAAAATTACATACTAGCACCTCACAAGTGGTGTTTGGATACTCTCATCTCTCGGGTGTATATGAAATATATCAAGTTGGAAATGGAAGATAAACACTCATTAACCGGTCCTAGTACATAGATTACCATAGGCTTGAGACTAGATCAAACCTCCATCGCTTTGGCGTAAGTACCTAGGAAAAACTATCCAAGAGGTCTTTTAAAGGGTTGTAACGTTAGGCTTACGGTAGGAAACAAAGGGTTTGGTGGGATAGGCGATTTAGTGGTGGCAAGTCAAAATCTTTATGTTACAAGCATGCGAAGAATGGCGTTGCTAAGCCAAGAATCGACACTCTAAACTCTAGATAAATTGAAACAAACGAACATAAATTTAAAGATAGATGTAGGATGGTAGCCCGTTTTTTTTAATTTTTTTAACACTCTATTTTTTCGATTTTTTTTCATACACTTTTACTCTACCATCCTCTACGATAACATTTAAATGATAGGGATTTATAGGCACATCCCTACACTTGAGTTTTTTTTTTACTCTAACACTAATTTGACCCGAATTGCAAAGATCAAAACATTTGGAGTACATTATTACGCAAATAAAGAGAATTTGAATTTAACGTTCCCTTCCCGTCATTTCATAAAATTTAACTTTTCCCATGAGTCCCGATCGTCCCAAAACTGTGTACAAAGGATATGACTCGACTTAGCAACTTATGCAAGCAACTAGATAATTGAACTAAGGGTTTAGTATGATAACAATAATGCACTAAAAGTGAGTGCATACAAGGTAGGCTAAGGCGATTTGGGTGTATATTTGGGGGTGGATTATAAACAATTCTCTTAATTGATATTTCAGAAAACCGAAACATCACGAGAACCGCGAAATAGGGGTTAACTAGGGGTATCGTGTACTAAAGATGAGTACAACGCAAGGGTGTGGGAGAATTACTCAACCGGTGTGGAAGAAGTAATTATATTACGGGTATCAAACAAGGGTTATCCTAATGCCTCTTATCATTTAGTTATTCCTAACTACACAAGTGTAGTCTCACTAGCGATCTCGGAATGCATCACAAAAGAAGTTCTAGAATCAATTATACTACTGGTTCACACTCAAAACATTAAAGTGGAATGCTTTAATTCCTACAAGTCTAAGGGCGATCCTCACATTTTGGGTGGAATTTAAGTGGTAAAGGGTTTTTGTGCTAGTCATATAACTTCCTATCCATGAGACGCTTTATTAAGACTAATGGCCCACTCCTATATGTCATGAAAAATTTTAAATTTGGTGCCAAAATTACCATAACCGATATTTCTCATGGTTTATGTTAATACAAATAAACCGTAAAAACGTTTATTAATATTTTGCGATCTCTTTGTGTTTTGTTGATAACAAATATAATGTTATCATAAGTAAAATTATAAAGGATACATGTTATTTTTGTAAAGCATTTACATATAGTCACTTAATACAAATTGTTGTAATAAATCATTTGTTGTAATAGTTTATTAGGATGGGTAAAATCACAACCCATGAATCATATCCATAACCCATGGTATTCGCCCATACCCACTTGACTAGATACATTGTACTCGATAGAGATACATTGTATCTAAAGAAATACCCATGGACCAACCCATAACCCATGACCCATGACCCATGACCAAAAACCCATGGGCAAAGAGGAGCGTCCACGGATCCCTCGGTTTACCCTAGACGGATCCCTTAAGGGAGGGATCCGTGGGATCTGGGGAACAAGTGGCAAGTTTTGCCTATAAATGAGAGCCATTTATTCATTCTAACTCACCCTCTTCTTACTAATTCTCTCATATACTCTCATTCTCTTCTAACAAAAGATCACTTGATCTAGAGAGTTGTTCTTCTTTCTTTCTTTAGTGATTCTCATATAGGTCCTTCTCAAGGCGAGATCACGAGCATTCTACAAGTCATCCAAGCAAGGGGTCCTTGATTGATTTGTTCCTCCACAAGATTTTTTAGGATTTAGTAAATCTAGTTATTAAAGCATCGGTCACCTCAAGTATATGTAATCGTTAGAAAGCTCGTAGTCGTAGTTATTTAATGTTAGGAAGTATTATGTTATGTAACACCGTGGAGGACGGACGGGTCTTTACCCACTGTATGCCTAATCCACAGCCCGTAGGTGGCGTTTATGTATGATACTATAAATAACCTCTACCTCCCAAGGTAGAGGGTTGGAGCTCATAATAATACTTTTACTTTCTCTCACTAAGTTCCCTAAACCTCTAAACTTTCTCTCTCTAAAACCTAAAGTATACGCCCCTTTATGATCATGGTTTGATGTGTTTGTGAAATCTAATATGTTACAAATGGTATCAAGAGCCATGGTTTGATCATCTCTCTTACATGTTCTTGGATTTCTAGTGGTTTTATATGGTTTTTGGGTTTGAAAAAGTTTAGTGGCATTTGCATCATTTGAATCATTTCTTGTGTTAAAGTTTCGATTTTGAGTGTACTTTTATGTTTAGAATCATTGTAAGTGCTTGGGTTTTGATTTGGAAGGCTTGAATCAGTGTGGTTGGGTTAGTTTTGGATTGAAAAGTGTTGTTTTTGAACTTTTTCTAGCTAGCGACTTGAGTCTCGGTATAGTATTCTTGGTAGCGACTTGTATTGTTATTATTCAGCGACTTGTAGTTGTTGTGGTAGCGACTTGAGCACTAGCGACTTGTCTTTTGAGACAAAGCAACAAACAATACAAAGTAGTGGCTGTACCAGTTCGGCTAGCGAATTGTTGACTTAGCGACTTGTCTTTACAATCTTCAGCGACTTGACTTTGTTGTGGGTAGCGACTTTTACTCTAGTAACTTGTCTTTTGAGACAAAGCGACATATAGTACAAAGTAGTGGTCGTACTGTTCAGTCTAGCGAGTTGTTCTTTAGCGACTTGCCCATTTAGCGAGTTGTTACTTTAGCGATCTGTGTATAGCGACTTGTATCACTAGCGACTAGTCCACTATAGCGACTTGTGCTCTAGCGACTTGTCCACTAAAGCGACTTGGATACTTAGCGACTTGGAGAATTAGCGACTTGTCTTCAAAGCTTATAGCGACTTGGTTAATTATTGTTTCTAATACGGTTTTCTCTTGATTTAGTAAAATCCGTGAAAGAATCTATTTCCGGTTTAGTCATAGAGTTATAAAATCCCGTGAAATCGTAATCATGTCTACCAACGTGCCTACAATCATCTCTTACATGGTCGAGGACGTTCAAGCGGTGGATCGAGATACTAAATCCACCCATGCTTGATGAACCGACTATGACTCATGGGCTCAATGAATTAGGTTGTATTGTTTGGGAAAGGAAAATGGGGTCAACATTCTCAAGTCAATTGATGAAGGACCTTATCGATTGAGACTACAAGAGACACACTTGAAAGCTGCTGCGGATGGAGCGGTGATCTTAGGTTTGGACAAGCCAAAGGCGTATGATGAGCTCGGTGATAAGGAGAAAAGAGATATGATGTTGATATCGGGGCTTCAAACATTATACTGTGGTCTTCAAAAGACATCTACAAGTTAATCAATCACAACACCGAAGCCAAGGCGGTTTGGGACAATGTCAAGATGCTTCTCTCGGTTACGAATTAACTAAAAAGACAGAGAATCTCGATCGTATGATGAATTTTAGCACTTCAAGATGAAACCGGGGAAAGTGTCATGAATATTATGTGAGGTTCCACAAGCTTGTGAATGACATGAGGAATATCAAAATGACTATGCCAAATATTCACTAAACTCAAAGTTTGTGAACAACATGAATCCCCTAATGGCACAAATTTGTCACTTCAGTCAAGTTAACTAAAGGTTTGAGGAACACTAACTATGAGCAATTGTATGCATTCCTGCTTCAGAATGAGAGACATGCTATGTTTGAACGAATGATTCTTGAACAATTCAAATCTAAACAGGGAGAAACAAGTTCGTCAAATGATTCTACAACCTTTTACACCAATGTAGGAATTACCACCAAAGCTTCTCAAGTCATACCCACGGGTAATGGTAATTACAAGCTCATTCCTGATCCAACATATAAGCCTCCAGACTCAAACACTGTCATGGAAAACTTCATCAATCAACTATCTCTCATGGTTAGTCAAAATTTGAATTCCACCCCACACTCCAACAATAACCTCAGAACAGCATCCAAACCACACAATCAAGCTACTGTCAGAGATGGAAGGGTAGTGGTGCAGAATGTGCAAGGAAGACGATATGAACAAGGGATGATTGGAGTAGGTTATGGAAATCTTGGGCGGTGGAGAGTATGTGGCTAATCGAATCGTGGAAGGAATGCAAATCAAGGACAAGCTAAGCCAATCAAGTGCTACAAGCTGTGGTGGTGATGGACACATTGCAAGGAATTGCACATCTCCAAAACGCCTCAAAATGCGAGTACTTGAGGACAAGATGATGTTGGTACAAGCTCGGGACGGTGGAGTGGTTTTGGATGAAGAAGAGTTGTTGTTTCTTGCTAAGGAAATGCCAAAACCTATGATGTTGATGTGGACGAGCGACTAATTCAGAAATAGGTCATAATCATCAAAATGCATTTCAAGTTCTCGACTATGATGCATTTGACTCGATGTCAATGATGAACCCATCGCCTGAGACAATCTTCATGGCTAGCATTTCACCAATGGTCTCTCCAAAGGTCTAAATCACCACAACAGCTGGTCCATCCAAAGAATCAATCATTTCGAGGTATTAAAACTATACGATGAAGTTGATGAGCAAAAGATACATAACGAAGCACAATCTCATGAAACTTATGAATCGATATTGATAATGAGGATAATAGTAATATTGTCCCATATGATCAATATGTGATACAAAGTGAAAGTGAAATTGTACCAAGTGATGCATCTTCGCGATCAATGATGACTATGTTTTTGATGAATACACCGCATGTGCCTCGATGATTTTGTTATCTACGAATCGAATGCCTATAAAGAACAAGTTGCTATTTATGAATAACGTGCTAAGTTTGAGTTAACTACCCGTGAGCAGGAAATGGATAACCAAATGCGTACAATTATTAGAAAAAGTAATTTTAGAGAAGAAGTGTTAAAACAAGAGTTAAACTCCTTACAAGAAAAACTTTCTAAAACTGTTAAGCAAAAGCAAGAACTTCAAGATAATGTTAAAGTGCTTAAACAAGAATTTAATGCTAAGGAATCAAAACTTTTGAATGACTTTTCCAATCTAAAAACTTTGAAAAACAAGCTTGAAAATAAGTTATGCGTACAAGGAATACCACTCAGATGCTTCACATGATCACTAAGCATAGAGTTCTCACGATAAGCATACCATTCCCTCATAAAGGAACTCAATCTCGAATATGGTAAAGTGGCTAGAAAAGCTCGGAAGGTAATATATGATGGTAATGAAATCCTTAAGCCTAGGCGAAACCTAGTTCTTACCGAGTGCACTGAGGAAGATATGCAATTAGAAGAAGTCAATAGGGAGAAAATGGATAAGAAACTAAAAGATCCTGAGTGTAAAAAGAAAAACATAACGATCAAACCTCATGATTACACAAAAAAAATTGGATCTCCCTGAACATGTTTAAACCTCAAACTCAATTAACTCCTGAACAAATTTTTTGGAAGAAAGACATGGATAAGCAAAAAGCAAATGTACTTGTTGAAACGAACATTCCCCCTTAGGAAAGTGCCTGCAGCTACTGTGTATCCTCCGAAAACACCAATGCATTTAGTCACTAGAACTATTTCCACTAATAGCAAGACCTTAATCAGCCTGTATGTTGTTTATCAACTATTCGTTGATTTTGAGAAGACATGTAAGAAGAGAATCACACCTACTGGGGATAATCGAAGGGAAAGGGTTTTGAGCAAACTAAAGAATGCTATTTAACGAGGTCATACCTTTCTTTAGACAATTAAAGGTCAATTTGAGAGTCTCCAAAAGGGATTAACTCGGATATTAAAGAAATGGAAAAGGAATTTGATGCAATGATAGTTGAGGTCAATGATTATGAACGGAACTCAAATATAATGAAATTGAAAGGAAGAATCGCATATCTTAAATGAGAACTTAGTATTGAGTTGTGTGGCTCAAGATGTGTTTTACATCGTTACTAAGCATTCTATTATCGCTTCTCAATTTCATGAATTATCATTGCTTTGAAAGTTTCCCATGATCGTGTCATTGAGCTTGAAAATAAAAACTCAAAACTAAATCGGAAAATTGACCGGGATGATCACGATAATTTGGTAAAACATCTTTCTAAGCTAGAAGTTGAACATTTTGATTTGCAACTAAAATATCAACATCTCAAAGAAAATGTCAAAACCTCAAACATCAAGACATCCTCAAATGTTCCGAGTTTGATGCAGTTTTGAGATAAACAAACGTGACGAATGATTCAATCTCAACGTAACACGATCGAAAATTGAAAGCCCAAATTTCACAATTAAAGGGTGAAAAGAACAATGTGATCGGCTCCCAATTGCCTCCTCCTTTAGATTCTCGGTGTTCTCAAACTTTTCATCTTCAAAACTTGGTTAATGTTTTACAAAAGGAAAATGAGAGTTTTCTAGAAGAAAATGAAAAGTTAAACGACACTTTAAAGAGTTATATGATTCAATGAAAGTCACTCGTGACAAGAACAACAAAAATAACGCTTTACAAAAGGAAATTGAGAATCAAGAGTCGGGTAAAAGGAAAATGCCACTTGTCTTTAATGAGAATGTTGCATCAAAGTCATTTGAGACTCTAAATATCTTGTGATGTTAAATACATTCCTCCTCATCTTAGAAATAACGAACTTGTGTTTCATAACTATTTTGCTCACCTTAAGGATAGTCTAGAATGTCTCCGTGAGATTGTAGAAGAGGATTTCATAAATAAGCCACTTGATAGTGAAATTAGGTTTGCTTGCATTCGGACCAAACGATTTCGGGAGTCGTTAGAATGTTTAAGAGAAACATGTCCTAAATCCGTATGTGAGAAAGATAAAGTCATGATGCCTTGTTATATGCTTAGTGCCAAGTATGCAACCCATTCTATGCCCAGTGTTAAGAAAGTGAACTCTAAAGTGCCTTCAGTAGTTCGGATCCCGCACTTCTAGTTCAGAATGCAAAGGTAGCCCAACCAACTAATGTTCCCATAATTCCTCTACAGAGTAATCAGTGACATAAAAGCAAGCGGGTCAAAGCCTCCAGGCAATACAAAGCAAGATAGGACCTCGCAAGCTAAGAATGTGCAATGGAAGAGAGTAGAAGACCACCCTAGGAACATTAAGTTTGAGTTGAATAAAACAATTTGTTTTGATTCTAGTATTAGCTATAAGCGTACTGTAATTAATTCGAATTCTGCTACTATCTGCAAAACATGTAATGATGATTGCTTGGTTTCTGTTACTAATCATGTATGTGGCATGGATGATTTGATTAATTCTGTTAAACATCCAGTTAAAATCGTTAATGACAACAATCATGTTAAGAAGGCTAGAAAGCAATGGTAGAAGAAGGTTAGAAAACATTGGAAACCCACAGGAAGAAAATTTAGTAATATAGGTTATCAGTGGATACCTGCACCGCCGCAAGCTTAGTCTTAATGAATTGTGCCCTAAATTATCTAAGTCAATGCCCATTAGAAAATGGATGCCTCTTGGTAGAACTATTCCTTTAAGAAGTGAACATACTTTGAATAGGTCATCTACGGACACTAGCACCGCATCTATCCACGATGATTCCATTGTTTCTACTTCTAATGTGGGTGTTCCAATCATTGTTACTAACAAATGGAACCCATTCTTGCATGGGATCCCAATTATCCGATTATCCATTCTTCTCGTGTTCAACCGCCGATCGCTCAAATTGTTACGTGGTACACGGACTCATTTGTTCCAAGCATATGATTTGGAGATCGCTCATGCTCGTGAACTTTGTGAGTAAATTCATCAGATTAGATTCGGGAGCGACCATTTTGGTGCAATTATGGGTTATGGAGACTATGTTGTTGGTGATAGTGTAATCACTAGGGTATATTATGTAGAAGGTCTTGGTCATAATGCTTTTCGTTGGTCAATTTCGTGATTCCGATCTAGAGGTGGCTTTTAGAAAACATACTTGTTTCGTTAGAGAACTTGACGGTGTGGAACTTTTAAGAGGAACACGGGGTTCAAATCTATACACCATCTCTATCGAAGACATGATGAAGTCTTCTCCAATTTGCTTGTTGTCAAAGGCTTCAAAAACAAAGTCATGGTTATGGCATCGTCGTCTCAATCACTTGAACTTCGGCACCATTAATGATCTTTCCAGAAAGGACCTTGTAAGAGGCTTACCCAGATTAAAATATGAAAAAGATCATCTTTGTTCAGCATGCCAATTGGGAAAAAGCAGGAAATATGCCCACAAACCCAAACCTGCAAACTCAGTTATGGAAGTTCTTCATACCCTTCATATGGATTTGTGCGGACCAATGAGAGTGCAAACGATAAATGGGAAGAAATATATTTTAGTCGTTGTTGATGACTACTCTCGATTTACTTGGGTAAAGTTTTTGAGGACAAAGAATGAAACTCCAGATGTCGTCATCGAACTTATCAAGCGACTTGAGTTCGACTTAACAAGACTATTAGAATTATTCGAGCAGACGGTGGCACCGAGTTTGTTAACAAAGAACTAAGTCAACTTTATGAAACCATTGGAATCGGTCATCAAAGAAGTGTTCCACGACGCCTCAACGAATGGTGTAGTTGAAAGACGAAATCGGACCCTTGTTGAAGCCGCAAGAACAATGCTAATTTATTCAAAGGTTCCAATGTTTCTTTGGGTGAAGCCATTGCCACCGCTTGCTACACCCAAAATCGTTCCTCATATGAGACATCTCATGGAAAAACTCCATACGAACTTGTCCATAAACGAAAACCCGATCTCTCATACCTTCGTGTGTTTGGTGCTTTGTGCTATCCAACGAATGACGGTCAAGATTTAGGTAAATTAAGAGCTAAAGGCGGACATTGGAGTTTTGTAGGTTATGCATCAAACAAGAAGGGTTACCGAATCTACAACAAAAGAACTCAAGATATCATGGAAACTATTCACGCCACGTTCGATGAGTCATGCGGGCAAATGGCTCCGGACAACCAAGTTCGGACCCGATTACAACCTTCATTAAGTAGTCCCATTAGTTCTTCTCTTGTACAAATTCCTCTCCAAAGAACTCCTTATGTACCTCCTTTAGAAGATGATTTGAAGAAATTGTTTGATCCAATGCTTGATGAACACTATGAGCCAATTGCTAATGATCATCAAATCCATTAACAGAGGTGCTTCTATCCTTGTCAATGAAGATAACCCTCGCTTCTATGTCATTAAGTCAAGAAGCGCTGCGATGATCACTCTTTCTCATCATCAAATCCTCAATCATCGAGTGTACATCATGGAATTATTTCGCACCTTTGATGGAGATAATCCCTTGCTACTCCTCGAAGATGCTCCTTTGAGAACATATTTGCTCTCGAACCATCATCGAACCATCTTCATCGGGAGAAAACAACTCTGCTACTTAGGTTCCTCAACAACAACCACATGAACACCTTAGAAAATGGACACATGACCATCCATTGGACAACATAATTGGAAACCTCTCGTCCAAGATCCACTCGTAAACAACTTGCAATCGATGCCTTATGGTGCTTCTTCAACTCCATATCTCTAAGATCGAACCAAAAGACGTTAAAATTGCCATGAATGAAGACAATTTGGTTCAAGCCATGCAAGAAGAAATTCATGAGTTTGATCGACTAGATGTATGGGAATTAGTACCGCCTTGAAGAATCATTTGCTCCATTTGCATGTATCGGGCAATCGAATCTTCATGGCTAATCGCAAGTAAGAACATGTTAGTCTATCGATGGATGTAAAGACGGCTTTTCTTAACGGAGATCTTAAAGAAGTCGTATATGTCACCAACTGAAGGTTTTGTGAATCCGAACATCCTACTCATGTCTATCGCTTGAAGAAGGCTCTTTACGGTTTGAAGCAAGCTCTAAGGGCATGGTACGATACGCTATCAAAGTTTCTTCTATCTACTTGGATTCAAGAAAGGAGCAGTTGATCCGACATTGTTCACCGTAAAGTCGTGCAAACACTTAATTCACGCTCAAATCTATGGTGATGATATTATTTTTGCCTCGATCGACCCCAATGAATGTGACCGTTTTCCAAGGAGATGGGCTCCAAATTTCAAATGTCAATGATGGGACAAATGTCATTTTTCTTGGAATTACAAATTTCACAAAGTCCTTGAGGCATTTTTATCAATCAATCTAAATATGCTAATGAGATTTTAAAGAAATTTGGTTTTGATTCTTGTGACCTGTTGACACTCCCATGGTGGAGCGTAATAACCGGATGAGGACCTCTCAAGGATCATGGTAGACCGGACTAATTATCGTAGTATGATTGGGTCCTCGATGTACCTTACGCGAGAGACCGGACATTCTATTATTTGTATGCATGTGTGCTAGATACCGGGCTAAGCTCACAAAAAGCACCTTGAAGCGGTTAAGCAGTCTTCGGTATCTCCAAGGAACCATCAACATGGGACTTTGCACCAAGGACACCAGTATGTCACTAACGACCTATGCGAGATGCCGACCATGCAGATGTCAAGATACACGTCAAGCACGCCTGGAGGTGCTCGCTTTTGGGTGATAAGCTCGTGAGCGGTCTTCAAAGAAACAAATGAGTACTTCTATATCCTTCATAAAGGTGAATACATAGCCATGTCATCTTGTTGTGCTCAAATCCTATGGATGAGATCCCAATTATCTCGACTATGGCTTTGAATTCAACAAAGTCCCTCTATATTGTGATAACAAAGTGTCATTGCTCTCTCATGCAACAACGTTCAACATTCAAGAGCAAAGCATATCGATATTCGACATCATTTCATCGTGGAGCAAGTGGAGAACGGTGAGGTGGAACTGTATTTTGTGAGGACCAATACCGTTAGCGAGACATCTTCACCAAAGCTCTTCCTAGAGAACGTTTTGAGTTTATCCTCCCACGACTTGGTCTAAAGAGTCTACAACCGGAAACACTCAAACGTCTTCAAGAGGAAGACGAGGAGTAAAAGTTTTTCTTCATCCATCTCTTGTAAATATTTTTCAAAAGCAAAATACAAAATTATAAAACCCTCAAAAGAAAATAGAAAAATATAAAATTTCAAAAATCCATAAAAATCAGAAAATCTTTGAAAAAGCTAAAAATATTTTTCTCATCCTTTCCTTTATTCGATTTCATCTACGGTCTTTGTGTTGTCATTCAAAGAGTTACACGGGTCTTTAGATGAAGTTCGAATGTACATATTAAAAAATAAAAAAAATGAGAGAATGTAAAACAAAAGGTCGATAGTCATTTCATCTATAACCTGTTTTTAAAGAAAGAACGAGCCATGCTTTATCTTCGCTTTCAAATCTCATGCTCGATTCTTAAATCTAATGTTTGTCACTAAAGGACAAATGTTTCCTTCCCAAATGTTTTTCCTTCTATAAATTCTTACGAAAAATATTTGTTAACTAATGAAAACTAATAGCTTTGAAAAATAACTCGGACTCAATTTTGGAAAATCATCTAGACTTGACATTTGTCAAAATCTCTATCTGTCAATCAACAACTTATGTCATTGATTGAGGGGGAGAATGATTTCAATTAAATCAAAAGGTTATTTGTCATACAATTGGTTCAGACCAAGGCTTATTTCATGTTTTCGAAAGATATTCAAGCATGTTTAATCGTTGGAGTTTAAAGTCTAAAATTTGATCATTATCGGTTAATTTTTTTCACAAGCAAGTCACAATTCTCCTCAAAAGCTTTCAAAAACAATTTAAATCTATAGAGATCACAAATCTCAAATGATTTGAAAATTGTGATCGGGGGAGAATCTGTGATTTAAATTGGATTTAAACTAATAATTCGATAAATGGTTTTATTGTGATTTACAAGATCTTCTCCCTACATGTGCCAAACGATTTCAAATTTTGCCATGCACATGTTGAGGGGGAGCATCTATATCAAACCAAAAAGGATTGAAACGTGATTGGTTTGTTTCAATGTGCAGGTTTTCCCTTATATGTGCTAAACACTTTCGAATCTCGATGCACATATTGAGGGGGCAACTTTTTTTGGAAACCTTATTCTTTCCCAAAAATATCTTTAACTAAGTATGAAAAATACGAATCTTGATCGGGAAGGTGATGTAGATATTTTTTGAAAATGATAGTCAATGAATTAAATTCTTCCTCTTGCCTCCATGTGCCAAAATGATTTCAAAGATACGATGCACATGTTGAGGGGAGCTCATTTTTCAAATATCAAAATAATTCGTGTACAAAATGCTTTGATAATATATCACAAATATCGGATTGATTTTTCAAATGGTTTTCAATTGGTTCCAATGGCGGATGAACAATACCAAAAGGACCGACCAAATTTACTTTATGTATGGTGATATAAGGATGGTTAGGTTAGGTATTCGCTCCCACGATCTCGCCAAAGCCGGAGGATCTACCGAGGACAATCCACTAGATAGTGTAGAAGTTCTTAGGTATGATGAAAAAGGAGAATAGTGAGAAACGGGAAGAGTGCGGATCGAGGAATGAGCTAGTAATCGGAATAAACCCAACAAGGTTCTAGTTATGAAGTCTCGGTAAGCACCAAGGGTTGAAGAATGAAAAGAAATGAATGAGAAAATGGTGAAAATAAATAGCCCTCCAATAATTAAACCTTAGGGCGAACGGTTTCAATACATATGCTACTAAGTGGTTACTAAGGTAACACCGGTATTGAAGACAAGACGTCCATGGACCCAAAGGACGACCGCACTAATCTTCCCAAGCTACTCAAGTTCCTCTTAAAGGACTTGTTTCATTCTCACGGGAACCTACATTATCTATCGACTTCTCTTAGAGATGGTTGATATTGAAAAGGAGACCCTCCACGGTCTCCCATAGGAACCAAATGTCCACTATTAAGTCTAGAGCCACGAGATCATCAATAAATCTCATTAGGACATCATCAATGAAGACTCTGTTTCACACAATGTGAAAAGAGAGAATATATCTTAAGAGTCCTACGTATTATCCTTGTGGTATTGCCAGAACATCTGAGTGATATACTAACATATTCACAATGAAGATGGAAAGCCTTCTAGAGCCAACATCAAACAAGTTCTTGGTAGGTGGCATGTGAGATCTATCCAATAGATCAAACATGTGACAACTGGATAGAAACGATGGGGTGATTCAATATTGAATCAACCTTGGTCCAGGAAATGGATTGACGGATGCCTTTGAAAAACCAGTCATTGTGCTCAAAAATTCTTTTCTATAGCACATCGACTGTGTATTAATGTTTCAAAATTAAAAGGTGTTTATGATTGATAATTGATTTACCATAAAACCTTCGTTGTATTGCAAAAACATTTTATTGAGTAGTACACGATTGTTTTTCAAATCTTTTTTCATCAATCGGTGAATCTCAAATTCGTTGATTCACTCACTCCGTGTTGTCTTCTTTGAGACGTTCCGATTTGAGAACGACTAGAGCGACTACGAAACCTCGTCAAGGAGATTCTTCGAATTATACCGATCACAGGCGGTGCTTGTACCGATCAACGGGGAACCGGGTCGTGTACCTCAATTCAACGAAAGTGATCAAAGACACTTTCGCGCTTTATTGCTAACTGCTGTATGCGTGTACACCCAACGCTTGCAATGATCGTAATGGAGAAGGTCAATCCATAGCCGCATGCTCACACAACACATTCATTTTCAAGAAATCATGATAAGTGCATCAATGACTCGATATTTTCACTCCATGCTTCGCTATGTCGCCGCAAATATCATGAATCATCTAAAGCTTCGCTACTCGATGAGAAGAAATCATGATCCGTAATGTGAGCATGTCGGTCCAATGTCACAACTTCACATAATGTCAACACTACAAAGGAAGAGTCGATATTTATGGTAGCCGATGATCTCAAAGGCGGCTCAAAACTCATTATCACGTGGATCGCTTAAAGACCTCCACTTGAATCAACCAAACATGCAAAACATGAAGAATCAAAGACTACAGACTCAGAGCAAAGTACTTTAACAAGAATACAAGAACAATCTTAATGTAATATCATTTTGTATTCAATGTAATTTGAGGTGACCTACCTTGGGGAGATTGTTAGGATTTAGTAAATCCATTATTAAAGTGTCGGTCATTCAAGTGTATGTAATCGTTAGGAAGCTCGTAGTCGTAGTTATTTAATGTTAGGTAGTATTTAGTTAAGTAACACCGTGGAGGACGGACGGGTCTTTACCCACTGTATGCCTGATCCACAGCCCGTAGGTGGCGTTTATGTATGATACTATAAATACCCTCTACCTCCCAAGGTAGAGGGTTGGAGCTCATAATAATACTTTTACTTTATCTCACTAAAGTTCCCAAACCTCTTAACTTTCTCTCTCTAAAAACCTTAAATATACGCCCCTTTAAAACATGGTTTGTTGTGTTTGCGAAATCCAATATGTTACAATCTCAGTCTTTAATTATACAAGAGCACCTTATCTCCTTCCAAAAACTCTTTAGGATTCTTTATTCGTTGATCATGCCATTTTTTCGCCCTTTCTTTGTATATGATCGACGATTCATAAGCTTCAAGTCTTAGTTCATCCAGCTTGAAAGTTGTAAGAACCTATTTGACCACCTCCGAATAATCCATATTACAGGCCTTAAGTGCCCAGTACGCCTTTTGCTCAAGTTCAATAGGGAGGTGGCATGCTTTCCCGTATACCAAGCGAAAAGGGGTTGTTTCGATAGGTGTTTTATAAGCAGTTCTGAATACTCATAGTGCCTCATCAAGTTTGAATGCCCAATCTTTTCTATTCTGGTGGACCGTTTTTTCAAGTATCCGCTTTAATGCTCTATTTGTGTTTTCTACTTGCCCATTCGTCTGGGGATGATATGCAGTAGAAAATCTATGCGGAATGCCATACTTCTTCATCACCTTCTCCATTTGAGCATTGCAAAAGTGGGTTCCTCTATCACTGATCAATGCCTTGGGAATCCCGAATTGTGCGAAGAGCTTTTTAAGAAAATGAATGACTACTCTTGCATCGTTAGTCCTAAGGGCTTGGGCCTCCACCCATTTGGATACATAGTCGATAGCCACTAGAATGTATTCATTTCCTCCGGATGATGGAAAAGGTCCCATGAAGTCTATACCCCAAACATTGAATATCTTGCAGACTTGGATATAATTTCGAGGTGATTCATCCTTCGCGAGATGTTTCCCATCGTTGGCATGCATCACACGCTTGAACTAATCTTTAACGTCTCGAAAATAGTAGGCGGTAGAATCCGCATCGAAAACTTTCCGTGCCGTGACATTTACACCGTGATGTCCCCGGATGGTCCCGCATGGCATTCTTTTCGAACTCGATCAATCTCCTTCCGCCACACAACGTCGAATGATTTGATCGGGGCATATGCGAAATAGGAAGGGTTCATCCCAGAAGTAATGTTTTAGTGTGGTGAAGAATTTTCTCTTATCTTGCTTGGTCATGTAATTTGGCAAAACCCTACTGGACAGATAGTTAGCGTAATCCGCATACCATGACTCAATTTCCTTAATGGCCATTAGCCGTTCCTCGGGAAAAGAGTCGCAAATCTCGGTATGGTCCAACTTCTCAAGATCAGGGTTTTCCAAGCGTGAAAGATGATCAGCAGCAAGATTTTCATTACCTTTTATCTCGAATTTCAATGTCGAATTCTTGAAGTAATAGAATCCACCTAATGAGTCGGGGTTTTGCATCTTGCTTGGAAAACAAGTAGCGTATAAGGAGTGATCAAGTGAAGACGCGGCCTTGGAAAGGACGAGATATTGCCTGAACTTGTCGAAGGCAAAAACCACATCTAAAAGCTCTTTCTCGATGGTTGTGTAATTTTCTTGCGCTACATTCATGGTTTTGCTAGTATAGTAAATTGGTTGAAAATGCTTCTCTTTTATTTGGCAGAGCACAACGCCTACAGCATAATTACTAGCATCGCACATGATTTCGAATGGCTGAGACCAATCAGGGTGACCATTATTGGAGCCTGAGTGAGATCCTTCTCTAGTCGATTGAATGCCTCTTTGCATTCTTCAGAAAAATCAAAAGGGGCATCCTTGACAAGAAGCTGTGTCATTGGCCGGGCAATTTTCGAGAAGTCCTTAATAAACCTTCTATAAAAGCCCGCATGACCTAGAAAGCTTCGAATGGCTTTAACGGTAGTAGGATAGGGTAGTTTGGATATCGCTTCGTTTTTTGCTCTATCGACCTCGATTCCATTTCCGGAGACTTTATGCCCTAAGACAATTCCTTCTCTTACCATGAAATGACATTTTTCCCAATTCAGGACCAAATTAGTTTCTTCACACCGTTTCAACATCTTCCTAAGGTTGGATAGACAAAGGTCGAAGGAATTCCCTAATACCGAGAAATCATCCATGAAGACCTCCATGTTGTCCTCAATTAATTCATGGAATATGGCCATCATACATCGCTGAAAGGTGGCGGGGGCGTTGCATAACCCGAAGGGCATTTGCTTGTAGGCAAAAGTCCCGTACGGGCATGTAAACGTAGTCTTTTCTTGATCTTCAGGGGCAATGGGGATTTGGAAGTATCCTGAAAAGCCTTCAAGGAAACAGTAGTACTCATGCCCGGCTAACCTTTCGAGCATTTGGTCGATGAATGGCAGAGGAAAATGATCCTTCCGGGTGGCATCATTTAACTTCCTGTAGTCGATACAAACACGCCAACCAGTAACCGTTCTCTGCAGTACTAAATCACCCTTTTCATTCTTCACAACCGTCATTCCTCTTTTTTTTGGAACCACTTAGACTGGGCTAACCCATGGGCTATCCGAAATGGGGTAGATAAGGCCGGCATCGAGGAGCTTGACGACCTCCTTCTTTACCACCTCCTTGATATTAGGGTTAACCCTCCTCTGCGGTTGAACGGTTGGCTTGTAATCTTATTCCATGAGGATTTTGTGAGTACAAAAAGTAGAATCAATACCCTTAATGTCAGCAACACTCCATGCGATCACTCCTTTGTACTCTTTTAAAACTTCTAAGAGCTTCTCTTTCTATTCAGTGGTCAGGGAAGAGCTTATGATGACAGGGAGTTGGTCCTTTCCTTGAAGGAAGGCATATTCTAAATGGCTCGGGAGATCTTTCAGTTCTAAGGTAGGGGGTTCCTTGATTGATGGTTTTAGCTTGTTTTCTGGCTTTTGAAGCTCAAGTGGCTCAATTTCTTCCCTACGCGGGTAAAAGGAAACAGCTCCAACCATCTCAATTTCTTCACCGTTGTATATTGTGTTGTTATCATCATTCATGAATTCGTTTAATAGATACTCATCAATGCAGCCATCTATGTCCTCAACAAATTCATTAACTTCCTCAACAAAATAAATAGGGTGATCGTAGGAGGAGGAGTGACTCATAGAATCCTTGATGTCGAAGGTTAAGCTATCGGACCCACTCGTAAAGTGAGTTTACCATCATGAACATCGATGATGGCACAGTATGTGAAAAGGGTCTTCCAAGGATTATTGGGGTGAGTTATCTTCCTCCATTTCTAAAATCACAAAATCAACTGGAAACTTGAATTCTCCTACCCTTACAAGAACATTTTCACAAACTCCAATGGGATATTTGATTGATCGATCAGCTAACTGAATACTCGTTCTAGTCGGTTTCAGTCCTGAATATCCGAGTTTGAGGAACAAGGAATGGGGCATCAAGTTAATGCTTGCCCCAAGATCCGCCAAGGCGTTTTTCATAGATAGTGCCCCTATGGATCAAGGAATGGTGAAGCTGCCTGGATCTTCTTTCTTCTTGGGCGGGCCTTTCTGGATGATAGTCGAACACTCTTCTCCTAATGATATCAACCCTTCAAGTTTCTTCCGATTAGATATTAACCTCTTGAAGTATTTGCTATGTTTAGGGATATGATAAAATACATCAAGAAGTGGTATGTTGACGGAATCCCAATTTAAGTAAGACAATATTCTCTCATTGTCTTCTTCAGCCTTTTGATTCTTTAGACGAGAGGGATAAGGAATCCATGCGAGAGTTGGTCGTTGGGCAGGTGCTGATGTTTGTGGAGGGGGATCGTGAGGACTTGAAGGAGGTTCAGGAATTGCTTCATTTCCTAACGCGGGCTCCCTGGTGGTGGGATTCTGGTCAGGGTGTGGGGGATCCTTGGTAGTAATTCCTGATCAAGTAGTAATGGCACAAGTTGGATCGTGATGGGTTGGGCCATGTTCGCTTATTCTTTTGTGGAGTTCGGCGAATTGACTCTCTAATTCAGCTTGCTACTCTTGAATGAATCCTTCAAGACCCTTTAAAAGCATTGCCCCTTCCATGGTAAACTGCCCGAGTTCTTTTTCAAAGGCATCACGGATGGTGTATTCAGATCCCTCCTTTTCCTCAGTCTTCCATTTTAGATAACCCCAAGGAGTGCATTCATCGTTTTGATAGAATGTGAGGAGGGAAGGGTCATCATAAATATCATGACTGGAAAAGAAGACGCTCTCTTGGCGTGTGTCATCATCACACTCATCGCACTCGTGTGGCCCTCCACAAATGTCACATATAAGGTATGGGTTAAACAACCTTTTGGGTTCTGGCGATTTCGTGAGGTATGCAAGCTTCTCTTGTGCTTTCTTTATCCGATCATCGAGAGATGATAAGTTTTTACTTGAGACAGCAGAGATACGCATTGCAGTTATTGGCTCGTTCTAAGGGTTGTCTTGGTATTGAACATATTCCTCAATGCGGTCCCACCCTTCTTCCGCAGGGAGATTAGAAATTATTCGCCGATTGAAGTCAATCCTTTTTATCCTTTCGGAGACATTATCGTAAAGATTTGAACAAGCAACCAAAGGTTGATACCATGGTGTGGGGCTGTTGAATGAGATCTTTGTAATGAGTCCAGAGTTAACGATAGATTCTCCATCCGTTTGATGGAAGTGAAGAATTTTGCTCCTGATTAATGAAGTTCTCCCAGGGGGAAAGAACTTCTTGGTGAACTTGGTTGTGAGTTGTTCCCACGTGAAGATGGACTTTGGATGAAGCTTATTGAGCCACTCCTTTGCCTGTCCTTGAAGAGAAAATGGGAAAAACTGGAGTCTAGATGTCTTTGAAGCTACCAAAGGTTAATGACTACAAAATCTCTAGGATTTATAAACTTTAACTCTAAGGTATTCTTTGGATGCATAGCCTACAATTACTCTAGGTGATTATAAACTAAGGTT
The DNA here is from genome assembly GCA_022545495.1 of Chrysanthemum lavandulifolium. NCBI lineage: Eukaryota > Viridiplantae > Streptophyta > Magnoliopsida > Asterales > Asteraceae > Chrysanthemum > Chrysanthemum lavandulifolium. Next base: position 95,121,149 of record CM040246.1, read on the forward strand.
CAACAAAGATTAATCAAGCATTAACAACACAACGAATGACCTATCGCAATACTAGGTCAATCACAATTAAGATAAGAGACAACAAATCAATATTCAATAATTAAGTTTCATATTACCTAAGCAAACACACAAGTAAATTAGCCGGACATGGGAACATGCAAGCATACACACAATCAATTGAAGACATAATTAAATTAATAAAGTAAACACTTATCTTGATGTAAGATAGGGTATGGAACCCTAAAATCTTGTACAAGACGACCTTGGTTCGGTTTAGGTTTTTACTCCACAAAACTACACGAAAACTAAAAATTCGGTTTCTATATATAAGGTTACAAGCTACGTGGCGTCACCTTTAGTTTGTGGCGCTGGTCGGTCGTCATCATTAGGGTTTCGTCTTGCCACGTTAGCATTGCGACGGCATCACCTTATGTGTGGACGTCTCCTTGAGTCTCGGCGTCGTTCGATCAAATCTAGGCCGTCACGAGCCGCGACGCCTACTCTTTTAACACCGACACCGTCACTTGAAAATAAGCAATTTGACTCTTGAGTCGTCACAAAACTTGTTCGACGGCGTCACAAGTATAACCCGACGCCGCCTTCTTTCAATTCAAGCACTGAGTGTCTCGATTCTTGAATTTGGCCATTTTCTTCGTTATATTCGCGCCTTTTCGTCCGAATAAGTGTCATTCCAGCTATTTGCATTCAAGAGACCTAAAAAGTGAAAAGGAACGATATTAAGTAATAACGGATACAAAAGTGATCAAATAAGGGCTTAAATGACCCCTCAAAAAGGTACATTTTAAAACCTTATCAGCTACTATCACCCGCACTTAAGCTTAAGTGTAGGAAAAACTTCCCCTTTATCCATTAAATAAGGGTAGAGTCAAGCTCGTGACTCGAACAAAAACAAGCGCTTCTTGGGAGGCAACCCATGTGTATTTTTTTTTTCATTTTTATTTGTGTGTCATATATCTTTTCATTGATTACTTATTCTCATGTTTGAATTTGTGAAAATGTTTTATTTTGTCTTTAACCTCGTCTTAATTACATATAAAGGTATTTCACAAAAAGGATAAGTGTAGGGAGGATTACACACGTTTTCAAAAAGAACGTGAACATGAGAATTGCGATTATTAAAAAGATATACATATGTGTCTGTTAGAGTCAAATGCTTGTATCGAGTCATAATGGATGTTTTGTGAAATTTTCCAGATTCTAAAGATATAAATTTTCCGAATTTTTTCCGAAAATCGCATACCGTTTATGTTAGGATAACTGGCGCTGCGGGATCGCAAACTGACGGTCGGGAGGAGTAAAGCGACTTCTAACTTTTTCGTTTTCACGTGCTACTTATAAATTTTGGAATTTTCGTGTCTTAATTTTCCGAAAATATGTAAACATCCATTCCACAAGCATTATATCTTAGATTAGTAGAGTCATATATATATTATTCGCCAATTTTACGAAGGTTTTGTTTGTTTTCTTCAAGTGTGCAGGTTTTATTTATCAAGAAGAAGACACATAAGATTGGATGGAGTTTTTCACGCATACATTCTTCTTGAAGAAGGATTTAACCACTACTTCACACGGATCCTATCGAGCTAATCAGGGGAGTATTAGTTTCTTTAGTTTTTAATTACCTTCCATTATCATAACTTTGATACTTTCCGGGGGACATTGGGGACAATGTTCAGTTTAAGTGTAGGGAGGGAAAATAAAATGGAAACTTTGAAACTATGCTTATCCTTGACTATTTGCCTTGTCTAATTTTAATTGTGTAATAAACCATGAGAAATATCGGTTAGGGTAATTTTGGCACCAAATTTAAAATTTTTCATGACATGTAGGGTGGGCCATTAGTCTTAATAAAGCGTCTCATGGATAGGAAGTTATATGACTAGCACAAAACCCTTTACCACTTAAATTCCACCCAAAATGTGAGGATCGCCCTTAGATTTGTAGGAATTAAAGCATTCCACTTTAATGCTTCGAGTGTGTACCGGTAGTATAATAGATTCTAGAACTTGTTTTGTCATGCATTCCGAGATCGCTAGTGAGACTACACTTGTGTAGTTAGGAATAACTAAATGATAAGAGGCATTAGGATAACCCTTGTTTTATACCCCTATTATAATTACTTCTTCCACATCGGTTGAGTAATTCCCCCACACCCATGCGTTGTACTCATCTTTAGTACACGATACCCCTAGTTAACCCCTCGAGCCTATCCTTTTCGCGGTTCTCGTGATGTTTGGTTTTCGGAATATCAATGAAAGCATTGTTTACAATCCACCCCAAATGTACACCCAAATAGCCTTAGCCTACCTTGTATGCACTCACTTTTAGTGAATTATTGTTATCTTACTAAACCCTTAGTTCAATTATCTAGTTACTTGCATAAGTTGCTAAGTCGAGTCATATCCTTTGTACACAGTTTTGGGACGATTGGGACTCATGGAAAAAGTTAATTTTTATGAATTGACGGGAAGGAACGTTAAATTCAAATTCCCTTTATTTACGTAATAATGTACTCCAAGTGGTTTGATCTTTTCAATTCGGGTCAAATTAGTGTTAGAGTAATAAAAACTCAAGTGTAGGGATGTACCTATAAATCCCTATTATTTTGATGTTATCGTAGAGGATGGTAGAGTAAAAGTGTATGAAAAAAAAATGGCTACCATCCTACATCTATCTTTAAATTTATGTTTGTTTGTTTCAAGTTATCTAGAGTTTAGAGTGTCGAGTCTTGGCTTAGCAACGCCATTATTCTCATGCTTGTAACATAAAGATTTTTGACTTGCCACCACTAAATCGCCTATCCCACCAAACCCTTTGTTTCCCTATCGTAAGCCTAACGTTACAACCCTTTAAAAGACCTGTTTGATAGTTTTTTCTAGGTGCTTACGCCAAAAGCGATGGAGGTTTGATCTAGTCTCAAGCCTATGGTAATCTATGTACTAGGACCGGTTAATGAGTGTTTATCTTCCATTTCCAACTTGTTATATTTCATATACACCTGAGAGATGAGAATATCCAAACACCACTTGTGAGGTGCTAGTATGTAATTTCCATGCTTGTTATGACTTTTGCGGGGCTTATACATGTTGTGAATTGTTCTAAACTAATGCTTCATGACCCCTAACTTATAAATTAATTGGCTAAAAGCACATTTGCTTGAGGACAAGTAAATACCAAGTGTAGGATATTTGATAAGGATTTAAAAGGTACACTTTTGAGGGTCATTTAAGCCTTAATCGATCACTTTATATCCGTTATCGCTTAATTTTGTTCCTTTTCACTTTTAGGTCTCTTGAAGGCAAATTGTTGGAATGACACTTATTCGAGACGAAAAGGAGCGAATATATGAAGAAAATGGCCAAAGTCAAGAATCAAGACACTCAAGCTGCTGGAACTGAAGGTGACGGTGTCACAGCCAAATGGCGACGCCGTCGCAACACACCTTGAGACGACTCAGAAGCCAAATTTCTATTTTTCACTTGACGACATCAGGTTTTAAAGAGTAGGGCGTCACAACTCAGACGGCCTAGATTGGGATCCCGACGGCGTCAGAAGATGAAGTCGACGGCGTCACAACCATAAGGTGACACCGTCACTAAGTTGACGTGGCCAAGACGAAAACCTAACGGCGGCGACCCGACGGCGTCACAAATGAAGAGTGACGCCGTCGCATATTGTAACTCTATATATAGAATTCAATTTTGTAATTTTAGAGAGGTAGTTTTGTGGAGTAAAACCTAAACCGAACTTTGGGTGTCTTGGGCGATATCTTAGGGTTCCATACCTATTTTACAACAAGATAAGTGATTTACTTCATTAATTCAATTATGTCTTCAATTGTTTGTGTGTATGCTTGCATGTTTTCCATGTCCCGCTAGTTTAGATCTATGAAACCTAGGTATTGAATATTGATTGGTTGTCTCTTATCTTAAATGTGATTGACCTAGTATTGCGATAGGTCATTCATTGTGTTTTTAATGCTTGAGTAATCTTTGTGAACATTAGTTTATAATCACCTAGAGTTATTGTAGTCTAAACATCCAAAGGTAACCTTAGAGCTAGTTTATGAATCCTAGAGATTTCATAGGCAATAACCTTAAGGTAGTCTCAAAGAGTTAGGGAAAAACGCATACCCTACGACCTTAGAAGACACAACGCGTTTAGAATAAGGACGTGACAATTCAACCATCAATAGGAGATAACTAGGGAGTAATAGCATCTAAATAAACACATTTTTAAATCATAATAAGAGCACACAACAATAGACATAGACTACACTCACCTTAGCTTAGTTAAATTATATAAGTAGAGTAATCGGTAGAAATACCATCCCCCCAAATCGAATACCCCGAGATTCGTACCTTTCAATTTTCTAAAAAACTATAAAAAAGATTAAAAAAAAATAATCTTCCTCAACCCCAACCTTAGCGTAGTAATTTCTCACTAGCATTCCTATTCCCCTAGAGAACGATATCAATTCCCGAGGCTTACCCTAATACTACACTACAACGATTAGGTTCACTTTGCCTAGGGTGTTGAAAAACAGTCGATTTAAAAGAAGTTCATTTGACCCCGAGCGCGCTTTATGCCGTATCAAAGACCAAGAAAGATGCTAATGAAAATATAGTCAAGCACAAAGCAAGACTAGTAGCTAAAGGCTACATACAAGAGCATGGCATAAACTTTGAAGAAGTCTTTGCACCTGTAGCAAGAATGGAATAGTACGATTACTATTAGCCATAGCTGCTAATAATAAATCGAAAGTACATCACCTTGACGTTAAATCTGCATTTCTGCATGGAGACTTGAAAGAAGAAGTGTATGTTACACAACTCGAAGGATTTATAAAGAAAGAAGATAATGGAAAAGTCTACAGACTCATAAAAGCTCTATACGGTCTAAGACAAGCACCACGAGCTTGGAACATAAAATTAGACAACACCTTGAAGTCTTTAGATTTCAAGAAATGCACTTTGGAACAAGCTGTCTACACAAAGCAATCAAAGGACTCAACACTTCTAGTAAGAGTCTATGTAGATGATTTAATCATCACTGGCACACCAAAAGAAGAGATAGACAAGTTCAAAGCTCAAATGGAAGAAAAAATCGAGATGAGTGACCTAGGATTACTATCCTACTACTTAGGAATTGAAGTCACACAAACTGGAGGTGACATATCAATAAAGCAATCCGCCTACGCAAGCAAGATACTAAAGGAAGTTGGAATGCTAGACTGCAACGAAACTCTAATACCTATGGATCCAGGAACAAGACTAACAAAGAATACTGGAGAAATAACGGTCAAATCAACTGAATATAGAAGTTTAATTGGATGCTTACGATATCTGCTACATACAAGACCCGACTTAAGTTATTCCGTTGGATTACTTAGTCGTTTTATGCAAGAACCAAAGGAACAACATATGAAAGATATAAGGCAAGTACTACACTATGTAAAAGGAACAAAAGGCTATGGAATCACCTACAAACACAATGGAGGAAACCATATACAAGGTTATAGTGACAGTAGCTACGGAGTCAACACTCAAGAAGGAAAAGGAACTACTGGAATTATATTCTACTATGATGAATCACCAATCAGCTGAAGTACACAAAAACAATCTATGGTAGCTCTATCATCATGTGAATCCGAATTCATTGCAGCAGTAGCAGCAGCAACACAAGCATTATGGTTAAAGAGATTACTAAGCAAGCTTACACACACTCAAGAAGAAAAAGTTACAATAATGGTCGACAACAACCCTGCCATCGAACTAATGAATAATCCTGTATTTCATGGAAGGAGTAAGCACATTGACATAAAATATCACTTTATACGAGAATGCGTCGAAAGAGAAGATTTCCAAGTCGAGTTTATAAGTGGAGAATTTCAGAAGGCATACATACTCACAAAAGCACTACCGAAGATTAGATTCCTAACAATGAGACAACTAATAGGAGTGAAAGATCTACAACAAAGTGATTGTGATTAAGGGGGAGAATATTGGGTTAATCCCAATCGACCCAAATCAATACCCAAATGACCCGGTCAACCCAGAAAGTCAAAACTACATAAAGTCAACTGGGCAGTTACAAGATAACCGTTTACTAGCAGTTATGCCCCAACCAACATATCTGTTGGTTCTCATGAACCAACATGACTCTTCATTATACCCTTTTAGTTTGTATAAATAGATAGAAGATTGTACAGAAACATATGATGACATATTGATTTATACAAAAGCATTATATAGAATCTTTGTTTCATTTACTTGGTATATTTTGACATAAGTTAGAAAGGCCATAGATCCACCCATTGAGGCCAACAAACAGTTGTTGAGTCATATCATATGCTGTGAAATATATAAGTTATATGCATGCCTTTTTGAGAAAGTTATATGTGGCTATTGATGTCCTTATCTACTTTGCTTCCTTCTCTTGTTATTCTAATTTGGTCCATGCATATATATGGAACAATAACGGGTCATGGGATGTGAAATATATGTTTTAGAACCCTCTTATACAATGTAATACAAGCATGGCATACAACACAGTAATATTCTTGTAAGCACCATTTAATAATGATCACATTGGGTTAAATTTTTGTCTTCTTGATGAATATGTTGATTCTGAAATGGACACCTACAAGTACCATGGTCACTCTATGTCTGATCCTGGTAGCACCTACCATACTCGTGATGAGATTAGTGGTGTCAGACAGGTTGGTTGATCTCTTACATATCTGTTAAACTTTGAATCTTAACTACCACCTGTTAATGATGTCTACTTTGCCACTTGCAGGAACGTGATCCTATTGAAAGAATAAGATAGTTGATTCTAGCTCATGATCTAGCAACTGAAAAAGAGCTCAAGGTGATACTTTGTTTCATTTATTTATTTGTTGTCACTGTTATTCTTCACTCTTAAATCTTTCATTTTGCGGGTTACATCTTAGTTTTGTTGTCACTTCATATATAACAACATGACAATGTTAATTAGTTATTGTTTGTCAATGAGTTGATGGAATTCTTTGTATCCTTTTCAGGATATTGAGAAAGCAGCTAGAAAACAAGTTGATGAAGCCATTGCTAAGGCCAAGGTAAACAAGCCTCTTAAAGTTCTATTGTTACTTATTCAAGAAACCTTAACCATCTGTGGATTACACACCTTTCACTTCATGGGTTTAACATACAAACATTACTGTTTCATTATCTTACAACTATCTTTTTCTCGAAATTACGGAAAGCCCAATGCCGGATGAGTCCGAACTGTTCACCAATGTTTACCGTAAAGGATATGGGGTTGAGGTATTTCTCTTTTCTCACTTACATTGCCCATCTCTTGAGTTCATCAATAATTTTGGGCCTCTTGTATTCTAACCCATGGATTAGTTGGCAAAAGGTGGAAACCATGGTTACCCAAAAAATTAATCCTACATAAGTGTGTAACTCTTGTTTTGTAATCAAACTTGTTAAATCGTCGATGCGGTCATTTGGAGCAGACAGGGAAAGAACTCGAGCTAGACTTCCATGATCAAGTTAAATCACAGCCTCCCCATCACCTCTTCTCTCGCTCTCCACACACCATGCGAATAATGAGAAACGAGAGACCAACAAATAACATATTTTAATGTTGTTTTGCTTTACTTTTTTTTGGTTGCTTTCATGGCAAAGAAAGTTTTGATATGATTCTTTTAGGTAAAAGTATCGGATGTCACTGCCTTTTATGTTCCCGGGTTTATATCGTTGACTCTTTTACTTGTAAAACGCATTGTTTATGTGAAGAATGTTGTTATCTTCTTATGCTTTTTCTTTGGTTATCGGCATATATATATATATATATATATATATATATATATATATATATATATATATATATATATATATATATATATATATATATATATATATATATATATATATATATATACTAGATTGCAAGCCACCAACGTGCGTGGCATGACTTATAATTATTTGTTTGTTGTTTTTTGTTAAATGAAATAAATTTTTTAGAATTGTAAAACAATATTATAAAACAATTGTTTCTTTGTTTTTTAGTTTTTGTTTTGTTTTTTTGTTTTTTTTTTGGTTAAGAATTATAAATAATTGTATGGTTTGCGTGGATGGTTAATAACACAACATATATAATTTTTACAACATTATGGAATTTATGTATATTTTTGTAACGTTGTAGATAATGAAAATGTATTAAAGTGATATAACAGTTAACTTATTTACCCAGTAAACCAAATATATATACTATTTTTTAAAAAATAAAATCAAAAGGCTTGGTGCACTATAATTACCATGGTGAAAGACTTAAACCCTTTCTTACATTTGGACCTCAATGCTACATTTCAGCAGCATCCCGCGAGTAAACTACCTCGTGTTGCAATTTATCAGCTCAAGAGATACTTCAATAACACAAGGTTTCGACTTTACTCAGCACCGGGTTGACACTACCCAAACGATCCAACAACAGTATTTAAAATTATCAGTAACACCTGATGACCGTTTTTTACTTATTCCCTTTGTGTGTGAACCCACTATAAAGAGTCACCTTTCAAAAATTAATATAAAAAATCCGAAAATTAAATAATAACTAATTAAATTATAAAAAAAAAATGCTTAGGTGGACAACTAATGATTACATAAAATGAATTACATGGCATTGAAGTGGCAATTGTGGAATAATCTACGTGCCATGCCTCCTGTTATATATAATATAAGCTACAGGCCCGCCCGTTGGGCGGCTAGCTTCAAGAAATCTTTAAGATAAAATTAGTAGCGTAGTTTTTAAGATATCGTTAAACTTAATATAATGTTGAGAATAAAAATAAGTTTATGTGAGTCATAATCGTAAAAGAAAAAAGATACATATTCACTATAGTTTAAAAAAATCCCGAATTTTTCCATTCTTTTCAATATTATTTGCCCAGCCATGTAATCAGAAGATAGAGCTCCATTTTTCCTATACAAAACTCTATATCAATTGGACAGTATATGTTTTTTGTTTCAATGGAGAATACGACATATATTCGAATATTACACAAAAGTAGAGGAACTTACAGTTTGTACATCTTGATGATCATCATGCCATGGACATCTATTATAAACTATAAAAGGCTTAGTATTAAGTAGGATTTTCATAATTACATGTGAATAGCAATTTCTTAATATAATCACTACGTGCAATTTCTTGAAGTCGTATTTTTGCTACCAAATAACCATTTCAGAAGCTTTGTTCAGCATAACTTCAAATAAAAAACCTTATCGGTATATTTTGCTAAATGTTGTATAGTAGTAGAATTCTAGAACATCTGCAGAAGCTATCAAGTTGTTTTATTATTTGAATCTTTACATGCCTCTCATTATTCAATACTATGACTTACTACAAAGAGATGAACACTAACCTCGTCCAAGTTTCTTACTTTGATTGTCCAAATAAATGCTTCCAAGATAATAAGGATCATGAAATCTCAGCTCATCTAGCCCGTTCAGTTGAACATCATGAGTAACCCAAACATCAATAAAAATTAAAACTTTACTTATATTTCAATGGCTATTAATAAGATCACACATGTTTACGGATTCAACTTTTGTAGTAGGATCTCAAGTATTTTGTAGCGAAACAAATAATATAATCTGTATAATTTCCATAATACCATATCATAAATGAGATAAATCACTTACAAAGATGGTGCCAAACACCCCTTATAAATAGTTACACTTAAATTAGAAGCTAAATTATGCATGGTTATTTTTAGTTTACGGAAGAGCGCAAATCGACATATAATTACACCTCTTTTGAAATATGTTTCATGTTGCATTGACCATGCAATTCGTATTGATCTCTTATATAGCTACAATTAAAGATGCCAATTTTGCAGCCAAGTGCATAAGCTGATTCGCTGAAACATCCGAGATAAGTCTAAGAGAATCACTACGCTTAATCCAGGGAGACAAACGGTTGTATATTTTTTCTGAAACGGTTTAATATTGGTAAATGGAAAACATCATGCCCTATTTCATTCGTACACATGTGGGCGTATTCGGAACCACACAGAATCTGAAAAACCACCTCGCAAGCATCCACACGTACAACCTCTAGAATTGGTTTTCCATAAAGCTCGTTGTAATTAAAAATTCCAACATTCTTGTTCAATTCATTACATATCAGGTTCATTGCTTTTATATAGCTTCTCTGTAGTCTTATTTTTCCTTCTCAATGTGATTGATGTAAAATGTATCAGGCTAACCACCTCGAAAGCATCCATACGTGCAGCCGTGACAAACGTACAATAAGTATTTTATGAGAAAAACAATAAATAATATACAAACTTTTGATTAAATGTTTAAGAAGCAAGTGGGAATACCATATGGACGACCACATTGAAAGAATCAGTAGCAAAATTACGCACAACAGAAAACCTGGTCGTTAGCTCTTCGTTAAGGGTGACATAAAGCTTCCAAATTCCGAAACCGAACCTCGTGGCTCAATTTCCCATAAAGAAACTCCAGGTTGCTTTGGTACTTCTAGGCAACCCCACGTAACCTGAGGGTAAGGTAGACATTTAAAATCACGTCAAAGTAGTATTTTAGTCACTTGGTAAATAGACTAAACACTAACAAAAAAGGACAGCCGAATAAGCAAAACTCCGTCGTCTCAAATGGCTAATAGTATTATGTATAATTACAAATCCCAATTAATAAAAGTATTATGCATAATCTACTATTCTGAGAAATTTTCTTGTCGATTCTGACCGGGATCGCATGAAGCGTCATGGATCCTTACCAACTGCCGTCACAAACCGTGGTCGACTTACTTTTGCATTCGCTATTGGCATTCTTTGTTTTGACATGCGTCTTGCTAGAACCTTTTGTGAACCTTCATTAATACCTACAATAGAAGCAAATTTATAAAAATCGGTATGTTGATGTGCGTCGAGTTTTTGGAATCGCATGAACGCGACCAATTCTTACCAAGTTGAATGATACAAAATATGATCGATTACTTTTTGCATTTGTGGTTGCGATTCTTTGTTGGTGTACGTGCATCGCTAAACCTTTTTGGGCCTTCATTACTACCTACAATTAGAAAATTTATAAGAAATAGTGTAGCGTAAACCATGACTTATATCCCATATATAGTACTTTAACTCGGTAGGTAACCAAAGATTTGACATAATCTTTATCCAGAAAAAATTTACAGCAGGGTGAAAAGAGCATATCGTATTTTTAATTCAACATATAGCTAGGCAGATGGTTATATTTCAAGATATAGAGTGGAGATCAAGGAATTTAAGTATCTATTGTTATATATCTGCATGATCTAATATTCTAATGCACTATCTTCCCAATTCCATAAACGGAAATGTGTTATCCGTGATCACTTGTGATAAGATGTAGGCTCATTTTGATTGTATAGTTGAGTTTAATGTTCAATTGAATTCCTTAAATCCTTTTTTTCGAACAGAAAATTGGATTAAAGACTCTAGAAAAGTGCAAGGAACCATCACAATTGAAAGAAAAGAATTTTACATCATTAAAAGAAGCTCCTTTCTTGGTCGTTTAGATACAAAGATCGAGTCATTTCTAAAGCGCCATAGGATCCACAAGCTGGTTTGTACCACCACATCAAAGGACGTACTTTTTGTTAGACTCCAATAAAGGAACATGAAGGATGATATTATCCACGTTCCTTGTATTGTAAAAAGAAACAAAACAGAAGAGTACACATAAGTATAGTTGTGAGAGTTTTAAGTTATCTTAAAATGATGCTTTAAGTTAACTGGAATGTGAAAAATATGTATGAGCTTTTTGGTATCACAACACCAACCGCATAACTTGATCGGGGTATGACTGAGGTTATAATGACATTAAGCTGCATAGAATTGGAAAACATAAGTTCTTAAGTGTGTTGAATAGATGGTACTTGGAGATTGAGAAGGTGACTAATATTTTTTCTTTTCAATAGTTTAAAGAAAACCGTCATGGTTGACCTTGCTTACGACCGCCTATGGATCTTTGTGGCATACTTTTTATTTTATTTTTTATATCACATAATTACTTCCAAAATTCAATGTCGCAATCTTTATTTTTTAAAGAGATTACTTGAAGGGGTGTTTGAGTAAAAGGTGATTTCGGCAGCTTATTGCTAATTGCAGGTTCAAAACAAAACAAATAGTTTTGAGTACCCAAACAGCCTATTACTCGAGATGTTTAGTTAAAAGAACTTATTGAAAGCATTGTAGCAAAATAACGTAACATAATTTAGAGAACAATATTACATTGGTGTAAAAAGTGTAAGAACGTGTCCCAGTTAGCCCATCCATTATTCCAGCATTGTTTACAACTTTTCGGGAGTCCTGAAAAAACATCAGACAACAGGAAGCAATCAAAAAACAGAAAAAATTCCTCAATATACATGTACCGAAAAAATGTCTATTTACGACTAAATCTACTGAGTTGGTGTCTGGTTCTGTTCTTTGTTCAAGCTTGCATTCCATGTGGTAGACTGTTCTACACAATGACATTCACTAAAACTTTCCACTATGCTCGTGTATGTTCGCAAAAATTATAGGACTTTAGAGTAAGTGCTTCGAGTTCCATTAGATGTTTAATTGATAGCAAGTATTCTACTATTTTACATGCCACGTTGGTAACTTATCAGTTATAAGTGTGTAAATTATATTACAAAAAGTAAAATAAATAGTATGTAAATAGGATGGATAACATGGTTTAAATTCTCTACTAATGGCTATAACTATAAGCTATACCCTTGTTTTACTTCTTCATTAGCAACTTAGATTCCTATCGGTTACTGTCTACATTCTACCTCCCCCATATCCCGCCCCGGTGTGATTGGGTATTTTTTTGTTGTTGTTAGATCCCTACAGTTCAATACTTCAAACTGGTAAGACCCCAATAATATTTTCAGAAGGCAATCAGCTAAATAAAGATTGACTAAATTGAGTAAATTCAATGACAGACAAATGGCAGGCTAGCAACAGTGGTAACAAGTCACCACAAACCAATACATAGTCCCAGATGTGCTGTCCGAAGCTATAAGTGATCTTATCATTAAGAAGACATGAAATAATCACCAGTTATTGTACGTAGCAAAATCTTGTTTCAAGCCCATAGTGTGAAATGAGGGTGGTACGCAAAAGACCATTCCAAAATTTATAAGTTATTTACGCATATCCATGACCCTAAAAATCATCGGACCTAAAATAAATCATGTCACCAAGCTTGAAAGTAACCCTATGGTGTGGTGCTCAAGAGAACCCAGGTATCAAGTTCTGAAACTTAGAATCCCTGGTTGTGTTTGAGTTGTTTCCCTAAATGAACTCTAAATTCCATGACCACGTCATTGCGCCTTATTGTATTTAACTTGTACTCGATATATCATTAAGAAATTACATTTCTGAATATCTTTTATCTGTAGTATTATGCCTTCACATGTATAAGTGGCACTTACTTTAAGGGGATTCATAAGCACTTCAGCATCGCACTTGACAAACTTCCGAAAAAGATGAAACATGGATGTTGGTGACTCCACCACCGGGAAATCACTCCATCAATTGTGAATGTCATTTGTAGAATTCTATCATCCAGACAACTTCCTTCAGAGAAAACTAACTCATCTTACAGCTAAGGGATTCCTTTTCTATAGTCACAATGGCTTATATCAGGATGGTCTAGCTAATAAATGGCATTCTAATGGATCAACTTTATTGAGGTTTTAATGTCTTGAAAGAGGACTCTTATTTAAGATAAATAGTTGCAGATGCTCTATGTGAGTGTGGGTTAATACCTATTGATTTACCTTATGACGCAAGGTGGAATTATCATATCAAAGAATAGAAGCTGAACAATAATCCACAGAGCTACTGTGTGTGGGGACTTGTTGGCAAGCTCACAATCAACTCTGTGTACTGCCATCTGTTGTTAGTCTGTATGTGTACTATATATAATAGCTATCGAGAGTTTTCAATCGCAGATTAGTCATATGCTACGACTATAAACCAGGAGCAGCTTCTAGGGTGTTTTAAAACCATGTATACCGATGCTGCATAAAAAACACGGCACATTATGTCATATAAGTATAACCCAAAGGTTTGCAATTAGTAAATAGGCAAGACGCATGAAAAATCTAATGTAGCTATGTGGCACCAACCTGGGCTGCGGGAACTCGTGCCATCTAGGTGTAGCACGATTATATACACGTAATTGTAAAAGCATCGCCTTCATGGGATGGTCGGTTGTTCTGTATAAAGACAAAAGGTCGATTAGTTGGTAGACCATATCACTACGGTCAACATACGTAACAATACATAAACTAAATGAGACAACCCATTACACAAGCCGCAGATGTTGAAAGCATCCAAAGGTGGTCCTCTGTTGGCGAACAACAACACCGTAGTAAAATGATGGAACAGTCTTAGCTCACTGCCACTACGTATGCGACAAAAGGTGTTAAATTGGGAAACAACGACGCGTTTACGATGGTCGCTAACATTAGAAGTGAGAAAAGAACCGGCTTACCCGAGACCAAAATTTCGAGGCTTGCATTACTCCTTTCCGTGGAGACCGATTAATGGACCAGTAGGAGACCGAATTAGCTTAAATATCATGTTTAAACCCAAAGCATTCTTGTGAAAACTTTTTTGTGAGTCTGCTGATCTAACTCTACAAATATAATCCAACTTCCTACCCACAAGGTCATAAATGCTCGGGATTAGATGCTGAATCCTACATAAGTTATACACTCTGTTAGCAGCTTTCAATGCTGAATGTTTTTTATTTATATAATGGTGTTTGGGATTTCTAACTTACTGAGATCAACTTATATCACCATCACGGTAAAATTTTAATCTTAAAATGGTTATTTCACCCTAAAATAAGCAGACACAATTTGCTCAGCACTACTTATTAAATTTAAAAAAATCAAATATGCAGATAAACAAAAAATAAGCGAACCTAAACACTTGTTTGTGTGCAGTGATACTTAAAGAGTACTTACAGTTGGCTAATCATACGAATTGAAAACCCAACATGTCATATTGGCGCGCATGCAAGACCAATCAAAAGTCACTGGCGTTATACACCTATAGCAGTCATAGCCTAATTTTCATAAGCAAAAAGTACCTATCACAAAGAAGAAATTATATTAGCATGTATTTTCAGTCTGTAAGGTCTAGCAGCACATTGCAAAGAGCAACCAAATACAACAGATACCCAATAAGTACTTTTACGGGTTGGGATAAGAAATGCTTACCATTGGAGTTACTCTTAGCAGAAATAAGGAGACAAGGAACACCATACCCACTTTCTTCTCCTTCTCTAGCTACATCCATGAGCAATTCCGATGCCCTTTTTAAGGAATACTCATCCCAACTGTACCAATGTAATAGCGAATTATTGTAGTGAGAAAGATAATAAGATCCAGTAATTACTTTTATTTTTCTTCGAAAACCATAAGTAACCTATACCAAACTAAAAACGTTCATTAGCACCTAATAAGACTTAGAAACATAGTGCATCAAGCTCACCTGTCATAAACAAAAACTGCTACATCACAGGCAGCAAATGAGTCCTTACTGGATAGAAATTCTTTAACATTATCTTCTTGAATTTCATGCAATATAAAAGTTTTCTTCATCGCCTAATTGGCACAGACAGCCGTCAAAAAGATGAGTAGGGAATTCTTATATTAAATGAACAGAGTACAATAACGATTTTGCAAATTGCACAATTAATAACATCAAAGTATGACTATCTCCATGTATACATCCAGTTTTGCCCTTCAGATGGTGGGACTACCTCATGTGTACAAAGAAAATGAAGACAAGTATATAAGATCACCCAATAAGGATAAAGAATGAAAACACCTAAAACGGAACAGTCGGATGAGAACGCTAAAAATCACAATGTTTCACTCAGACACTCACCCCACGTTGCTCAACGAAATTGTTGTATAGCATCGATTGCTTGTTATATCATAATTGTTTAGGAAAGGCTGCAAGCAGTTATTAGCGAGGCTTTAAAAATAGTATAACTTGATAAACATGTATCAAGGAAATGATAAACTTAAGCCAACCATCCAAGTAAAAGTTGTTAATGAGGAGCACCTTCCTACAAATGAGCTCAAAAGAGTAGATTTTCTAGCATTTTTTGGTCCAAAAATATAGCACTGAAAAACAATCTCAAATAAGCCAAACTTTGAGTTGGATCAAGTAATGTCATTAATGCCCACTGCAACCAAAAGCTTAGTGTTACAAAATACTTATGAATACCTATAAACTTTTGCCTGTTATTTTGTTTTAAGTAAAGTTCTGTACGGAGTAATTAACTACAAATGATAGCACATACCTGAGAGATAAACACATAAAGTTCTAGGTCTCCTTGTTCAGTTCTCTCCACTAAATCGTTGTAAGGAGCTTCATCCCAAGGACTGATAGTCGAAAAATAAATCACATGTAATGACTGTTACTAATGATGGAAAAAGCCAGAATGTGAATACAACACTGATGCACTTATATATTGGGTTAAACTATCTTCTTGAAAAGTTTATACCCAATATTGAGTTTTGCAGTAACATAATAAACTTACACAATATGATATCCGAGATCGAATCAATATTAAAAAAGTTTTAAGTTCCTATCACAACTGATCTTACTATATTTTGCTTAAAACGTAGTACTAATTAAAAACATCTCAAAGAACAAAAGTACCACTTTTAGTATACATGCAATGAGGAATCACTTACTTTTATTAAATATCGAACCACCTAAATATGAATGCATGCATCAAGTCAATAATATGAATTATAAGATTGCTCGAAGAGAAACCAACTCACTTTTTGGTGCGGTTGAAAATAGCTCATCAAGTTCGTAATCTTGTAAAGCTCCATCCTAGCATGTGCAAACGTTTACGGTTAAAAGTTGTGTATGTGCGCTAAAACTAATGAACGTCAATCTAAACTTAAGATGATGCTAAGGTCGAATCAATTGACGAAAAGTGTGTTGTAATATAATGTAAGTACAAAGCTTACCTTGTTAAGGTCGAACAAACTAAAAATCCTCGACGATTTCTTTTAGAGGATATGGGATTAGGTTGTATTGAATTCAAGAGTGAATAACTTTCTAAGCCTCATTCAATTAAGAAGAAAAAGCGTAGTGTTACGAATATTTACCTTTAGCCATGCAAGATTAGGTGTTATCACACATTCATGTTCTTCCGATTCCGCCATGTTACATATCAAATACAAAAGTTATACAACAAATCAAAAGTTATTCAACATTTATGAATATAATAAATCATTAAAGAGACCAAATAAAAATCATGGATCATTATGAACACGAGAGAGAATACACATGTTGTTAACACAAAGAAATAGCTAAACCTCTTCATGAATTGGGAATGAATTGGTGATATAAAACGTACTACTTTTCACCATTAGGGTTTTGAGGAAAGAGAGTATTTTTTTCCCTGTATGTGATCGGTTAAAGGATATATCCTTAAACTATATTTAAGGAAAGATATCTATAATAAGTTTTAAAAGAGATAATTAGTATAGATTCCAATATAATTATAGGCATTTATATATTATAGTATGCAACATAATTATCAAAATAACTTGTTGCCTAAGTGGTAAACACACAAGTTATTTATCCAATAACCAAGGTTCAATCCTTGCAAAGCCACTTTTTATAAACAATTTTCAAAAATATTTAATAAAATTCCGAAAATTACAAAATAAATAATAAAATTCCGAAATTTAAGAATTAATTGCTTAAAATTCCGAAATTTAACAATTAATTGCTTAGGTGGACATATAATGCTTAGGTGGCATGAAAATGATTATGTGGCATTGAGGTGGCATTGAGTTAGCGTTGAGGTGACGTTGAGGTGGCATTAATGTCAAATGCCTCTGTTATATATATATATATATATATATATATATATATATATATATATATATATATATATATATATATATATATATATATATATATATATATATATATATATATATATATGTATATATATATATGTATATATATATATATATATATATATATATATATATATATATATATATATATATATATATATATATATATATATATATATATATATATATATATATATATCTATATTATATATACGGGAGGCATTTGACATTAATGCCACCTCAATGCCACCTCAATGACACCTCAATGCCACCTCAATGCCACCTCAATGCCACATAAGCATTTTTGTCCAACTAAGCAATTAATTTTAATTTTCTAATTTTATTTTATTTTTGTAATTTTCGAATATTTTAAAGATTTTTAAAATTTCAATTTTATTTTATTTTTTGTAATTTTGAATTTTTTAAAGATTTTTGAAAATTGTTTATAAAAAGGTTCCTTGCAAGGATTGAACCTTGGTTGTTTTGATAAATAACGTGTGTTTACCACTTAGCAACAAGTTATTTTGATAATTATGTTGCATATTATAATCTATAAATGCTATAAATGCTATGGAATCCTATTCTAAATACAATTCCACTTTTATTTTATTTTTTGTAATTTTGAATATTTTAAAGATTTTTAAAATTTCCGAATTTTATTTTATTTTTTGTAATTTTCGAATTTTTTAAAGATTTTGAAAATTGTTTATAAAAAGGTTCCTTGCAAGATTGAACCTTGTTGTTTTGATAAATAACTTGTGTGTTTACCACTTAGGCAACAAGTTATTTTGATAATTATGTTGCATATTATAATCTATAAATGCTATAAATGCTATGGAATCCTATTCTAAATACAATTCCCACTTTTATTTTATTTTTTGTAATTTTGGAATATTTTTAAAGATTTTTAAAATTTCCGAATTTTATTATTTTTTGTAATTTTCGAATTTTTTTAAAGATTTTTGAAAATTGTTTATAAAAAGGTTCCTTGCAAGGATTGAACCTTGGTTGTTTTGATAAATAACTTGTGTGTTTACCACTTAGGCAACAAGTTATTTTGATAATTATGTTGCATATTATAATCTATAAATGCTATAAATGCTATGGAATCCTATTCTAAATACAATTCCCACATATATCTAATTTTATATAGTTATTTTCTTAAGACCGTATTATCATAATTTCCTCATCCATCTTCTCTAATCATACATTACTTTCTTTTGTTAACTTTTGAGCTTTTTGACCCATCCGAATCGTTCCCTTTTAGCTAACTTTCTTCTATTTTAGTCCTTTGACCCGTTAGTAAAAAAAAAAACCGTAAAATGGTTCGATTTGTTGTATGTCTCAAAAACTAATATTGATATTGTAGCAAATGACCCCAAGAGCGCGATATAATATGGACAAGCATGCAAGTGGATGAGGAAACAAGGAAAGCTATAGGGCTAAATGATCAACAAATCATTAATCAATTTCCTTTTGAGGCTGTCTTGTCATGAAACACCATTTGGCGGAAATAGTTCAAAAGGTCATATGACCATTCCTCGTATTCGAATTCGATAACCGTTTATTTCTTTTCGTTTATAATGCATTCAATAAAAATTTGGTACGTTTATATCTTATTTTCCGTTAACTTATTTTTTCAAAAGATAATTTTGCTATAGCAAATTATGTCAACGATAATTATAAGACATGCCCGCCCATTGGTAACTTTACTCACTAGTATATATATATATATATATATATATATATATATATATATATATATATATATATATATATATATAGTCGGTATTGTTGCTAGTTATGCGCAACCGGTAAACTTACGGCAAAAAGGTGATTGTGTGATTGATTTTATACCATTGTATTTCAGCTTTTGTATTATTGTAGAAGTATTGATTATTGTCAAATGTTAAGACAGTTAAAAGTTGCATGAATAAGGGGGTTTTGGTTTGAGGGTATGAGAATAAAAAAATGACTTTTATTTTCAATACAATTGTTAGGTTAGTGAGTTTTACGTTTGAAATGGGTATCAACCCCTCAAAACTAGCTATTTATAAACCCATCAAAGGTGGTTGATATCTAAACTCATAACCATAGTCATTCCCTTTACAAACCAAACGCCCTCTAAAGGTTTTCCTGATGAGTTGATGAGTAGTCTAGATATTATTGTGAAAATGGCTCGTGGATTGGTACATGTGTTCTTTTGCATAAAAGTCGACCAAAAAGAGCTTTTCCAAGTATAAGGTCTAAATCTACACGAAACAAGGACTGTAAAGTTGGAAAATTATGTCTAGATCTTATTTTTACAAATTGGTCTTTGACATGTTGTTTTATATGGTGCAAGTAATATGCTGGCATTTTATTGGACTTTGATAGAAGATTGGAGTGACAATTGTGCTCAACTATATGTCTCTGAGTCTGTTTAGTTCTGAGGGCGAGTGAATATGATAGAGCAAGGTGTGTAAATGTTTGCACACACCCGCATCTCTTATGCTTTACTCATTTTCACCCTTCCTGTGGTGAACCAAATTTTATACACATCTCGTTTCCCTATTCGACATTGTTTGATCTATGCTCTCACGTGATGGATGTACAAGCCGATTGAGTTTGGAAAGTAACTTGTGCATATCAATGGACAAGCAGAATAAGAATCAAGTAATACATATACAAATAGAAAAGATTGCGTGCAAATAAAAATCGAATGTGTGACAATCTAACTTCTGCCAAGATTGTAAGAGAATCAACCATTGATTAATAATACTTTGTCATATTATTAATTCATGTATTTATTTTGAGTTGTCTCCAAATACTTGTTTACTATGATATTTAGCAAATTAAAAGAGAGTTTAGTGGGTAAAAATAAAAAAAACATGTACACATTACATTTGATGTCGTAGTAAGCATAATGTTTGAAGTTTAGTGTAGAAAGGAATCCTAGAAGTGGGGGCAAAGGAAGTAGTAGGTTAAATGTTTGCTTTAATTAGTAGGTCCAACAGAAATCCGTGGGCCTTTTTTCACAGGTACACATTACATTTGATGTCGTATTCCGTGTTGTGTTGTCACGAGTGTACTATTCAATGCTAATCGACTGGCCCGTTATCAAAACAACTTTCATTTTTTTACTAAAAAATACAGTATTTTGGTTTTAAATCTTTTATACTATGTGTTAGGATTAACAGTTTAGCACAAATGTTACACACTGGCTGTTGAACTATTTGTTGTAAACATGCACAAATGTTTCACCGTTCTCGTCTAGCTAGCTTTTTCGAGTTTCAGCACTTCTTCTTAGCCTTCACTAGATGGATCAATGATGTGCTATTTCATTCTGCTTTTAATATTTATAAAACTTAGACAACTTAGGATAAACACATACTAACTGGCAGAGAACCCGATCAGATGAAGTAAAGCTTTAGGTAAATCCGAGTATCGTCCCAACAGAGCTGTGACCTTGAAAGAACTAAGATCATTAAAAATGATATAGATAATATATTAGTATGATAAGATCTTGATAATTCATCGATATGCTATAATTATTCCAATCACACAGATACAAGAATTTTAGGATAAAGAGATAGATGAGCGAAGCTTAACGAAGAATGAAAATACGAATTGATTCTCGATATAAAGGTTCAATATAGTGGTTAATTATCGCCAGACTCCTTTGGTCAATTCGTCGTGGCCAATGGTTCTTAGATTCCTCACTAAGATGAGCAGGTCACCCGGGATCATTCGGCAACCTAATAGCAGTCATTAAGGGCCAAATCTACTAGATCTAGTATATGGAAACCCGGTAGTTAGGAACTTAGATTTCCCAACCTCTTAAATACCTCCACGATAGGTGATGATTTGGTCGGATTCGCACGAAGAGTGGTTGTACTATGGCCAATTCCTTCCATACTTGCAACCTATTAGGCGAGGTCAATTGGTTATATCTCGACCACTTTAGATAATAATAAGTTTATAATATTACCAAGGCTAGCGATCTATGACAAGACTAGTAAATATCTATAAAGAAAATAAAGAGAAGATCAATAACGTAAATTCAAACTTCAATTAATAACATGAATTCATAGTGTAAGTCCTAGAAAGATATCAATGAAATTCAAACCCGAATACAACGAAAATCGTAGACGAGAACTTCGTTATTCAATGCTCATAAACCATGCTTCTTCTTCTGTGTTTGATCTCCCCAAACCCTAGAAGGTTTGGGAAAGGAGAGATGATTAAAACTGATGAAATCTTCGACTATTTATAGGCTCGGATACTAGTTACGGCGTAACATTTATTAATCAGTTACGCCGTAACTCTTCAATATCTTGTACTTATCCATGGTTACGGCGTAACCTTATCTGAGAGTTACGCCGTAGTCTTTGTAAATCATATGCTATTCTTCTGTTACGGCGTAACCTGAGCTAATGGTTACGCCGTATCCTTTGTAAAATTGATGTTTATCCGTCATTACGGCGTAACCGGAGCTAATGGTTACGCCGTATCCACTGTCAAGTAAGCTGCTTCATGTTCAGTAGTCTTGTTACAGCGTAATTATATTCCATTGTTATGCCGTAATCTTCATAATCATTATTACGGCGTAACTCCATCACTTGGTTACGCCGTAGTTGAGAGAAAAGCCATCCTTTGGGCTTGGAAATGTCCATTTACCGCTTCCTTGCATAAAATAGGTCCTGAAATGAAATAATAAGGAATAAGGATGTTTTCACTAGCATTTTACTCAAAATGTGATAATAAAGGGGGAAATTAACGCTTAGAATATCAGGACAATTTGATGTTATCAATCAACGTCCCATCGTTGCCTTTTCCCACTCAGGTCACCTTACAAAATCCAAACACGTACAACATGCAAGCGTACCGGTAAAAAAAATTACAAGGTAATGAGACTTGTCGGTCCGATATTGGTGTAACATTATTATTATTATATTATTTTATTTATTTATTTATTTTCCTAATATTTTATATGCTTGATTGAAATGTATATAACTCACATTAATCCTATAATGTGAGTTTTTTAAGGTGTATTCTTTTGCGTTCTAACAACCTAAGAGCATAAGGTGTCCTAGAGTCATAGGGTTCGTGTGATAACACTTTAAGCTGTCACGTCAGCTTTTCTCCTATAACTCAGAGCTTGTAATTTAATCCAAAAACACTCTCCCTTCATCATTCAAGTTATAAGACACCTAAGTGTAGATTTAGATGGATGGATTGGTTAGGAACCCCTATTGATACTCATTCTTCTTTGTAATTTTTTGTTTGCTAGCATTTGCTAGCTTTTATATAATGCCGCCGTTCTAAGGAAAAAAAGTTATGGGACATCTCATTTCCCATACATAACCCAAAAAGGAAAATAAATAATTATGACTTGGCTAGTAAGGATGACTACAAAGCTTAAGAGGAGTGTGAGGTTGAGTTATAATGCTATAACACACCTTATAACTTGTGACACCGTGTACTCTTAAGGTTACTTCATATCTCTTACCCTACCTTTTACGGTATCGTACTAGAGGTTAAATTCAATCCTTATGAATATTAATAGAATAGGAAAACTATCAAGCATTAAGATTATCAAGGCTCGCGTGTAGATAAATTTATAGATACAAGAAGTAAAACTTACTCCCTCCGTCCTAAAACAAGTTTCACAAACAAAAAATATACGGTTTAAGAAAAACATCATTATTACAGCTTTTTCATTTTTGTAAAATTGCAATTTTACTCTTAATTATTTTACTAACTTCTTTAAAGTTTGTAATAGTAACCTTAGTTATATTGTAATCTAACATTCTTATCTATTTTTAGAGATGAACATTTAATTTGAAGAAAAAAAATCGAAAAAGAAATTTAGAGAATAATCTAGAACGGATGTAGTATGCGGTAGTTTTGAGGTGTCAGGTGGCGAATGACCGCCAGGCGCAGAATTTTTGGGGCCCCAAAATTTGTCCCATTAATACTTATATGGGAAAATATCTTAAATGAGTAATGTGTTACAACATTTAAATAAATAATTGCATTATATTTTATAAATAGTGACAATTGATATATAATATTGCTTAACGAAAGGCCTTATTATATAATTTCGTACAGGGCTCTCAAAATTTTCACCGATTTATGGAACAGCCCTGGTAGTATGTATCTACAATTGGAGCATAATTTTTTTTTCTTTTCTTATAATGTTCAAATTGATACAAGTAACGAGCACAATTTGAGGAAAAAGTCGAATAGTTCTCACTTCTCAGTGTACTTTTTTGTTTTTACTACACTTAATTCAGAACTAGATATTTAATTGAGTGGTCGTAGTCTCACAAGCATTATTTTTCTAACGGCTTCTTAAAACCATAAATAAACCAAAAAAAGGAAAAAAATAAATAAATGAACTGTTTGTAGTGGTACTTTACAAATATGAATCTCACACATACATTTTTACAAAATAAACTTTTCATTATTATCCGTCAGATTGATTAGTAGAGTAGTTTTTAACCGTACACGTGTATCATCCCAAGTGTTGGGCGAGTGTGGGGCGAGTGTGGGGCGAGTCATCAGCCATTGTTGAGTCAAGGCGAGGGTTAGGCGAAGAGTTGGGCACTTGTTTAAGCTGGGCGAGGACAGGGGGCAATGATGGGCGAGTGATGGGGCAAGCTGTCGTTCTATGAGTTTTATTAATGGTTGGGCGAAGATGTGTTGGGCGAGTGAAGGTGGGCAAGCAAATTTTGGCGAAGATGTGTTGGGCGAGTGAAGGTGGGCGAGCAAATTATTTAAACCAAGGTGCTGGGCGAGTGAAGGTGGGCGAGGGTTTAGAGGCGAATAAAGTGGGCGTGGACATGAAATTCTGGGCGATTAAAAACGAGTGAATACAATCTATACTGCTGGGAGTGGGCGAGATACTTTGGGCGAGGGTTTTAAAAATGAGTGAATATTTTTTGGACTGTTGGGCGAGCGATATATATTGTTGGGCGAGTAGGAGAGTGTTTTACACAAATTAAGTGATTGTGAACTAGTCAAAAGTAAAGTTGAGTCAACAATGAATGCTTACGTACTTGTGAACTAGTCACTGTTTTGTTGCCTTGAAAAATGCAAGCTCTATTTTAAATAGTCGTCTAACTAGTTTGTGGCTCCTGAGTCAACAGTGAATGCTTATGTTCTTGTGAACGAGTCACTGTTTTGTTGCCTTGAAAATGCAAGCTCGCCTAGTGTTACAATGTCATTGTTATCAACATATTTAAGGAGTATAAAGAAAAATATTTTGGGCATTTTAAATGTAGGCGTGTAATGTAGTCTATGCGAGTAATCTAGACGACCGAAAATAAAAAATATGATTGAGACGTATTTCGTTCATTTATGTAAAACATGAAAATAAAGTTCAGTTTGTAAAGTCACTCTTTAAAAAGATCACTTAAGTAATTAACTACAAAACATTTATAAATAGTATCAATCGGTAACTGTAGCATACCACAAACTTAGAAAAATGGCAAGTGATGAACCTTTTTGCACTTCAAAACCGCCCCCATCTCAATTCTATGTGAAATGATGCTTTAGAGATTATATAAATTACTATAACCATTTGTTAACTAAAATATTTTTATACACAAGTTGGGTATTTAGAATCTTATGCTTTGCCCACAGTCCATACCCAATAATATAATCTTCAGCGGTATTTTATTTTACTAATGTGGTATAATCTAATAATAGTTTGGGAAAAATAAATACATGCACTATTGGTTAGATTCGAGTGCCTGTTGCATGAAATATTGTGTTAACCCAATAAATGTTTTTTTTTTTGCATTTTCATAACTGTGAGTGTTATAACTTATAAGCCTGTTAAAAAATAGAAAGTCAAATTCAAAGTGGTGAAATGTTTTATGTTATTGGTCAAATAAGGTATAAAAAATTTCTGAGCATGTTGTGAACCGTGGAAAACGTTTTGCTCCACCGACCAATGGAAAATGGATGTTATTTTAGGTGTTAAACGTCTTGTAATGCTATAACTGTTGGTGAATTTATTAGTATTTGACTTGAATTAGTATTTGTATTAGAGGTAAGTTTGTTTAGCCATAAGAAAAAGAAACGAAGAGTTTGTTTTGAATTTGGTTAGCAAGGTCGATTGCTTAGGTTTTGAAAAAAAATAATAATAATAATTTTTGGTATTGAAAGTTCGTTTGCTTTTGGTTTGAATATTGTTTTTGGTTTTAGATATAGAATAGTGTTTTGGAATATAGTTGGTTATGGGATTCGGTGGTATTATTAAATCGACTTAATTCGGATATGCCTTTGGAATTTAGGCCGAAGTCGATTAACGTTTTATTTTTATATCTCCAAGTCGACAGTCGACTGTTTTTCTTCCTCTTTGATCCTCTCTAAAGTGGATATTAGTAAGTCGACTTTTTTCCTAAGTCGCTTAAACCTTACCTTCATCTACTTGTAAGCTCGACTCATCAAACCCTTGATCATAATGATGAACGATATCTCACTCTACCCTATCACACACCGATAAACTCTATGCTATTAACTTTATTATTAATCTCATTTTTTTTAAAACTTGATGCGGACAAAGCTAATTATGATGCCATGTGTTACTTATTTAAGAATCGTTGTGAAAATTTTAATGTCATAAAGAATATCATTGTTGAATCATTGGAATTATATAACACGACATTCAAATAAATAACTACAAAACATCAAAGATTGACAGGCGTATAGGATTTATTAATGAACAATTAATTAACATAAAAGAATATCGACATTTTCGATTCTAGCCGAACAAGAATCAATCCACAACTAGCAATTAGGATGAACCCTAATTAGGGTTTATAGGATTATATGAATTACCCTCACCGTTTGTAATTCAATCCAAGATAATAACAAAGTATGTTATTCTTATGTTCTTGTACACACGCATCTAAACCGAATTAAAGTAATGCTAGTTTTATCAAACAAATAACTTGGTTTGTGGAAAAGTTTTGGATCGACACCTATGATGGTGGACGATCGGTTTGGAGAACAAAACACACACAAAACAATTTTTGGGTTTATTTAATGAAGACAAGATATGGAAAAATAAAACCCCAGCCTTGTTTATATACTCCAAGCAAACTTGGTGAACAGTTGGTTTTTCTTTCCTTGTTTTGTGTCCCTAGGCCGATCGGTTAAGGAGTCCCCAAAGGATTAGGAACCTTCCCAACTTTTGCAATTTGATCCTTTCCATAAACATTTAACGACCGTTAGTCCATTACATTAATTACTTAACGTCCGTTAGTTATTTCGTTTAATAAATAAATAAATATAACGTTTATATTTAATTATTAACTTTAAATTCTCATACGTAAAGTGTGCAATCTCATAGTCTCGAGTTCGATCCTAACACACGCCTATTAATTTATTGTCCATAAAACCAACAGCTCCACTGACATATCTTAATAGAGTGATCACATTCGGTTAGCGTCTAGCAACACTTCGATGCTCTAGTACAACTCGAGCAAGGCTCTGGAAAACCTTTTAATGATTTCTCATTATTATTATCCTTTGTTTCTAATACCATGTTAAATAAAGATATGGAATTAAGTCATTCTTTATCCAACTATTCATTTCTCGTTTTAAGTGATTGAGCAAGATTACCAAATCTTACGAACATATTCGGGGAGATTTTGGGTGTGGTACAAACATCTTGTCAACCCTACGAGGCCCGAAGATTAAACTCCAAAATAAATTTGAAGGAACAAATTCTATCTTGACTACGAGAATAACCCCGAACTTTGCAACACTTGAGAAACAACCCTTATGACTACCGATTCGTTATGGCGTTAAGTTGTTCCACGAAGTGCACTACATTCATGACACTTATCCGGTATCTCAAGTCGAGGATAACTATTCATAATTCACTTAACAACAATATCCATGAAGTAAATTATGTAGTTGGGATAAGTCCTATATTCAATTCATTGAATATCATCCGAAATTGGTATACATTCTCATCAATATACTTTCAAGTATATTCTACCATATCTCTCGGATTTGTCTTAGTTTAATGATACTCCCATATCATTAATTGACAACAGACGATTTAGAATAAATAAATTTATTCACGGATTAAACATGCAAATATAGGATACAATATATTATAAAATCAAACATACCTAGTATTTGATTTATTATAACAATTGTTTAACATCCTTTATCCAAATACCAAATAGATCAATGCATGAAAATTCCAGTTGATGAATTATGCCTCAAGTAATGACAATCATACTTGTTGACAAGGCATAAATCAACCAACTTGATCTATCGTAATTTTGAGAATACTTATTTCAAAAATTCAATTAATGAAGTCTTTGTATGTGTGCATTCAACAATCCACATAATAATTCATAAAGTGTGTCACATCCTCTATCACCAATTTATGACAATTAAACTTCCAAACATTTTTAAGTTTAAAGTATTCTTATTCTTTTAATGTATAATGCAACAAGGCTCTTAGTAGCATAACTAGTTCACATGGCCATTAACAAGGATGAAATCCTACCATGACTAGTATTGAGTCTCATCTCAATTAAACCAATCATTGTATACAAACAACAATGTGCTCATTAAAACTCCGTAAACTTTAATATCTTATTGTGTAATGTTTGATGCTTTCCTAACTTTCAAGTTTAAAGGCGATGACAATTTGCACAACATTTGACATATTGTTCATCCATAGAATTTAGGAGCAATTCCAGTCGAGGATGTAATTCTTCGAATATTCATTACACAAGTTATCTAATAACTTTTAGTTAGATATCAATGTTGTCAAATCACTTCTTATTCAAGAATGATACAACAATTTTAATACACAACATGATGTACATGATGAATCTACATGTCAAACTTAGAATTCATTCATGTTCTATCTTGTCAAAAAATATGTATCCATTTTCTAAATGATATATCATGTTTAATCAGAATCATTTATTTCACTGCACATGTTTATTAACAATAAACATATATTCCAAGGTTATATGTTTTAATTCTTAAATCTTACAAGTGAAGTTTCATTCCAATCTAAGACTTAACATTTAGCTTACAAGGAATGTTACTTCTCATATGTTATACAACATATAAGATTTAAAACCTTAACATAATACTCCCACTAGCTTTCAGGAATACTTAAAATTTATCTTATTTCAATTATAAATCAAAACTATGATTTAATAACTAAACATAAGAATGATTTCATAGATGCATGCATTTATCCATTCATGAATTATTTGCACTTCGTACACTTTCAAAGATTATATGAATTCAAAAAAACCTTTCAATTACTTACCGTTCTCGCTCAAGTAATTTCTCAAGAAAGAGTTTTGATATTCCATTGTCATATTTCATATTAATGAAAACAAGTATGACAATTGTCATCTTTATATATTTAATGTGTCTAGAAAAGAATATTCAATCATAATTAATTGCTTAAGTGTGATCAATAATCTTGTCATGAAACATGCATTAAATATGTGTAAAATATTGTCCATATGATTTCTACATAGAAATTCAAACCACTAGGGTTTTTCATCTCTTTGAAGAAACTCATTTCCATTCTCAAGTCTAACTATTTAAGATAAACCAAATTTCCAAAAATTGATTATCTTTATGGACAGCATCTTTAACATTCATAGTATGAGTAATTTACCCAATTCAATATTTGGTAATCCATCATAAAGATTATCAGGTTTACTATAATCCTGTAACTCATATTTCTCAAAGATATAAGTCAAATATCCGAGATATCCTTGCAGATCTATGAATGACAATTCCATCATCATGAGGTCTATCAATTACATGTCTAACCTCATCATGATATTTACTAGTGTATTTAAGAAGATTATGTATCTTGTAATTTTATCTTTCAAAAAAACTCCCACTTGCCTTTTGTAATATATAGACTATCTATATATTACTTAGCATTTAGAGCAAAACTACATTGTTCTCTTTTTGGGACATTACAAATACACATTGACAATTCCTGACTTTAGTTTGTTAATAACCTATTCATAAGTAGTTTAACAAATTCAGAATCTTCAATTTAAAAACTTAATGTGATTCATCACATTCCATAATGAAATGGTGTTTTATTAATCTTCTAGGTTGAAGTCATATTTAGTATATTCAATCCATACTCAATATTCTCACCTTGTTACTTTTTAAGAAAGAAGTTATGGTTATCATGAATCAAACAAATCAAATAGAGTTTGATTCTCCTAACTGAACATACCATCAACTTGTGGTATTCATTAGAATTTTAATATTGTAAGACAATTTAACAATATATAAGATAAACATATTCATTTTGAATTGCCTATTTACCAACTAAGTCAACTTAATGGTATAATAGACTTTCCAAGCCAATTGCATGCTTTATAACACAAGTACACTTTAACCAAGTTACTTCATATCCATGTCTCATCAAGAAAACATATAACGTTATAATCCCATTATATGTTATAAATCATTGATCAACTCAATGACTTCTTGTATATGTCTTAATTAAAAACATAACAAGTTAACGTCTTACTTTATTATAAGTCTAAAAGACTTTATGTTTATGTCTTTACAATGAATCATAAACATGTTTAACTAAAGTAATTATGAACACAACTCTTGGTTTCAATAGTAATTTCAAGTTAATTTATTTACTTCACAATAATGTAGGACTACATTATTTTTCATTTATGTCATTCAAAATACATAAATAAACAAATTTGAAGTAGTATTAGATTACTTCATTTATGTCATTCTAATAATACATAAAAATCTAATTTGAAGTAATCTTATATATCAATTTTGACACATGTTCTAAATACTTGTCTAATTTAGAAACTGCAAATATGTCCATGCAAGATCTCACTTTACTTAGAGATTTACTTTGTTGTTGCAATCTCGCCAAGTTCTCACATGACGTAAATTGTAACACCAAGTGTTTCTTGAATTAGATATGTACAAGTTATATTAGAACGTTAGTCTCTTACCTTGCAGTCAAGAGAATCCTTTAAATCATATACCTATATGTTGTACCTTGCACACAATATAGATTTCTCCCACTTCAGGCATGGAACAACATCATGTAGCAGATAAACAACACGACATATGTTTGTTTATGTGACTAATATGATTGTGTCATTGATATTAGCATAACTAGTAGATGTAGAACCACTTCATTGTCTAATAAGGAAACGTACATGACTATCCTTGAAAACATAAGTGTCTACAAGTGGAAAGTAATTATCGTAAGACATTCTAGAGATAATCGGATTACTACCAAGATGACAAAGCTTAGAACTCCTAATCGAATAAGAGATCATTACATTAATTCCTTATTCAAGAATAAGAACAACATACTCCCAATCGGATTTGACAACATTGTAAGTGTTTCATTAACTAGTGAAAGAAAATAGTGTACTATTTACTTCCTACACCTTTGAGAAAGTCCATACATAACAATTACTTATGTACTTAAAGAATTTATTCTACTATGTAGATGATGAACTATCCATCATTGCTATTAACTTGAAAAATTGGGCATGCAATTTCTTTCTTAATAGTTCTACTATTCCAACAATTGTAAGTAGTACTTTTAAAACAAAACAACTAGATAAAATATACTAGTTAGTCTTTACCAATTTTGCAAGAAATTAGTCTAGCTTCTAATTTAATAACTCGAAAATATGCAATTTTCTTAACTATTAAAATTTGCTTACGAGTTACGTATTTAGAATTTAGACAATTTAATTGTCCTATCATACCTTTCTTCATTCATGAAAAGGAATAGGATTGGATCTCACTCTTTCTTATGAAAGAGGACTAGGTTCATTCTTATAGTAAAGTTGACTCTACCAAAAACCCTTACGGTGTAGATCAATTTACCAATTCGTGAATAACCTTCATTTACGGTTTAATGTTGCATTAATACATTTAAAGAATTAGCAAAATTCAATTTTAGTATTTTCGATAATTAAACTTTTCAAGAAAATAAAATACCCAAGGTAATATTCATATAACCATAGAATTTTCTCGAAAACTAGGATCCAATTATCGTAGTTCCATTACATCGCTTGATCCGCTAGTAACGAAAGCACATAATAGGGTGTCTCGTCGAACAATAATTGGCAAACAATTTCCAATTCCTAGATCATTATGGGATTTATATTTTCCAACGCTATTGCAAATATAAACATGTTTCATCCCATCTTATGCCATTGAGTCCAAGTCTCACTTCCTACTCAACTTAAGTGTCTAACTTAAAGAGCTCGCAAATATGTCCATGTAAGGTCTCACTTTACATGAGATTTACCTCTCCATCACAATCTAGCCAAGTACTCTCATGACATAAATTGCAACTTCAAGTGTTCCTTTAATTAGATGACATATAACTTAATTTAAAAGGGTAGTAGTTTTGATTTTATGTGGTCAATCAAAGATGTACAAAGATGTCATGCATTCATCTTGTAGCATAATTTTAATAAAAACTTTTTATTACCAATTCATAAAGATCAAATTATCAAAGTTTTGATTGAGGTATTGGGTTCACCAATCAAGGAATTTAGTGTTAATTATCATCCATTATACCGCATTTTGCATAAGTGTAAACACTTAGTGTTTGGATAATTACCACCGGTAACGCATGGAATTAAAACTAATTCGCCTTAAGATGAGCTTGTACATTTTATGGCTTACTAAGTAGCTCCATTCGAACTTACAGAGGGCGAGGACCGTGTAAGCGCAAACGCATAACCCAGACATCCATTCGGTGTGATGCAAGACTCTTAAATAACCCTTTATAGTTCATTCGAATGGGTGAGCTGCTCACCATTGTACCAAAGTCACCAATCAATTAAACTATTGAAAACTTAACTCTTCCAAAACAAATCAAATTTCGCCATTGTTTAATCCGTATTATTTTCTATTCAAAATTACCTCGCTTAAAACCGCCAACATAATAAACAAACAAGTAACAAATAAAAATAAACTACTAAAAACAATGCGCATATAATAAACAATTTATACGTAAACAAGAAAGTACACGCAACTTATTCGATAAAACCCTATTAATAATTAATATCTAGGTTAAATTAATGTATATATTAATTTAGGGTTTTCACTCCAACAATAGAAAGTGAACCACATACATCGATAAATCGATTGCGTAAACCCTTAATTAAATTATACCAAATTGCACATAATTGATTCATTAATATATATATAATTGGAGCCTTCCCAATTCAAGATTTATCGTAAATAAATATGTCACAACAATTAAACATATATCAAAGCAACTTATCCATGACTAACATGCATGTATAATCATGGATATCATAACAATTTATACAAATAAGTCACAAGATCGCATAACAAATTCCATAACACATAACAAATTTATTCATGAATTAATCACGTAATCAATATATTAATTCTAGGTTTTAATAAGGTTAGCAAACAATTTTCAAAACCCTAAAAATTTAATGTATGTGTTCAAAAAAAAAAATAGGGTACGCCCAATTAACTAAAAATCGACCAAACAAAAATTAAACATAAACCCTAGATAAACATATTAAACAACATACAATTATTTGTTTTATTACGCTTATGTAATTAATTACTCATTAAAAACCAATGACTCGTGACGCCATCGTTGGAATTATATAACATGACATTCAAATAAATAACTACAAAACATCAAAGTATTCAAGCGGGCGTATAAGATTTATTAATGAACAATTAATTAACATAAAAGAATATCGTCAGACTTTTCGATTCTAGCCAACAAGAATCAAATCCACAAACCAAGAATTAGGATGAACCCTAATTAGGGTTTATAGGATTATATGAATTACCCTCACTGCTTTGTAATTCAATCCAAGATAATAACAAAAGTATGTTATTCTTGTTTCAGACATAACGCGTCTTAAACCGAATTAAAGAATGCTAGTTTTTATCAAACAAATAACTTGGTTTGTGGAAAAGTTTTGGATCGACACCTATGATGGTGGACGATCGGTTTGAGAACAAAAACACACAAAACAATTTTTTGGGTTTAGTTTAACGAAGACAAGAGATGGAAAAATAAACCCCGCCTTGTTTATATACTCCAAGAAACTTGGTGAAACAAGTTGGTTTTCTTTCCTTGTTTTGTGTCCCTAGCCGATCGGTTAAGGAGTCTCCGAGGGATTCCTAACCTTCCCAACTTTGCAATTTGATCCTTTTCCATAAACATTTAACGATCGTTAGTCCATTACATTAATTACTTAACGTCCGTTAGTTATTTCGCTTAATAAATAAATAAATATAACGTTTATATTTAATTATTAACTTTAAATTCTCATACGTAAAGTGTGCAATCTCATAGTCTCGAGTTCGATCCTAACACACGTCTATTAATTTATTGTCCATAAAACCAACAGAATCTACAAGCACATCATTGTTGAATCTACAAGCACATCATTGGTGCATCTTATTTGTTGATTTTCAAGACAGTTTGAGCGTTTGTTCTCTGCTCGCTCTAATTACAAGGGCACTTAATGGACTTATTAGTATTAGACTTGAATTAGTATTTGTATTATATTAGCATCAGTTTAGTTTGAGACTAAACCCAAATGTTAGAATATATGTATTTTTTTGAGTTAAAGGGTTATCCTGATAAAATACGAATAATGTATTGAAACATATGTAATGTAACAATATAAATGAATCATTTAATCAATATATCACGTTTTACAAATACGTACAAGTTCAATCAATGAGTTTAGTGTTGCGAGTCAATCAGTAGTGGATAAGTCAAGCTATTGCAAGACGATAGTCGTGATCATTTTTAGTGTAGCTTAGCGATGTGTGGTAGAAACTTTTTGGTCGAAAATGAAGTTTAAATTTTACGAGCTACAATTTTGGGGTTAGTTGTGAGGTGGCAATGTTGGTTTCAAGAAAAATAATTTTGCTAAAAAATAGTTGCGATCTCTAAGGCGCGTGAACACTTTTAGGACAAGCCAGTGAATGAATTAGCTTGAACACTACGTTTCTCATATTATTTAAGACGCAAATTAGGGGTGTATTTCGTGTCGTATCCGGGTTAGTGAGTTCGGTTCATGGGATGATGGATTCATATATCTCAATCTTAACCCGACATATTTACTTAAATCGTGTCGAAAAGTCCAACCTAACCTAAACACGTTTATTAAACGTGTTAGTCGCATCAAACCGTCGATGATTTGAACTGAAACTTAAAGATATACAGTAATATGTTAAGATAAAATGTTATAACTGAAACCTATTAAAATAAATGTTTAAGACATTTTCATAGAAAGCTACGAAAGACTTTAGAAGTCAAAGATGGTTAAGAATAAAGTCCAAAATAAATTTACGTGATTTTACAATTGTAATATCATACATCTCTGGTTAATAATAGCGCAAATTATTTCTCTGTTATCTTCTAACGTAGATCTAAAGCGAGAGAAAATATTTGCATCGTTAGTATTTAGAGATGTATAATGTCTAATATTTACTTTTTGTTTTTATTGAAATAAACTAAAAAGGCAAGTATGTCTCTAACTCGTTCTCCTACCTCACAAAACAACGCCTCAACCACTGGACTAAACATTTAGTGGTGTAAATATACCAAATCAATTTTGTTGTAACCATTTTTTGTTCGGGTTTATAGCATATAAACCTTTTTTAATTTGGGTCGGCCGGTTCTTCGAGCGGAGCCATATCCGTTTGACTCGTTTTTTCATGTTATTTCTTCTGTTATTCAGGGATTCATTTAAACTTCGGTAAAAATATATACGTGATCAATACTTGTCTGAAATTTCAGATTTTTGTTCCCTTTCCAATTCTCCATTAGCTTAAAACTCAACTTGTTTATTTTCGTTTGGACTTTAAATTGCGTTTCACGTCAAGCATTGACGTACTTACGCAAAAAATATCAACCAACAAGTTCCAAAAAACACATATATCAAGTACGGAGTAATAAAAACTTCTCGAAAAAGAACATAACCACATTATAATAGTTCGAAAGTTCAAAGTGCATAACCAACCCGATTTATCAAATTTTAATTATCGGTATTTTTTTATTTCATTGACCATGGATGAGATTTTATGATAGCCGATGAGGTGTCGTACAACGGTGCACGTGGCAAGTGGCAAGGTGGGCCCTACAATAAGAGGTGCGTTGACAGGTAATATTTCAGCCATCAATATCACATTCTTCAAACTTCATCTGACCATAAAACTCTTTGTCCAGAGTTCAAATATCTATAACCAAGTCATCATATAACTTCTTATGCGTAATGTACCTGTTTTTGAACTTCGTTTCTGTCTGGATTTAGTAATTTCATATAATTGAACCCAAAAAGACAATCAACTTTACTTTATACACAGCTGGCACCATTATGTTTCAACCTGGCTCTGGCTCTCTTCCTATTTCTCAGTTTTTATTACAACAAAACAAAAGGATTATCTAAAATTACTCCGCCGCACCGGCATAACCCTAGGTATTTAACATGACGTCATCTTTTCTTTTCAATGACACAGGACACCCGGACGCCCCAATGATTTAATTCTTTTTTTTTTTTTTTTTTTTTAATTCAAACATTTTTAACATTAAATTTAAATTTCATTCAAATTAAAAAAACATTACATTCTGAAATTTAAAAAAAACATACACATTAATTTAATTTAAAAAAAAAAAAAAAAAAAACATTACAATACGAAGAAGAATGGTTGATTGACTACATATTAAAAATGTGTTTTAGTGGGTATTTCGTTAGAATGGTTGATGAATATAGATGAAAATGGTGAGTGGTGAATTGGGTTTGAGGAGAGTTTCAGATTTATAGAGTGGTAAATTTGGTTTTAAAAAGTTTTTTCTTTTGTTTAAATGACAAACGGTCATATTTTTGAAATTAATAGTGAATAAACTTGCAAATACTAAACGATAACATCGGTCTTATTAAGACTCGATGTGTAAATATGAAGCCACGACCGATGTGGCAACCTTCACCACAATCGAGCCAACCGATATGAACATCGGTCGAAGGTGACAAATTTTGGTCCAACCGATTTGAAAAGACGATTACGTCAAATTTCTAAGAGATTATTTTTGTGTTACTACTTTTTTTTTTTTTTTTTTTTTTTTTTTTCATTTCTTATGTAATGATATGCATTATAAGTTTTCTGGAGGTGATGCTTTTACATTGTTCGAGTAGTAAGATTTATGTGTGTTGTGAAGTTAAAATAATGTATTGCATAAGTTAGGAAAACAAATGGTACAACTATACATGTTGCTTTTGGTTTGTTATATGTTACTTTGCAATCAAAGAGTGACATTGTTTCATGTTGTTTGACTCGAGTATAAGACTTGGCATGGTAGAAGGTTATACAATACCATCAGGTATCATCACGCGTGATGGCCATTACATTAGGTCATTAATCGTGCGTGGTCGTCTACTTTTTAGAGAAGGCTTGGTGGTTGTCGCCACCATCTAACCAAGTGCACCATTTCTCGAATTTTAACAAGCGAAGAAAAATACACTCGACGGCTAATTTTTACAGTAATACTTTAGAGAAATGAATAAAAAAACTTATATTATTATATCGTTTTATTTACTTATAAATACTTTCATACACGCATCATCTTTATTCACAACTTCTCATTTTATTTTATATTTACTCTCATTATATCTTTTATACAAAATGTCTCAAAACACTCCAAGAAATAAAACCCCAAAACAACGTCGATAACCAAATGTCCAAACACCCAATTCAAATTCTTGTCTCGATCATTCACCACCGGTAAAATTTCGATCCCCATCATTTGTTACGGAACATAAAGCCCATAATACCAAAACTCACCATTCTTACCTCCACAACAAAAACTATGTATCAACCACAAATGTGCCAACTGTAACAAATAATGTATCAACCACAAATGTTTCACGATCCTACATCACCACAAACATTTCACGATTTTTCATCACCACCTCAACCTATTTATCTCATTCATCCATTCAGTATCGATGATTTTGAAAGCTATGTCAAGTTATGAACCTCAATATTTTCCGTCTAACCCCGTCTATTTTGACTCTCCCGTCGAATAAGTCCCATCAAATAAGAAGCCATGGGAAAGACTCCAAAAAAAAGACAGAAAACTCCTGTTCGTTGTAAGATCACTTAAGGAGGTCATAAATTTCGAGGCAACGATGAACATGGTAACATTTATGGACAATTGAAGAAGATGTTACATTGTGCAAAGGTTGGGTTCGTACATCCGAATATAGCTGCAAATGTAATACGAAGAAAATGAATTTAGGTTGAGGCATTAGGTTACCTTGGGAAAGAATGAAGGTAATCGGCATTCGAACATACGATTCGTTAAACGCAAATAGAAGGGTTTGCATCTTGAAGTGTCTCAATTTTATGGAACATACGCTAATGTGGTTCGAATGATCCAGAGTGGAGCCAATGATGAGGATTACATCTATAGGCACTTGAAGAATATCGTGTTGAGTATGGAGTAATTTCACACTTCTTCATGCGTGGAGCATTTTAAAAAAGTCTAAAAAATGGAAGGAAGTGGAAATTCCGAGATTTGAAAAAAATAATAATAAGAAGAAATTTCTAGTCATCAAGGTCTACCTCTTTCAACACATCAGAGTTTGCAGAAGGTGGTTTTAACTTCAATCAGATGGTCAAAGACGGGGAGGAAGAGAAAGAGGAGGTGCAGGAAGTTCGATCAATGGGAAAAACAATGGCATCATACGTTTCATTGGCGTTGATGTGTATTTCATTGTAGGTATTTTTATATTCAATTTCTGAATTAATATTTTGTCGGACTATACCTATAGACACACCTTCACGGGCAGTAGACCCGATCAGACGTATCTAGTGGGGTAAGTACGAGGTCGTTCTCAGGAGAAGTGTTGTTTAGAATTAACTTAGTGTATTTTACAGATTTAAAAAGGGGTTTTGATTTTGAGAATTATTAAACTACTAAACAAGAAAAGTAAATTAAACTATTTAAAACAATAAAACTAATAAGGTTGTGATCAATTGGATAGGAAGTGCTAGTCATGTTACTTTTAATACTCATGATATCAAATAACATCAGTTTATTAGTATTATTTATTATATATATATTGCTTGTTTTGTATTATTTTATGTGAGAATTGGTACTTAATCGTTTATTTTTGTATTTCTCAGTTGAAAACAAGCATTTGGTGAAAGTTAGCTATTTTGGACATAAAATGGAGCAAAATGGATCAAGTTAGAAAATTCTACTGAAATGAAGGTAGTTACGCCGCATCATTCTAGACAGATACGCCATACATCAAGACTTAGACGAATATGAAGACCATTGCCTGACTTTGAAGCATACGCCGTATGGGTTTTCCCCATACGCCGTACATGAAACCTTGGTCAACATAGAAGATCTGACTTATTCTACTCCATATACCGCATGGCATCCAAGAGATGCGGCGTATTAGCTTGAAGACTTGACCAAGACATTCCAAGATTACGAAGACAAGATGCGTATGAAGATTTATGATGCACCATATCACTATGACAGTGAACGAATATTCTTGAATATAATAATCTTGGACCCCACACGAAGTTACCTAAATACGACGTATTAGGTACTCGTCGTATCATTTCTGTTTCCAGAATGTATAAATACAGGATCGATTGCTACATTCGAGAGACACACATTATACCTATGAAATCAGAATACCAAGCTCCACAAGACACACCAGAAGAACGAATTTAGAAGTGTAAGAAGGCCTTGCAAGTGCGTAATTACATAGGGAGATTCGCTTAATTGTAGTAGTACTCTTTAATCGTTTGGTTAGCGTGCTCTTTCTTTCATTAGACTCGCATTAAACATACTACATGCATTATTGATTATATGATGTTTTATTTTGCTTTAATTTTTGGTGTGTAAGAATTAATACCTCTTGTTTATCGTGGCTTGTTTGCGCCGCCATACGCCTCCCACAATTACTTTATTAACCTCTTTTGCATTGTTGATGTAAGCCCGAAAGGGATAAATAGTTTAAACTAAGTATTATTAAAGAAATATTAATACGGATTTCTAGATGATGAATCCTTACATCATTAGATGATGAATCCTTACATCTTGAATATGATAAGCTTTGAAAAATTAGTCTCAAGGTAATTAACAAAAAAATATTTAGAAAAATATAAATGAACTTTTAGAAAAGGAAGTTGTTGAACTAAAAGATAAATTAAAGAGATTAGAAAAGAGAAAAGAAGTAAGTAGTGAATGCAAGCTTTGCGTAGAACTTCAAACGTTAGTTGATCATATTTATTCTAAGATTGCTAGACTAAGTACTAAATACCTTGATAAAATACTTGATAGTGTTAATACGGGTAATAATAAAAAAAGTCTAGGTATTCAGAAACACATTGCGTCAACTAGCGAGATTAAGGAAACACAATTCGTTAAAGCAATTGAAAAACCAGCTACTGTAGTGTGACGGATCCCTTGAAAAAGGATTCGGCTAGTATAAATTTAGGGATCTGGGCATCTGCAGCAGTAAACAGTAAGAAACGCAACCCATTTTAGGGATCTAGAACCGAATTTGTTATTGTTAACAAAAAGAAACCAACCCATTTTACTACTAGAAATGTCAAACAACCACCTCACCTAAAACAAGGTCAAAGTTTTATGAAAAACAAAGGTCCATCGTTTTCTAAACCGAACACAACCATAAGAAGGCCAAACAATGTTTATCCTAGAAGTAACCATTATCAAATAGGATGAACACACAAAATGGCTTTCCATTTCAAAACTATACACCTTAGAATGCTTTCTCACCATTTTCGTATATTCCTCATATGAATGAAATGTATAACACCAATGGACCCATGAACAAATGGGGACCAAAATTTTGAGCTAATTGTTTTATTAGGTGTGCCTAAAAGTTGATTTGGATCCGGACGAATGAATCAAGGATAGCGGTGCACAAGGCATATGACCGGTAATAAAGGAGTGTTCTCTACATACGAATCCTTCAATGGAGGAAATGTGGTGTTCGAAAATAGCAAGAGCAAAATCATCGGTAAAGGTACAATCTCTCACCAATCCTTGACCATTAACGACGTATGTCACGTAAAAAACCTAAACTTTAATCTACTAAGTATAGGTCAAATATGTGATAAAAAATGCAACGTACTCTTTAGTGAAACCGGTAGTAAAATTTTGAAAAATGGTATTACTATAGGAGGAGGCATTAGAAAACATGGAGTCTACGTTATTAAAATTGGAAATGAACCAAAAGACAAACTTTGTCTTACCTCTATGGATGATACTTCTACCTTATGGCGTCGAAGATTGGGTCACGCCAATATGCGACTTCTAAGAAACCTACCGAAACTAAAATACGAACATAATTTTTGTGATGCTTGTAACATAGGAAAACAAGTTCATGTTAGTCATAAAGCTAAAAATATGGTTTATACAACTAAGTGTCTAGAATTACTACATATGGATTTATTTATTCCATCCGCTATCCAAAGTTATTGAGGCAACTCCTATACCTTGATTATAGTGGATGATTACTCTAGGTATACATGGACTAAATTTTTAAAGAATAAAACTGAAACGTTCGATTACTTTGAAATCTTAAGTAAGAAA
This sequence comes from Chrysanthemum lavandulifolium, assembly GCA_022545495.1. Classification (NCBI taxonomy): domain Eukaryota; kingdom Viridiplantae; phylum Streptophyta; class Magnoliopsida; order Asterales; family Asteraceae; genus Chrysanthemum; species Chrysanthemum lavandulifolium. The sequence goes on from CM040246.1 coordinate 95,162,805, forward strand.
ATCCAAAGACAACTAGGAAGTCCTATTGTGTCAATTCGAACGGATCATGGTCGGGAATTTGATAATGAAGTGCAATTCGGAGCCTTTTATGATGCTAATGGTATTACCCACAATTTCTCGGCTCCTCGCACTCCACAATCAAATGGGGTAGTTGAAAGAAAAAATAGAACCCTACAAGAAATGAGTCGCACCATGATTAATGAGCAATCTATTCCTCAAAAAGTTTGGTACAATGTCGTCGACACATCAACCTATATACTAAATTGAGTCTTAATTAGACCATTTTTAGGAAAAACTCCATACGAGTTGTTACGAGGCAAAAAGCCTTCGTTAGAAGTTAGAACACTTTCGAGTCTTTGGTAGAAATGTTTCATACTTAACACTAAAGACTATTTAACTAAATTCGATCAAAAATCAACCAAAGGTATCTTGTTAGGATATTCTCCTAATAGTAAAGCATACATAATACTAAATAAAGAAACCATGAAAGTTGAAGAATCTTTAAATGTAAAATTTGACGAGAGTCCATCTAAAACTAACTTACCTCTTGTCGATGACGAGTTAATCGAAAGTGAAGTCTTAGAAATAAAAGAAAATATAAACAAGGAAGATGAACCATTAAACAATGAAATCATCAACGTCAAAGAGTCTAAAGATCATCCCGTAGAAAAGGTTATAGGAAAATTAAATGAAAGAATTCAAAGTTCTCAGTCCAAAACCAAAGTAGTCTATTTTATTTTGTATCAACCATAGAACCTAAAAACACTCAAGAAGGCATAAAATATGAAAGTTGGGTTATGGCTATGCAAGAGAATTAAGTCAATTTTTTTCTAACAACGTTTGGACACTTGTCCCTCCACCTAAAAACCAAACCATAATCGGAACAAAATGGGTATATAAAAACAAGTTAGATGCAAACGGTGTCGTGTCTAGAAATAAAGCTAGACTTGTTGCTCAAGAATATAATCAACAAGAAGGCATAGACTTTGATGAGACCTATGCTCCCATAGCTAGATTAAAGTCTATAAGAATCCTTCTTGCTTATGTTTGTGCTCATGATCTTAAGCTTTTTCAAATGGATGTTAAAAGTGCTTTTCTAAATGGTTTTATAAATGAAGAAGTTTATGTATCTCAACCTCCGGGCTTTATCGATTTCGAAAAACCTAATCACGTGTACAAACTAAAGAAGCTCTCTATGGTCTTAAACAAGCCCCAAAAGCTTGGTATGATAGACTCAAATTATTTTTAATCAAAAACAACTATACCATTAGGTTAGTTGACAATACACTTTTTACAAAAAACAAGGAGTCACAAATAATTATTGTTCAAATATACGTGGACGATATTATATTCGGATCAACTTGTCAAGACATGTGTGATGATTTATCAAGAATTATGCATGATGAGTTTGAAATGAGTATGATGAAGAATTAAGTTTCTTTCTTGGTCTACAAATCAAACAACTAGAAGATGGTATATTCTTTAATAAAAGAAATGCTAAAGAATTTGGATTAGAAGAGTCAAAACCAATAAGAACACCAATGTCATCTATACCAAACTCACCAAAGATGAAGACGGTGAATCCGTTGATAACACTAAATACCATGGCATGATTGGTAGTCTTCTCTACCTCACGGCTAGTCGGTCGGATATCATGTTTAGTGTATATCTTTGTGCTAGGGTTTCAAGAAGACCCTAAAAATTCACATCTAGAAGCCGACAAAAGAATATTTAGATATATTAAGGGTACAACTCAATTGGGATTATGATATCCCAAGTGGACGGGGGTAGAAACTATTGTATATGCAGATTCTGATCATGCAAGTGATTATGTTGACCGAAAAAGTACAAGTGATGTTTGCACTTTCATGGGGTGTTTCTTAACATCTTGGTTCTTAAAGAAGCAAACGGCATTAGCCATCTCAACAACCGAAGTCGAATATGTCTCCGCCGGCAAAGCATGCCAACAAGCACTATGGATGAAACAAGTGTTAGTTGACTACGACATCCATCTAAGTGACATTGCCAGACAACAAATGTGCTATAGATCTTAGCAAAAATCCCGTGTTACATTATCGTACGAACCATATAAAGATCCGTCATCACTTCTTAAGAGACAATGTTCAAAAAGGGAACATTTCGATTGAGAAAGTGTCATCCAAAGATAACATAGCTGAAGTTCTCACCAAATCATTGAAGCGGGAGCAGTTCAAGTTGCTCCGTCTAGGTCTTAGTCTTATGGAACAATCGTCTTAAAATACTTTCTCTCTACAAGGTATGTAAACTTTTGCCTTACCTTCTTTTCTGAGTCTAGGATCTCTATTTCACACAACTCACTAACAATATGGGGATTTATTTTCAAAACTAAATATATTTTCTATACAAGAAATTCTTCGAAATATTTTCTAAAAGATATTTCTCCCCGTATCATTTTCCTTAAATCACTCTCACGTCTAGGACAAACATTTTTTCTCATCATTAATACAAAGTAAAAACCTTTTTCATTGCATCTCATATGTCTTTTGAATGCTAAAGGGAATACATAACCAATATGTGTTTTCGGGTACATTCAATCAAGCAAAAATGAATTAAGGAGTCTTCGGGTTATCTCACGTACATACATACATACGTACTTTTTCACTTCTATATTTATTTTTCTTTTTTAAAGAGTCGAGATAACCGCAACTCCATATGGTTTTCATATAGGCAAACACTAGACACTATTGTTTCCAAAAATAATATTTTTCTGCTGCCTGAGACCACCAGTTCCACGGATCCCAGCATTTACGTTGGACGGATCCGTGGGAACCGTGTCACAGTAGGCATTTTTATGACATTTTTTTTCTTCTTATTTTGGCTTAAAACTTTCAAATTTTCAACATTTTCTTTTTATCACTAATGAATATGTTACTTAATATTTGTGCTCTCATGATCACTTGCCTTAAATTCATATCTAATCATTAGATTATAGCCATATTTTGGTTTTAGCATTCATTGCAATGCATTATTTGTTTTATAAAAAAGGTTCCAAATTGTTTGCATATCCATCACTTTCAACCTCACAAAAACAACCATCATCATGTCTCCCAAAAGGTCATCAAACAATGATGAACTATCTAGTGAAAACAACCTTTTTCAAAAAAATCCGAAACTTCATCCTACCACCTTCCGTTATACCTCCACCACCCAAAACTAGGAAAACCGCACGGATTAGCATCCGGCCTTGTTGCTTAGCTAAACCCTTGTCAAAAGCCCATCACCAACTACTCATTCTCCACCAAATGACTACAATGTAGTACTTCCATCATCTCCTAAAAACTCACCACCACATTCACCAACCGAGTCTCAACTTGCCACTCAAATCACCCTAGCATAACTCCTTAATACTCCGAAAACCATTCCACTACCCTTGTCTAGTCCACCACCCGCTCCATCCCAACCATCAAAATCTACCCAACTAGCCTCAAACATAAACCCAAAAGAGCTAGTCTTTTTAACACCTCCAACATTTCCAAATACCTTCTTCAAAGAGCTTGAAACATCACCACCTTTACCACCCATCACCTTACAAGAACATATAGGCTCTTATCCACAACCAATCACCAACATCATGGACTTTGATCCATACTTACCAACATTTCCACCACCTAATCCGCACTCCAAAAATCAAACTTACCCAGAGACCATCCACCCACACCTCCCTCACTATCTCTTTTGCGAACATTACCAATCCACTAGGGATCTAGCAATGGAAATAAGGGACGAAATGCGGTTCAATCTCAACCATATCCTTGATCGCATCAACATTATCACTCACCAAAACTTTCATAATTAAATCCTATGCAAGCATGGAAGGAATGATAATCATATTTTCTCTATTTTTTTTCTTTTCTTTTGGGTCTTTTTAAAGAACAAACCATTGTTCTTAGTTTTACATTTGTATGTGGCATATATACCACTACATTTTGATAATTTATTATAAGGCTTTATTTACGTACCTTGGGTCTCTATCTTGTTTCTCGTCTTATACAAGATTATATTACATGTTATTACTAACATCTTTTTTTGTAGGTATTATCTTTTCTCACTTGACGCTCTATTCTAGATGGAGCTTCCGTCAAGGAGGATTTAGTGCTTTGTGGATCATTTTTTCCACCATTTGTTTTTTACTCGGCTCATTTTTCGTTTCCACAAAAAGGGGGAGAAGCGAGAAAAACTCACATACACTTTCAAAACGTACACGTAATCTTAAGTTTTACTCACCATAACTTTGTGTTTTGTCAACAACAAAAAAAGGGAGATTGTTAATACAAATAAACCGTAAAAACATTTGTTTATATTTAGCGATCTCGTTATATTTTGTTGATAACAAATATAAAGTTATCATAAGTAAAATTATAAGAATACATGTTGTTTTGCAAAGTATATACATTTGGTTATTTACATAAAATGTTGTAATAAATAAGTTGTTGTAATATAATATGTAATAGGATGGATAATATCCAAGACCCATGACCCATACCCATAGAGCTAATTTATAACCCATGACCCATTGCATGACATCATGCATGAAGTCATGTTGGGTATTATCCATGACCCATGACCCAATGTCCATGACCTAAGACCCATGACCCATTGTCTAGATACATTGTATCTTGTTGGGTACCCATGACCCAAAGTCCATGACCCATGGCTCATAACCCATAGCCCATAACCCGGTTTTCAACCCAAAATCCAGATCGCTCGACCAGATGGCGGATCCCGGTTTTGCATCGGCGGATCCTCGGGTGAGGATCCACCGAACGTGGGATGTAAGGCTTTTGTGCCTATAAATAGTGAGCCCTTTCTTCATTGTTTCTCACCCTTCTTCTTACAACTCTCTCATATATTATCTCATTCTCCTAACCTCTGATCATTTAATCATTCTAGTAATTCTTCTCTCTTTTGTTGTGATTCTCATATAGGTCCTTCACAAATGCGAGATCACGTTGTACTACAAGTCATCCAAGCAAATGGTCCTTGATTGATTTGTTCATCCACAAGACTAGATTTCTGTAGCAAGATCTTGTAATTCATATTTCACATAGTTGTTGTGTAATAGTTGTGTAAAGTTTAGTTCTACATCGTGGAAGAACTCAGTATTTAGTTTTGTATCGGAAAAAGTGTAAGCGACGTTGTGAGGCTTCTCTACCAAGTTGAAGGAGCTTGTTGACATAGTGCTTGAACTCTCGATTGGGAAACTCGGGGAATGGAGTAGGCAATGAAGGTGTCCTTGTAGCCGAACCCCTATAAATCACTTGTGTCACTACTTTCTATCCTTTTACTTTACTTGCTTTTTTTACTTACTTTACTTATTGCTTTATACTATTTATCCATCCACACGAATTCACATAAGATCAAATCTAAATCTTTGAAACTTAAATTAAAATCGGTAAAACTATTCAACCCCCTTCTAGTTTTCCATACGCTACACTTACATCCTTACCTCTCATCTTACAAACTTTGTTCATCAAATTCAGTCACCATGGATGTATAATCCATAAACTCAAAATAATCCGCGAATTCAAGAAAAACACATCCTTATGGTATCAAGAGAACCGTAGAAGGCTCTTCTTTATGGTATGACATCGGTCACCCTGAACCACCACTTCGACCAATCCAGAACCACATTTCTCTCAATGTTGGTGTTGCCAAAATACATTTTAGCTTCGTAAGGAAATACACGTGTTTAAGGAAGAGGCGCGCTTCATGTGGACAAACATTCACAACTATCTCGTGGAGCTCATGAAGGAACAATTCAAAAAACAATGAAACCTTTCCTCCTAACTTTTGATATGGTTGTATTAGGTTGTTTTTAATTATGTATTTAGATGTCAGTTGTTGTAGCAGTTCTTTATCTTTTATACCCTTTTAGTAATGCAACTTGCTTTAGTTAAATTTGATAATTTTCCTACATTGCATATCATATTGTATGCATACTAGTTGGTTGTATGAGAATTTCATAGGATGGATAAGGGTGTTAAATGTGATTTAAATTGGCCTGCCTAAAAGTAAAAAAGTCCACAAAAGCTAATGAAGTAAGTACACACTTGTATTGAACATATATCCACCTATGTATGCAAAATTTGTATGCAAAGTTGTTTTTGTATGCAAATTTTATAGATAAATGATCAACCATGAAATAAGCATTTTATTTATCTTATAAAACTAACGAAAATAGTAAAATTCATCAAAATCCAACAACCATTAAATAATCATGGACTGAACCTACATACAGTCATTGGCTTCCACTTGCTTGACTTGGTCTTTCACTTTCTTCTTCTTCACTACTCTCACTAGGTTAGGAGATCAACAATCATCTAGTTCAATAGATTCTTCTCCTCTATTTTTAATAGAGAGTTCTCCCCATTCTTCAGGTGGTGTTCTTGTCTCATTTCCTTCTCCATCACCCACTGCACCACCACCTATAGTTATGTTTCCTCTTTAACATCTAAGCTTACAACACCACCACCTATAGCTACTGCACCACCATCTCGAGTAGCTACAACAACACCTCTACCTCTATATCTATGCCTTCAACAGGAATACCACATACTTTCTATATTAGGTTTAGACCGTACATTAAAAGTTGAACCAACCTTATTTTTATACTGCAAATAACAGTTAATACATGCCATTTTACTTGATTCATTGATATCATCCAACACCTCTACGTCTGTATCATTACCAGCCATATATTTTTTCTTCAATTTTGTAGTTGGAAGGTGTTCCATATCTATGTTGGAAGACAAGTTGGAAGAGTATTTGCTTCACTAGACAAGTTGAAAGGAGTATTCACTTCACTAGACAAGTTGGTAGGAGAATTTACTTCACTAGACAAGTTGGAACGAATGTGTATTTACTTCACTAGTAAGCCATAGTCTTTCTCACCTACTTTAAAAATAACTCACGACACCCTTTGTGTAGTCAAACATAGTCTGGGTCTAGTTTGATATGGTTTGAAATACCCTTGTTTGACTATCATGCTATGATTTAAAGGAGTATTTACTTCTAAAAAATACACACAAACCAACACATCTCATCTCATCAACTTATTTACTTCTGACAACTTATTTATGGCTTGTAAACTACATTTAGATAGTTAACTCTCATCTCAACAATCTTTTTCATCTAACTCATTCACCATGGATGCACAATCCACAAACTCAAAAACTAACAATCACAAACATGCGGTCCGTTACCTAAGAAAAGTAGAAGGCTATCCAGAATGGTATCACGCGGGTCATCCTGAACCACCACTTCGACTAATGCCAGAACCACATGCATCTAATTGTCAATGTTGCAAAAATACATTTCAGGGTCATGAGGAACTACGCGTGTTTAAGGAAGAGGCGCGCCACATGTGGACATCGATTAACAACCTTATCATGCAACTCACGGAGGGACGAGTCAAAAAAACATGAAAGCTTGCCTATCTATCCTTCAAGATATGGTTGTATTGATTTTAGTTTGATTTGTTGACTTTTAGTTTGCCTTAATTTTGATTTTACTATATTTATGTATAGTTTTAGAATATCTGTGAATTTCAAATATATGTGTTTTCATCAGTTTGATGTAGAAACAATGGGTGATTCGATGTGACTTGTTCTTTGACTATGTTTGTTGAAACGGTTGTATTGGTTCCCGCCATTTTTTATTTTGAAAGATTGTGGTTGCTGCTTATGGAATTGGTAACGAATGAAAAAAAAATTATTTGATAATTGTGCTCTTGATATTATTGTGATCATAATCAGGTTAGTTTGGTTGAAACTAATGGTTAAAATTGATGGGTGATGTAGTGGGATAAATTTAAAACGTATTCAACTCAAAATGAAAGGTGGGATAAAGACGATGGTAAAATAGTAATTTCGTAAGAACTGTGACTAACAAGATTTTTAACGATCGTTAGATCAAGGGAGACAATTTGCAGATAAAAATGAACGATGATACTGATAGCATAATTTGAAAAAAAAAGAAAAAAAAAAAGAAAAAAAGCGTTTTTCAGTGACATAACTTACGAATCTAGTTTTAGTCAGATTTTATTATTATTATTTTTTTTTTTTCTTCTCAGTTTACTCAAAAATAAAATACAATCTTATTGTTAATGGTAGTCGGCAGATATATATCAATGAGACAAGAACGTAGTTCCATACGTGGAAAGAAATTTCTAAAATATGAAGTGGAATTGATGATTTGGAATGCGACATCGACATTTATATCTCAACCATCAATTTATATTGTTTATGAGTCATTACGTGTACAACAAACACATAGCACACATATATCTATACTACATTATAAAGCATTTGGGACTTTCTATTAAAGGAAGTCTTAAAATTTTAAGACAAAAAACATTACTATAAAAGAAAAAGTAAAAAATGAATGTAAAATCTGAAAATTTAAGTCTCATTAAAACCATATGTAACCCCATATGTAACCGCCCTCCAATAATGATACATTTTAATGGAATTGTTTATAAGAAAAGCTCGCTATAGTTAAACCACCAATTTAATGCTAAAATTTAAAAATAAAATGTTTACCATTTACACTATTAATAATTTAGACTATCTACTGAAAACATTTATCTACTACTTTATAATAAGGAAGTTTAAAATAAAAACATTTTTCTCGCCCAAAATAGTTATCTAAGTCTTGCACGCATCATCATGCAAGACCCTTCTAGTACACTAAAATTTATGCTTTGTTTACTTCTTAAAAGTTGAGTTTCAACCTATAATTTTCCTTCCATGATCCTTGGTAACGTGTATTTCCTATATAACTAAATAAAGACATAACAGCTATGTCATTGTAACTCATTTTCTAATCATAACAATATGATAGTATCCACGAGTTATATCAAATGCATTATCACGTCGACATGTACATGATTAGTTAAGATGATAAATAGGTTCAAGTTTTGCGATAAATTATCAATTGTTAATCTCTACTGAATAAATTAAGAAACTAATCAACAAATTTTGGTTCTCAAACCAAAAACCTCTATTAATCTCAATCACAAACCCAGAACAACATTAAGAATCTCAACAAGAACTAATCTTAATGAGTTCAACACAACAACAATCAACCAAATATGATCATCCGAATCTCCCACTGCTACTCAGGTGGAGATCTATTATCTACCTTGATAATAGTTCTATTACAATCAGAAACAAGAACAATGAAACTTGAATAACAGCAGATCTAGCAAGATCGAATTAGGGTTTGTGAAACTCAGAGAGAGAAAACGTATTTCTGTATTTTGGGATAATAAGAATCCTCATCTCAATCTTTAGCTTATATACTCCCAATACTGGAACTTAGCATAACTTGACACAAGCAGCCCTCCAACTTCCAACTCTTGCAAATAACTTCCCAAAAGCTCAAATACTAAGAAACTGAGAATATCAAATATACACAATAAGTCCTTCAAATATATAAACAGAAGAATAAGATTACTTCTTCAACACCCTCCCTTAATCTTATTCTGAAACAAGTCTATAAGATTAAGCTTCGAACATAGCAAGCTATGTTGTTTTGTATCCAACCCTTTGGTAAGAACATCTGCTATTTGATTAGCAGTGCCTATTTTTGCAGTTTCAATTACCCCATCAATAAATTTTTCTCTTACAAAATGTAAGTCAATTTCCAAATGCTTTGTTCTCTCATGAAAAATAGGATTAGCAGCAATCTTAATTGCTGAATTACTATCACAAAACATTTTAACTGGCAAAAGATTTTTGCAATTCAAATCTTTTAAAATTTTTAAAATCCAAACAATTTCAGAAGTTACAAAAGCTAAAGCTCTGTACTCTGCTTCAGTGGATAATTTAAAAATAGTATTTTATTTCTTACTTTTCCAAGATACCAAGCATCCACACATAAAAACACGATGAAACGGTCACCGACTTTCTAGTGATTGACACCTAGCCCAACAAGATCAAAAACATTTTAATTCAATAACTGGGCTAGTACTTTTCTCAATATTTAACCCTTTACCCGGAGAACCCTTAAGGTATCTTATTACCTTCAAAGCAACATCCAAATGAGATTTCAAAGGACTATGCATAAACTGGCTAAGACAAGAAACTGCATAAGCAATATCAGGCCTAGTAGTAGTAAGGTAAATAAGCTTACCAATCAATTTTTGATACTCAATAATATTCTTAAGTTTAGGATCAGTATCAGAAGGTTCACTAGTCAAAGCAAGATTAGGCTACAAAGGAACAGAATCAGGCTTTCCAGCAAGTAAACCAAATTCAGAAATAAGATCAAGACAATACTTTCTTTGAGTTAAACATAAACCATTCTTAGTTTCTAATACTTCAATACCAAGAAAATATTTTAGCTTGCCAAGATCTTTAATCATGAATTTACTTTTCAAAAACTGCTTAACATTATCAATTTCATGCAAACTGTTTCTAGTGATTATAATGTTATCAACATAAACAAGTAATGCAAAAAACACATCATCACAAGTTTTAGTAAACAAAGAGTAATCACTTTTGCTTTGCATAAAACCATTCTCAATTAACACTGCAGTCAACTTGGCATTCCATTTCCTAGGAGCCTGCTTAAGCCCATATAATCTTTTCTTCAATTTGCATACTCTTTTATCATTAGAATCATAATAACCAGGAGGCAATTTCATGTAAACAGTTTCATCAAGATCACCATATAAGAAGGCATTGTTAATATCTAATTGAAACAAACTCCAATCATTTTGAACAAAAAGATTAATAAGACATCTAACAGTAACAATCTTAACAACATGAGAGAATGTTTCATCAAAATTTATTCCCCCCTTTGATTGAAACCAATAGCAACTAATCTGGCTTTAAATCTATCAACTTCACCATTAGACTTATACTTGATCTTAAAAACCCATTTACTTCCTATAGCCTTCCTACCAGCAGGAAGCTCTACAATTTCAAAAGTATCATTCCTATGTAAAGCATGTCTTTCATCATTCATAGCATCATTCCAATGTATATGATGGGAAGCTTCCCAAAAAAATTTAGGTTCAGATTGTTGATTTAAAGTAGTGGAGAAACAATAGTTGTCTTTAGATAAATTTGAATAGTTAACATATTTTTCTAAACCAAATTTAACTTTAGAATCAATCACAAAATCATTAAAGTTCTTTGGAAAAACAGAAGGCCTAAAAGACCTTCTAAAACCAGCTTCTTGATGATTTTCCTGAGACTGAATGAGGAACTCATTACCCTCAGAATTTGGACTATTTACATTTTCCTCAAGGGCTGCAGACCTCTCATCCTCACTAGTAGAAACATTTAAGTCAGAAGAATGCCCCCCAACACCCTCATTTGGTAACTTAAAAGGACTACCTAGACAAGGAGATGGTCTGCCATGCCTCTTAGGGCTGGGTTCATTATTATTCTCATCATGGGTAGGTCAGGTAGGTCATCAAGAGTATCAGAATTGAAAAAAATTAGGTGACTAGGATCTTGATCAGATTGAGATGAAACAGTGGTACTTTGTTTAAAAGGAAAAATATCCTCAAAAAACTTAACATCTCTAGAGAAAATAACATGTTTCTGATCAAAACTCCATAATTTGTAACCTTTTTTAGAATTAGAATATCCAATTAAGACACATTTTTTAGACCTACTACCAAATTTATCATGACTATTCAGAATAGTGTCATAAGCAAGACACCCAAAAGCCCTCAAGTGCAACATAGTAGGAGCAAAGTTATGCACAAGTTCAAAAGGAGATAGCCCATTTAGCACAGAGGAAGGTAATATGTTAATCAAATAGGTAGCAGTTAGAATACACTCAGACCACATATTCAGGGGAAGCCCTCCCTGAAACAAAAGAGATCTAGCAACATTGAGAAGATGCCTATGCTTCCTCTCAACAATGTCATTTTGTTGAGGGGTATAACTACATGAAGTCTGATGCACAATGCCATTTTTCTCACAAAACAAAGTAAACTGGTGATTAACAAACTCAGTCCCATTATTACTCCTAAAAGTCTTAACATTTTGATTAAACTGAGTTTTAAGATAATTATAAAATACCATTAAGTTTTCAAAAACTTCAATCTTATTTTTCAAAAGATACACCCAAACAGCTCTAGATAAATCATCAACCATAGTAAGGAAATATCTATATCCATCCCTACTGGTCACTTTATAAGGCCCCCATAAATCTAAGTGAACTAAATCACCCAAAATTTAGATACATGATCACTTAAAAGAAAAGGTTCCCTTGTCTGTTTAGCCTTATGACAAATGTCACAACAAATTTTAGAATCTTTATTAGAAAATCCCAAAACAGGTTTTAAAACATTTAAAACTTGGTCTGCAGGATGGCCAAGTCTGCAGTGCCAAGTATATTTGGATAAAAAACACACAGTGTTAACAGAAAACCTCTCAAGGTCTTTACCTTGATTTCCATGAAAGTAATATAAGCCACCAATCTGTTTACCAGTCCCCAGAACTTTCCCTGCCCTCAAATCCTGATTTAAGATATAGCAATGAGCCTCATCAAAAGCAATAATCAATTTACTATCCCTGGCAACCTTATGAACAGATAACAAACTAACACGATATCCAGGAACAACCAGAACATCATATAAAGTCAAGTAATTAGTCAAAGGCATATTCCCAATTCTGGTTATAAAGGCTTCAGTACCATTAGGATGAGAAACTTTAATCTTAAGATGAGACACATCAACAACATTCACCAGAAATTTGTCAGTATAGGTCATGTGCTGATTAGCACCAGAATCAGTAATGACACCCTTAGTAACAAGATTATTATGCAACTGACTATTTGAACAAAAAAAACTTTTCAAAGTTTTCATTAAACAATTTGCTGCAATTATAAAAAGTACCTGCCATATTGGCCTGTACACCATTTCGAAACGAATTTTCTTTAATCAAAGAGATAAGAGTAGCCATTTGATCATCCGTGAAGGCGGAAGAAGGACTAGTACCCACGTAATTGTTAGAAACATTTTTTCCTTTATTATTTTGAAAATTCTTCTTTTACCAAAAATTAGCAGGATATCCAATTAGTTTAAAGCACCTATCAATGGTATGATCATTGAAACCATAGTGTTCACAAACAAGAAAAGAGCCCCCAGCAGCTCTTCTGAATTCATTAGGTCTAGGTCCAGAACTAGGTCTAGAAGGGTTCCCAGAGGCTTAAGACCTCTGAGAATTACCTTTATTCCCCACATTAGAAAAGAACACAGAAGACTGGGCCCTTTGAGAGGTACCAGAACTAGAACCAGACACCACAGCTCTATGAGACTCTTCACTGGATATAGTAGAAAAAGCACCTTTAACATCAGGCAAAGGATCTCTAGCTAAAATATTGCTTCTAATTTGCATATAAGAGTCATCCAATCCCATTAAGAATTGCATTAATTTCATAAGATGATTATGTTTTTTAAAATCCCCTGCTGCATGACAAGTGCACTTAGGTAACTAGACAAGAGCATCAAATTGTTTCCACAGTGTACTAAGTTTGTTAAAATACTCAGCAATAGATGTACCATTTTGACTTAAAGAGTTTATTTTATGATGCAGATTAAAGGTAACTGAACCATCAACTCTATCAAAAGTTTCCTTCAATTCATTCCAAACATCAAATCCCTTTTTTGAAAAAAATTGACCCAAATAAAGTTCCTCAGTTATAGAATTAAGAATCCACCCAGGAACAACAACATTAACTCTATCCCATTGCCTCCCCAAGACCTCATCAACATTAGATCTAACACAAGTACCATCTATAAAGCCAGTCTTATTTTTTCCTTCTAAAGCCAATAACAAAGCACAAGACCAAACATTATAGTTTTCAGTACCTTTCAATTTAATAGAGATCACAGTTAAAGAAGCAGAGTCATTAGGATGTAAATGCAAAGGGTGACTTAAGTCCAATTTACTAATAAGAGTAACATTATCAACATCAACATCATCCTCATTATGAGTTGATGCACTATGCTCAGAACCATGCACAGGCATGATGCAGACAAACACACAGAGCAAATCACAAGCACACTAAAGGAGAGAAAGAAGTTCCCAGGCTTTCCTTGCCACTCAAGGTGGTAGGTCAAGGGCACACACAAGCACAATAGACAGAAAACACACAACACCAAGAAAGAAGCACATAATTAATCAAGAATCCCACTAACAATCAAGCAATACAACAAGAAAATAAGAGAGACAAAAAATTAAAGGCGTGAGAGGTGTTACAGTGCTTTCAATAGCAGTATTCGCGGAAGCACAATACTTCTGAGTTCTTGATTCACTTAGTCAAGAACCCAAAAGAAACCCAGAATCAACTCCAAGTCAAACCAATATCTTCCAAGAACCCAAAAAGAAAACCAGAATCAACTTCAAGATTCACCACCAACCAATTCCAGATTCCAAGAACCAAAAAATACAAGATCTACCTCCAAGATCCACCACCAACAATTAATCTATTGATTAACAAAGTTAATCAACCAAGAAGACAAAACCCCCAAATTTTAAGAAACCATAATTTTTCAAAAATTAGGCGTTTGTAAAAAACCTTTCAGATATGTGCAATTAAATACACAAACGAGTAATTAACAATGGTTAATTGAAGTAATTAAAACCAATTTGAAAAACCCCTAAAATTTTTTTGAAACCCTAAAAAATTCCAATGATCAGATATAGAGCAGATGAAGTGCCTGCTCTGATACCATGAACAAATTAAGAAACTAATCAACAAATCTTGGTTCTCAAACCAAGAACCTCTATTAATCTCAATCACAAACCCAAAACAATATCAAGAATCTCAACAAGAACTGATCTTAATCAGTTCAACACAACAACAATCAACCAAATATGATCAACCCAATCTCCCACTGCTACTCAGGTGGAGATCTATTATCTAACTTGATAATAGTTCTATTACAATCAGAAACAAGAACAATGAAACTTGAATAACAGCAGATCTAACAAGATCGAATTAGGGTTTGTGAAACTCATAGAGAGAAAACGTATTTCTGTATGTTGGGATAATAAGAAGCCTCATCTCAATCTTCAGCTTATATACTCCCAATACTGGAACTTAGCATAACTTGACACAAGCAGCCCTCCAACTTCCAACTCTTGAAAATAACTTCTCAAAAGCTCAAATACTAAGAAACTGAGAATATCAAATATACACAATAAGTCCCTCAAATATATAAACAGAAGAATAAGATTACTTCTTCAACATCTACTACATATAAAAAGTGTATAATTGTACTCAAAGCTCTTAAAATGATAAACATATAATATACTCTCAATCTTATTGCCAGAAATGTTGTTTCTAAAACTAATATTAATTCTAAAATTAAATAATCTTTACTATTTTTTTTTCTTTTTTCTATAGACGCATTTAAATATTTATCCGCATTTCCGTCCTAATTTGTAAATCTAGAACGGGTAAGATGTTCATGTCATCACGGATGTCGGATGATGAAGACATGCTAACATCAAATGTTAAAAGTTAAAGCGTTTCACGAGACACTTAACAATAATATCAGTAAAACTATTCGTCGTTATAAAATTTTCGTTGCAATGCATGAGTATACTAAAGACTTCAAAAACGTATGGTGCCTTGGATATACGTTTTTTATTCGTTTTCCTCAAATTTTCCATCGATCATACTAAGGGTATGTTTGGCAAAACCAATTGTAGTTCGTATGTAGTTTTAAACTGTAAGATGAAAACAGAACCGAAAAGTTGTTAATACGAAATAGCCATGTTCGTATTCTTTTTCAATAAAAGTGTTTGGTAAATTAATTGTTAAATATAATTATAAGATGTAGAATGACATAAAAGGACACATTTATAACTCTAAATAAATGTTTGGAGGGTATATCAAGAATTTAAAGTTTTAACAACTCTAAGACATTTAAAAACTTTATGAATCACTTTTCATTTTGGTTTATTTGTTTGAAATAAAAGTTTCAGAAGTTAATGATCCAAACAGTTTACTTGGTTCTGAGGAGATTATTTCAGAACAAAAACTAATAAATTATTCAAAAAGTTCTCCCGACAAACAGTACTAAAGAATAGATTCCACACGACCATCTATTATTGACAAAACCACAATATCACATTCTATATGCTCTTATGACTAACTTGTCGTATGCTTGTTTGTATACAAAAATGAATTACATGGTCAGATTCTATCGCCATTGATTATACACATGTTTCAATTTTAGCTTGTGTGATAAAAATAAAGTATTCTTTGCGTACAAAAACAAGATGATCCAACAAGATAGAAGATTCAAATAAATGCAATGACATATCAAACAAACTACTTAAACTATGTGTCAAACATTTTATGTAATAAACACCTTGTTGTTGCTTAGTATTAATCGGACTTCGATATTTTACCTTGTTCGTTACGATTTACTGTATAAAAATTTGTCTGAAATTTTTTTTAGATCATTGATTGCTTATAATATTATGGATTTGTTTTGCTCTATTATACCCATGTCTCAATTTAATTACATGTTAAGATACAGTAGTATGTTGTAGCTTTATTGCTCTTTACATAGGAGTAAATATAATTAATGAATACGTCGAATAATATACCATTTATGTTTTACAACAGACATAATAGTTCCCATTCAATAATGTTTTTTGCCAATTAAACTTCCATTTATTTCAAATGAATATGTCATGCATTCAATAAAAACCAAAAACATTTGTTTTCATTTAATAGAATCCTTTATTTTGTCCCAAAATTTGATAGAGTCAAACAATAATTTTTAACAATATACCAAATCAAACATCTTAACTACTTTTTAGTCAAAAAGAACAAAAAAACTAAAACATGGCTTATAAACCTCTTCTCTATAATTTTGATAAAAAGAAAAAAAAAAGGTTGAGTAAACTGCAATATACGGACACAAATTACTTTAAAACTTCTCGATTTTTTTTGTCTTTGTCTAGAGTGAAATGACTTACACATCCAGATTCAACATTTTACCACAATATCGTCATGTCACTTTGTTCCTAAACGAAAAACCAAACCGAAATTACTAAATAGTATAGAGACTACACTTACACTTGCAATAAACTTATAAGGACCACATCTACGATTTGACATTCACATTTTAAACGATCTACTTCTATAAATAACAAAAACACGATAAAGCCATATTACACACTTATATCTCAAAAATTGATACCAAAAGACCAAAAGATCTTTTTCCAACTATAAAAAGTAAAAAACAACAAGTCCAATTTTAGACAAAAGTACAAATAAACAACACAAAACAAAAACCTCACATTTATTAACTTACCATCAAAATTTAAAAACCAAGTAATAAGTTAATAATAACAACTGTAATTTTATTTATTTTATATTTTATAAAGAATGAATATATTTCGGGTCTCTTGTATTTATTGTATTTTGGGTTTATTATAAAGAGAAAGAGTAATTGATAGGCAGAGGGAAAGCTATCCACACTCTCCCCCAATTTAATCCATCTCCTCTCTTCCTTCACTCCCTAAAACACACACACACTAAAACACCTTCAAAAACACACACACATAAATCCCAAAAACATACATGTTTTATTCATCTTCTTACTAATAAACCCTTTATTCATAGATCGAAGATGTCTCGTTTTCGATCTTACATTGTTTTTATATCATTCTTGTTATACTTTTTATTACCTTTTACCTGTTTCGGTATCCGTTACTTCCCAGTAACGGATACTGAGACAGGGGTTCAGACAGAACAGTCTGATGGGCAGACTGTTCTGTTTGGTTACTCTGAAGCGCCAGAGTACCGTAACGGCGTGGGGTGTTCACGTGGGGAGATAATACATGTGGCAATGACTATTGATTTGGAGTATCTACGTGGGTCAATCGCAGCCGTACATTCTGTCTTGCGCCACGCGTCATGTCCTGAGAATGTTTTCTTTCATTTTATTGCAGCTGAATTTGACCCGGCTAGCCCGCGTGATTTGACCCGGCTTGTCAGATCCGTTTTCACTTCTTTGAGTTTTAAAGTTTATATTTTTCGTGAAGATAGTGTTATTAATTTGATATCGTCTTCGATACGTGTTGCGTTAGAGAACCCTTTAAATTACGCTAGGAACTATTTGGGTGATATTCTGGACCCTTTTGTGAACCGGGTCATTTATCTCGACAGTGATGTTATTTTAGTTGATGATATTCACAAGCTGTGGAATATTACTTTAGAGAAGAACCGGGTTATTGGTGCTCCGGAGTATTGTCATACAAATTTTACGAAATATTTTACGGATAATTTCTGGTCTGACCCGGTTATGTCGCGGGTGTTCGGGTCAAGACGCGCACATCCGTGTTATTTCAACACGGGCGTGATGGTAATGGATATGGTAAAGTGGCGTAAAGGTAATTACCGGAAAAGGATAGAGAACTGGATGGAGGTTCAAAGGAAGAAAAGGATATATGAACTGGGTTCATTACCGCCTTTTTTGCTTGTGTTTGGGGGTAATATTGAACCGATTCATCATAGGTGGAACCAGCATGGTTTAGGTGGGGATAATGTGAAGGGGAGTTGTCGGTCATTACATTCTGGACCGGTCAGTTTATTGCATTGGAGTGGTAAGGGGAAACCATGGGTCAGATTAGATGAGAAGAGACCATGTCCGTTGGATCATTTGTGGGAACCGTATGATCTTTATATAGGGAAGGGTCACCGACAAATATCAGCCGTTGGATCATCTTTTAGTATTGTTGGCTATGCAAATTATTTTAGTTGATTAGAGATTAAAAAATAAATTGGGAAAAAGATTGATACTTTTTTGTGTAAGGTTTTATTGTTTTAGGTGGAGGGGTTTATTGTGATTCAGATATTCTTTGACAGCTGTGTACAGATATTGTAGGGGTTTTTTAAATTTGATTGGTGAATGAGTACAAGGGCATTTTGGTGTATATTACTACAAGGAATATTGAGATGATTATCAGATAGGCTTCTTTGTTTTGTTTTGTTTGATAAAGGTGCATTGTGTTTACTTAAGATGCTAAGTTTTGAATATTGCTCTGCAGATTTCAATTTAAATGTTTCTTGGGGGGTGTTTGTTTCGGCTTATGGCTTATTTGGTTTTCGCCTTATGTTTTATAAGTTATTTTCTGTGGCTTATTTTTAGTTCACGGTTTATCCAGGTAGAACCCGGGTTCTTAGGTTTTTCCTAATTTAGCCGTTGCCGTCGAACCGGCTGATCCCGTACCCAGTGAACCAACCGGTTTGGTATGATTTTCAAAACACTGGTTGTAATTACCATTAAAAAACACATTTTTTTTATTAGACCTAATCACACATGATCAACCCGTTTAGTTAAACTTATGATCGGATTAGATAAACCAAAACAATTGATTGACTTTTTGTTAATTAGCGTGGAAGCAATTATTGAAAGCTTAATGACAAGTAACGGGCGAATGTGTTTGTCACCATTTAACCCCATATCATTGGCTTTGGTGGTGGCTATCATTATCAATCACCAAAAAGAAGAAAATAAATAATCCTAAAGCTTTCTTCATTATATTAATCTATCCACATTGTTAAAGTTTCGTCATGTGACAACTGTACACAAAAAGTTTTTCTTAGTTCAATAGTAGTTTTCTTGTGAACAATAAACCAACGTAATAAAAATTTCTAATCATAATCTCTAAATGTTGTGGCTTTCGGTTGGCATTCATAGCAAGTTTGCCATAAAAGCAAATGCATAAATGCACGGATTTTGGCTTTAAAGCACTTGTCTTGTGATGCTAAACTTTTTTTCGAAAATTGAAAGCTTTTTAATGTACATTAATTTCAAGAGGTGTCGTCACCAATTAATTTTGTGTCTTCGACTAGAAGCAATATGAGCTTATTTTAACCATTTTTATAGTAGCTTTATTAGTGCTCGAATATACTTTCTATGAAAGGTAGAAAAGCTCAACTGCATTTAATCAAATACACAAATTTAGTTGCTATGTTTAAATGTAATAATTTCCCTAAATAATGAATACTTTAGTTGCTATGATTTGATATGGCCACTAAATAAGTAGGAGCCATTAATAGTCAACACATAAAAATTTCAACACCTAAATACGATATCTCGTATATTCTTGAAAGTTGAAACTACTAAAATTAGCATGCTTTTTATTAAAATTATAAATGTGAGTTTTAGTAGGTGTAGATTGGCCGGTTCGGAGTAATTATTTTGCTATGTGACATGTATTTGATGCTTTTTGCTTTCAATTTTAATAGAACGAATTAGGTAGTCTAAGTATTAAGTTCATGTATATTAAATGTTTTGCATTGAATTTTGGTTGTTAAAGATAACTTACACCTTATGAGAGTTTAAATGTACTTCGATTGGGAGTGTTGGAAAACAGCCGGACCTAGATAACAAGCCAAACTCGGGTTCAGGTTAATCGGTTAGGTAAACCCTGTAATCTTTAGCTAAGCTCGAGTATAACTTGTATATGGATTTACTTAAACTCTTTATATATACCCTTATCTTATTAGAGTTAGGATCAAATAAGAAGAAAAATTAAAATAAGAATGATAAGAAACTACAACCACTCATTTCGGACGTACGACAAAATGGACGATCTCCTTAAAATTCTCCTCCCTATTCAAATGTGTGGTAGAATCCTTCTTATTCTTTTCATTTTAGCTTTTTCTTCACCTGATCCCTTCCCTATCTTATTATCCTAAATCATAAATTCTAAAATAGTCTATAGTTGGGCCAACATTCTGTTATTTGGGCCAAACTACCCAATGTGCATGTGCTATCTTAAACCCCAACATGAGCGTACTTAACCATAACTAGCGTGAGAGTCACTAGAAACCACCATACAATCGACCATGTGTTATTCAATAATTATCACTCTATACTATAACGAGTATGGAACCCGCTGACGCAATGTAGACGGCTCAAAAGACATACTTTGAATGACACTTAAACTTTAGGGACTAATTTTGCAAATTCTTATAGTTAGAATTAATTCTACATGACTTACTGCTGCAGTCCCCTTAAACCTTGGGACTATTTTTCCAGATTACTATAGATTGCAATTAATGCCGCAGACTAACTTTCAGCAACCACACTTAAACCTCAAGAACATTTTGCCAAGTTGTGAAACTTCGATTTAATGTCAGACGTTATCGCTTTTTCCCCACATTTAGTATATATAGTAATATATTCATGTTACGGAGTATTAATTTTTTCACTATTCACGAGCACACAATTATATTGTTAAAGGGAAAATGTATGAAAAGTCATTATACTTGCAGACTTATCATTATCGTTGTGTAGAATGAATTTATTTTTTCTTATCGTGGTAATAAACTTTGTAGATCGCTTTATCGTGTGTATCGCCGATTGTTTAACTTGTTGTAGCCGGTCATGTTAACGACCGTTAACTTTTTATTGCACCGTTAGTCCTTTTCGTCCGCTTTTAACGAACGTTATTATATTATTGCACCGTTAGTCATTTTCACCGCTTTTACACGATTTCGTCCGCTTTTGCACTTTTCCGTCCGCTTTTGCACCGGTTTCGCTCGCTTTTACACGCCGTCCGCTTTCACACGCCGTCCGCTTACACGCCGCCGTTGACGCTTTTCCTCGCTTTTACACGTTTTCCGCTTTTACACGTTTTCTTCCGCTTTTACACGTTTTCTTCCGCTTTTACACGATTTCGTCCGTTTACACGCCGCCCGCTTTTACACGTTTTCTTGATTTTCCGCCGTTCCGCTTTTACACGCTTTTCCGCACACGCTTAGTTCCGCCGCCATTTTACACGTTGTCTCCGTTTTTACACGCTTTGGCCGTCCGTCCGTTTTTATACGCCGCCCGTTTTAGGCGTTTTACGTTTTTTCCGTTTTACACGATTTAGTCCGTTTTACACGCTTTCCGCCGTCCGCTTACACGCCGTCTGCCCGCACGCCGTCCGCTTACACGCTCCGCTTACACGCCGCCCGCTTACATCGCCGCCGCCTGACGCTTTACACGCATCATCCGTTGCACGCCGCTTTACACTTTTTCTTCGTTTACACATTTTCGCTCGCTTACACGATTTCGCCCGCTTTACACGCTTTTCGCCGTCGCTTACACGCCCGCATCGCCCGCTTACACGTCTCGCTCGCCGTCCGCTTTCGCGTCCGCTTACATCGTTGACTTTCGCTTACATCGCTTTTCCGTTGTCTGCTTTTACGCCGCCACCGCTTACACGCAAAACCGACGAAACGAGTAAAACCGACTAAATCGTAAAATGGACGAAAACGTAAAACTAAGAAACGTAAAACCGACGATAACTAAGAAAACGTAAAATCGACGAAAACATGTAAAACGGATTTAAAATCAAGAAAACGTAAAACTGATGAAATCGTAAAACTAAGAAACGTAAAACCAAGAAATCGTAAAACTAAGAAAACGTAAAACTGACGAAAACGTAAAACTAAGAAAACGTAAAACGCATTTAAAACGAAAGCGAAACGTAAAACGGACGAAACGAAGAAACCGTAAAACTAAGAAACGTAAAACTAAGAAAACGTAAAACGGACGAAACGTAAAACGAGCGAAAACGTAAAACTAAGAAAACGTAAAACGAACGAAACGTAAAAAGGACAAATCGTAAAACTAAGAAACCCGTAAAACGGACGAAACTAAGAAAACGTAAAACGAAATAAAACGCACGAAACGTAAAACGAAATAAAACGTAAAACGGACTAAAACGTGCGAAACTGACGAAAACGTAAAACGAACTAAACCGCAAAACGGACTAAATGTGCAAAATCCGGACTAAATCGCTTAAAAACGCGAAATGACTAACGTGCGATAATATAATAACGGTCGTTAAAAATGATTTAAAAGGACTAACGTGCAATAAAAAGTTAACGATCGTTAATACGACCGGCCATACAACAAGTTAAATGTGCTCACCGATACACAATAAAGACGATTTAAAAAGTTTTATTACCACAATAAAAAAAAATTCATACACACACACAATAATAAGTCAAGAAAGATGACGACTTTTCACGTAACGATTTCCTGTTAAAGCCTAAGAAGATCATTAGACATTACAATGATACATTATTTTCTGTTTTTAAAAGGTAAAAGTTATCTATTGTTACATGATAAATCATGTGAGTGAACGTTGCGACTAAAGACAAGATTATATACTTAACAAATATGACAAAAAAAATTGTTGTGTAACTTTTCTAAAATATATGCGATTTTCTTTGAAACTTTGTCGAAAGATGGAGTATATCGTAGTTTTTAAAAATTACTATTAAAGTTTTACTCTCGACCTGTTAAATCATTAGATTACTTTTGTTAGGTATTGAAAATCTAATAAAATCATTTTTTGGAATGTTCCAAAGACAACCTCTTTGCCTCAATTATGAGATGAGATGTTTGATTGATGAAGAATATGAGTACACAAACACTAGTTTAGTTCCACATTTCTAGTAAGTTTTCACCTCCTTCTGCAAGAGTAAGGTACATTTTGCCAATTAGTGTTTGATATTTTTATACTTAGATTTCTTGATTAAGTTTGAACTCCTTCAGTTTATATTGGCCATTTAGTTCACTTTTTAGTTTGTACAGTTATGTTATCTGATTTTCTTGATTCATGGGCGTGTTTGGAAAAGCCCATAATAATTTCTAACAGGTTGTGACCTTGAATAAGCCATGAGCTCGATATGATAAACTCATAAGCTAGTAAAGTGAGTGCTTTTCCAAATCTAAATAAGCCCAAATGCCCAAAAAATAAGCGAAACAGACAATAGTTAGATGATTTATTTCATGTAGTTATTGCAGCTAGCGTTCTTTATCATGTTTGCTTTCACATAAGTTTGAACTGCCCCTTTAATTTGAATCATTATCAGGTTCAGTTAGGGCTTGAATGTTTTCTGATAGTATCAATCTCATGGCTTTCAAGTAGTTTGAATTGTACCATTTAAGTTTTACAAGTTTAGGGAATTTGAAGCCGATATTATGTTTGTAGTTGATGCGTATCTGTGGCGTGAAAAGTAGAATTACATAGATTTTTGAAAAGAATAAACTCGATATGAATACATTTGATCTCCTCATTACAAATACACACAATAAGTAACAAACAAATATTCCTGTACTCTTTCTTTGCTTATAATTCATCATCTGAATCACTTGAACTGCTACTCATGAAATTTGCTGGCAATACTGGAAACTTAACTGACGGGCGGTTCGGTGATGTGGGCATTGGCGGCAACACTGGTGTCGTCTCTTGTCCACCATTTGGTCTTTTCTTCTGTAGTTTTATAGCAATATCGACACAAGCCTTGTCAACCATTTCAAGGAACGACTTAACTATCACAAACATTTGAAACTGTTTCTTTCCTTTATCTTTTGAAGCTCCCACTTGATAATACTCGTTCGTTTTCTTCACTAGCCCTAGTATCCGCTCTTCCTCATTCTTTAAAACTTGTATTTCCCGTTCTGCTCCTTCCACAAACTTTTCCATTTCCCTTACGAAACCCCGTCCACCATCATTACCGCATCTTTCCAAAGTTCTCTTTATTTCAGCCAAACGATCACTTAACCCTGAACATGACTTAGAAAGCGCATCATAGTCAATTCCGGCTGCTTTCTTAACATTAGTATACTCAGCACTAACTCCTCCTACAATAGGCAGTCCGAGCATTATGTAATCCTTGCCTCTAGATTCATCACTGGGTAAGGCGACAGTACTATTTCTTAAGCTGTGGTTTCTATTAATCATGCAACGCTTTCCCTCTAAACGAACAACTTCTTCAACCACAAAATGAAGTAAGGTGGTCTTCCCGTCACTGCTTTTAACATCTGATAGCTTTAAAAGAGAATTCAGATTAAAAGCTTGAGCATTTCCTCTTGAAGTTCCTGCATTCATTCGGTTCCCGGCTTTTAAAATCGCCTCTAGAAGTTTAACAAATAGCCCACGAGTTTTAAGCTCTTTGCAAGCGGTTTCGAGTGTCAGTAGAGTTTTTTTGATTTGAGATACTTCGGAGGTATAATTCAACTTAAAAAACATAGCATTGAATCGAGTAAAAGCTGAGGGTACGGCTCTTAAGATGTGGTACAAGAAAGATTCTGCATCAGCTAGTCTTGTGATGTCGTGATCATAGTTGCGAATGAGTTCTTCTTCTTCTTTTGTAGGGGTGATTCGAGTGAGTTTTTCGAGGGTATCTATGTCTAAACCTTTGCCTTCCATGAGGCAATCAATGATTTCTTGCCTGGAAACGACTAATGATCGGATGATTATTGCTATGTTTTGTGATTTACGGGTGTCGAGAATGAATCTTTGAGAAGGTGGGCCTGGTGATTTCAGATCGTTTCTTGGAGTTGGTGCGCCATTTGATCGTGGTGATTTTTTGTTTACAGCAACGGTCCCGAAGAGTGCTTCCATGAGGTCTCCATTGAACCTGCATCATACAATAAGACGTTTAGGGGGTGTTTGGATACGCATATCAAAAGTGATTATGTGATATCATGTGATTAGTATTACATAATCAGCAGTGATAAAACTGACAATAGAAACTAGTGTTTGGTTTTGTTTTGTTGTTTAAAGCTGTAATAATCAAATAATCGTATGTAAAATGTTTAACAAATGCTAATTATATATGAGAAATATACAGTAAATTGACCAAAATGAATTCCTTGTTAAAAGAGTTGAGATTTATGAAATGAAAATAAAGATATTTCAAATTAGGATAGAAGGAAAACTAGATTAGTTGCTGATTATATGAAACTAAATGTCCATAAAATTTGTTTAATGGTGATAATTTTGTATTGCTTAGGGGTGAATGGTATGGAATGAGAAGTATTATTTTGTTCGTGTACAACAATTTAGGTGCATACGATCCTACTCTGTGGTGTACCTAAACACGAGTCTGCAAAAAGGTTGAAATATTACCTGAATGAGCCTTTGTCCAATTTATCCCAAGCCGTGGGTTCTCCCGTGTTAGCGTTGACTTTGTCCCAATGCAATGGCTTAAGTTTGACCTGGCCCGATGGTGCTGGTATTGATGAAGAAGTCATACCACCTGATTTAGGCAGCAACAATGGTGGAGGCACATGACTCTTCCTGGCTACCGCAGCCGCAGGAGGTGGTGGAGGTGGTGGAGGAGGTGTTTCTGGTGGTGTTGGTGGCGGTGGAGGTGTAGGAGGGGGAGACCGTGATGACAGTTGACTTTTCATCATGATTTCTTGTTTCATAACCGGTGGAGCATTATATTGACTTTTGATTTCATCATTCGCTGGCCAAACATGAGAACCTGAAGATTTTCCTCTAAGTAGCGGAACTTCCTGAATTTGAACATTAAATTGGCTTGACGATATCTCATCATGTTCAACACTCATAACGTTCGTTTCTTCATTCTGATTAATTCTCGGCTGTTCTTTCTTAAAGATCGCTTTTTTATTCCCACCATCATCAAGATTCTTCCAATAAAGAACATCTAGTCCTTCTTCATCAACAATGATCCCTTTGATCCCTTCGAATCGTGTAAACTGATCACGCATCTGCACATCAGGATCATGAGCAATTCTATTATCATTAACAGTACGCAAATCCGGTTCCCTCTTTTCTTTTCTGTAGCGTTTATATCTCACAAGCAGTAAGAAAAACAACGCTGATAAAACCAAAGTACTTGCTGCAGTTGCTGCAACTGCTGTTGCAACTGTTTTATTAGACGACTTTGATGGCGGTGTGTTAGTGGTGACGGGAGGAGTAAGAGTAGGTGTATCAGTATCTATCCACGGTGATGGCGGTGGCAGCAGTGGCGGTGATGGTGCTGGTGGAAGTAGAGGAGGGAGAGGGGGAGGAGGAATGGGGAACGGGTAAAAGACTTGGATGTTTTGAGACGTGGATTGGGAAAATGATCGAGACACGAAAGAAGATGTAAACACGAAGAATATTAACAAGAATAATGGCGGAACTTGGATCACAGTAGCCATTGGAATGCAGAGAAGGAGGGAAATTATGAAAAATAATCTGTGATTGGTTATCAAGGTTACTGTTTTGTTTTGTTTTGGCTTAAAGTAATTTGGATTTGGTGTTTTGGTTTATTTGCTGATACTTTCAAAGAAAGTTGTTGGGCTATTTTATTGCCATTTTCATGTTGTTTGCTTGAAATGGTTGGACGACTCATTCCCGGGCTTTTTATTTATTTTTTCTGTCAAAATGTCTGAAATGCCCTTTTGTGCTTGGAGCTTCTTATTTCCTTAGTTTGGTGACTTCCTCCTTTTTTTTTTTTTCTTTTTTTTAATTGTTGTCGAAAAGACTTGTACGGTTTTACCCTTGTATGTTTTAACTTCTTTTCTATCCGGTTTGAAAAATAAGAATCATTAGTGAAAATGTCGCGTTGAATAGGTGGTAGTGTAAAGAAAAGCTCAACTAAAATCTTAACTTGTGGTCCTATGAGGTCTGAAGTAAAGAGCGTGAACTTTGTGTCTTTTTTTTTCCTTGCCAAAGATGTCCTTACGAGCATTTCAACCTCTGGTAGCTTTTGAAGATTAAAAGTAACATGTAAAATATTTTTTCACAATGACTAAAATATCCTTGTACTTTCAACTTCATGTCTATGACGATTGCAAGCAGTCTTGTGTATTAGTTGAACCTGAAATGAGTTATCGTCAAAAGACGAAAATACACTTGCCTCTTGAGGTTAGTGACATGCTGACATGTTTCCTTTCTAGACCATGTTAAATAGGAAATTTTCATACAGGGGTAATTTAGTAATTTGAATTATTCCAAGGTTAGCTAACCAGGCGTAATCGAATTAATAAACTAATGTTGTGTTGTTAGCAATTACTCTATAAACTATGAAAATGTCTTTATCGGATTTTCTGTAAACTATAAAAAAGTCAGAAGGGAGAAGACATAGTCAAAATTAGATGTACCTTATCTTTCATAAGTAAAACCAATATTTATACTTTTTTCAATTTTATATATGTTACTTGACCAATTGTTTAGAACAAGTACAAGAAGTCAAGAATAAGCTCGTGGAAATTACGTACGAACATTGCTCATCGATGCATGTTTAGTAATTAGTTACGTAACGACAAGCACAGAATTGGAGTTGTGATAGTTTATTGATTATATAAACATTTCAGAATGTTAATGACTTGATATGAATTAGTCATGATACATTCTTCATTTACTATTTCTAGCCTTCTGATATCTCGCATCGTTAACTTCTTTATTCTCTTATGTTATATCGAAATTTGTATTTTTGTAACCTGGAATCACATTTTCATTGCCTATGGCCCTAAACAGTATGATATGGTCTTTGTGTGCATGGCTTCGGACTTTTGGTATATTTGTTTCATCTAATAGAATTATGAAAGATGAAACAATTAAAGAAGTGATGTTGAGGATAGCAGAGTAAAAGGGTAGTACTAGTGACTAGTGAGAAAAATGTACACAAAGTGGTTCACCTAAACAACATATGATGACCAAAATGGACCAACTTCACCACTCTCCACAAAGTAGTTGACTCCCCTAACCCCAAACAGATTCATAGTGTCACATGGGGCCTTCAGGTTTGAAATTTATAACTTTATTTTATTCTGTTCTAGTTCTAGTTCAGAAATTCATGGATTCTGATCTCTTGAATGGATATTACGTAGTAAAATATTTTGACCATGCATTTTCTTTTTTTTGTTATAGTTGAGAATTGACATAACTAAAAGTATATGTGAGCTCAAGATTGGATTGTATAAACACACAGATAATCAAAATAACTCTTTGATTGATAATAGGAAAATAGCTCAAAACCTATTACATGTTATACAATACTTTGTATGTGTTTGTGGTGTATAACCTCTTGCTAAACACCCCTATTTATACCCATAACAAACCCATCACACTAAGTCTTGATAATGGGTCCCACATGGATTTTGATGACATAGATGATGACAGCCATCTAGAAGCTGTAATTAACTCCCATCTAGAAGCTGTAACTTAGAATTCCAACAATCACCCCCGAATCTCTAAGTCCTTCAGAGATGTCTTTGATTCCAATCAAGCTCGCATTTCCTTGAACTTGGTTCGTGCCAATGGTTTTGTGAGAATGTCCGCCTCGCTTCTCAACGGAATATACTCCACTCCACCGCTCGTTTTCAACACAATTGCGAATGAAATGAAACCTTGTGTGAATGTGTTTACTCCTTCCGTGAAAAGCGGGATTCTTTGTTAGTTCGATAGCGACTTGTTATCAACCCTAAGAATCACCTTCTTGCGTCTTGTTCATAATTTCTCCAAGCAAACTCGAAGCCATATTGCTTGACAAGCACCGATGAGTCGCCATGAACTCGCCTCACAAGATGATAAAGCAACGGTATCTTGCTTTTACGAACACCGTGTTATCGGTGATAACCCATAGTAGAAAATGTGACCGGTTGTGCTTCTTAGTCATCCGGATCAACATTGTGACTACTATCACTAAAACCAATGATTCTGTTTTGACCCATCCTCTCTTACTTAATTCCGTATCCGTTGTTCCCGTAAGTACCGTAGAATGCGTTTAATTGCATGACCATGTGATTCTCTTGGACTTTGCATGTATCGGCTAATAACTCCAACCGAGTATGCCATATCGGGTCTTGTTTGCAAGAGATATCTAAGGCATCCAACCACCTTTCGATATTGTGTAGGTCGATTTCGGGTTCATCTTGACCTTTGACAATTTGGTTCCGGGTCCATGGAATGTGAGTTGGATTGCAATCTTGTAAACCGACTTCCTTCGAACGCGTCGAGCATAGGCTTCTTGGTTTATCGTAATCCCGATTCTTGCTTGACTTCAATGCCTGTAGTAAGTCAATCTTCCAAGATCCGACATCTCAAAGTTCTTGGACATCTCGAATTTGAACCTTTGATCATGTTCAAATTTGTACCGTAATAAATAAATCATCAACATAAATTGCTAAAATTAGCAAGTTAGTTCCTTCTCGCTTCAAGACACCGATGGTTCTTTCAAGCACTTGTGAAATTTCAACCCTTCAAAATTCCATCAAGCTTCGTGTTCCATGCTCGAGGTGCTTGTCTTAGACCATAAAGTGCTTTGTTAGGCGATACACTTTATGCTCGTTGCCTCTTCCTTATATAGCCTTCCGGTTGTGACACATAAACGGTTTCCTTCAACTCTCCGTAAGAAAGCCGTTTTGACATCTAAGTGGTGAAGCTCCCACCCATTTGTAGCGGCTAAGGCAATGAGAAACCGGATGGTTTCGATTCGAGCTACCGGTGCAAATACTTCTTGAAAATCAATACCGTGTTGTTGCGCGTGCCGCTTTAGCAACCAACCTTGCCTTGTATTTGATGATGGTGCCGTCTGCATTTTTCTTCGGTTTGAACACCCATTTGAGTCCAATCACCTTCACCCCCATAGGCTTGTTCACAAGAATCCAAGTGTTATTCTTGTTGATCGAATTGATCTCTGCATTCATGGCTTTGACCCACTCTGGTTCTTTCTTCGCCTCTTCAACCGATACTGGTTCGTCATTGGTTATTAGGAGAAGTTCATCAAGATTATTAAGGTTAAGCACAAAATCTTGCAGTCGACTTGGAAGTCTCTTTGTTCTCGTGGGCCTTGCTCGGACATTGTTCACGTTATTGTTGACCGGACTTGGTTGCTCGTTGTCTTGAACACGCTCCGCCTTCAATCTCGTGATCCGATTCAATCGGTCCAGTTTGATCATTGCTTACAATATCTCCTTGGTTTCTCGCCTTATCTTCCGGATAGTCCCATGGAACTATGAATGATCCGGTTCTTCATTGTCGGACCGCTTCTTTGTCCCAATCCCACCATTTGGTCTCGTTAAAATAACGTCTCGACTTACAATTATTTTTGTGTAGCCGGGTTAAAAGCCGATAAGCTTTCGTGCGGTTCGGAACCAAGATGCACTAGTGGTCTTGATCTTGCATCCAACTTCTTGAGATTTACGGTTCAACTTTCACATATGCTAGACACCCAAAGATACGAACATTCTCCAAATTCGGTTTTCTTTATACAACTTCGTGCGGAGTTGTATCACCAAGGACTCTTGTGTAAACGCGGTTGATCAAATTTGTAGAGTGTCTTATGACTTCTCCCCATAGATAATTTGGAACATGCATCGCCTTCATGATACCGTGTCATGTCCATGAGTGTTCGGTTTCTTCTTTCCACAATTCCATTTTGTTGTGGTGAATATGGGCGGTAAGATGTCGTTTGATTCCATTTATATCACAAAGGAATTAAACTCGAGCGAAGTAAACTCTCTCCTCGATCACTTCAAACACCTTCAAAGACTTTCCGAGCTCATTCTCCGCCAAAGCTTTGAATTTCTTGAAGTGTAAAACGCCTCACTTTTCTCCTTCAAAAGAAAAGTCCACATATATCGTGAAAATCATCAATTAGTGTGAAAATGTACCGATTTTGACCTTTCGTTGTGGTGTGATCGGACCGCATAAATCACCGTGAACGAGCTCCAATGGTCGTGTTGCTTTGTACGTCGTCATTAATGGAAATGACTTTCTTGTTTGCTTTCCCACCAAACAAGATTCACACAATTGACTCTCATTGTTAAAATGAGGTAACCCTTTGCCTAGACCCTTTTTCGACATCTTTTTCATTGACTCGAAATTGATGTGCCCAAGTCTTGCATGCCAGCGCCACGTGTCTTCTCCTAGTCTCGAATGAAGGCAAACAGGTACTCCAATTGTTAGATTTATTTTATAAAGGCGGTTTGGAGTTCTTTGTACCTTCATTAATAAGCAGTTGTCAGCATCATGCATCGTCAAATAGTCACCTTTCATCCGAATATCACACCCGGCTTCGGTTGCTTGTCCGAGACCGAAAATATTATTTTTCAAACCGGTATGAAATAAATCTCGTCATCAATCGTTGTTGCCCCGATTTTCCTTGGAAAAGAATAGACCCTTTCCTTTAATTTCGACACACGAATTATCACCGAATTTCACCTTCCTGTTATTCCTTCGTCGAGTTCGAGAAAAACGATCGATTTCCGTCATGTGATTACTTGCCCGTTGTCCAAATACCACACATCTTTTTCTTGTGCGTTGTAACGAGACGGTATCACATTCTTTTCGTTCAAAAATATTGTCTCGTGTAAAAACACAGTTTCATCAGTATCTTCTTGCTCCGTAAAATTGCTTTCTTGGAATTTTTGGAGTCGGTCCGGACATTTAGACGCGTAATGGCCTGATTTATCACATCTGTAGCAAATAATTTTTGACAGATCTTTTTTCTGGTTTCGGTTTGAGTTGGAGTTGGGCTTATTGGGTTTATAATTATTTTGGGCTTTTGACCCACTAGAAGAACCGGATCCTCCTGATGAATAGCCTGACCCGGATCCATCTTTATTAATAACACTCCGGTTATTAATCTTTTCCCATCTCCCCTTCACCTCTTTCTTCGACCAATCTCCAGGACCACCAAACCACCACCACTCCTGCCGCTACCTCCACTCGATCCGCCACCACCATTAGATCGAGTAAACAACACCCGCTGCTGCTCGTCACCTCCATCATCTCGTATCCTCTCCTCGTACGCCTTCAATCTTCCAACAACATCTTCAAATCCTACCGTCTTTAGATCGAGCACCTGCTCGAGAGAAGCAACAAGATGGATGAATCTTCGCGGCACCACCTTTAGCAGCTTCTTCACAAGCTTCGATTCGTCTATTGTTTCTCCAAGTGATGCGGATTTTGAGGCGATTCCGGCGAGTTTTCCGGCGAAGACATCAATGGTCTCGGTCTCGTGCATCTTCAACCGATCAAACTCAGAGTTTAAAGTCTGCAACCTTGCTTCCTTCACTCTATCTCGCTCCAACATAACGAGCCTTGATCGATTCACAAAGACCTTCGGACTATCGACATCACCAATCGCATTATGAGAGTTTTAGGGATTGCTTGGCACAAAGAAACCCATCGCTGTGTTGTTTTCTCTTCATCTCACATCGCATTCTGGTTCGATTGTTAACCGGGCTTTGTGTATTCGAGCACAACCTTCATTCGTAGGGCCCGATGGTGTAGTTGGTAGATGATAGCATTGGACATGCTACGGTGGTTGTCCCGACCTCCTTCACCCTCACCGGTGTAGGACTGCTGCGTCTTCAACATCGACATGGTTCGAAGGTATGTATTTCAAAGCCCTTCTCAAGCTCG
This sequence comes from Chrysanthemum lavandulifolium, assembly GCA_022545495.1. NCBI lineage: Eukaryota > Viridiplantae > Streptophyta > Magnoliopsida > Asterales > Asteraceae > Chrysanthemum > Chrysanthemum lavandulifolium. The sequence goes on from CM040246.1 coordinate 95,196,017, forward strand.
ATACCAATTCAAGATTGGATTGTATAAACACACGATAATCAAAATAACTCTTTGATTGATAATAGGAAAATAATTTCAAACCTATTACATGTTATACAATACTTTGTATGTGTTTGTGGTGTATAACCTCTCGCTAAACACCCTATTTATACCCATAACAAACCCATCACACTAAGTCTTGATAATGGGTCCCCATGGATTTTGATGACATAGATGATGATGACCATCTGAAGTCGTAATTAACTCCCATCTGAAGTCGTAACTTAGAATTCCAACATGAGTGTATTCTAGTACTCCATAATATAAGACCAATCGTAGTGGCGTCCCCAGCAGGTCGGTCTACCCTTCAAGAACGCCCTCCTCCTCCCCTCCCCCCCCACACACACACACTTTTTTGCTTGGTAGGTCGCTCAGGCGACCGAATGGTTGCATAAGGTTTGTGTGTGTTAATGTTTTTTTTTAATTATTTTGTGGGTGTGTTTTTTATTGTGACTAGGGTCGCCTTATTACGGGCATTTGTCATGTGTTTGATCTTATAGATAGAAGCTGATGTGACGTTGACTATTAGCGTAAGACTTTAAATATGTTTCAAAGGAAGTGTGTACTGTTTACCGAAAATAGAAAGAAACAAATGTTAGTCAAGATATGAGGTAGTGGTCGTAGGTGTCCAACAAATAAATCAAAATCCATGACATCAATAGGCATTAGTCCCAAACAAAGTACAAGTATTTAAACTAACTAATGAAAGGTAACAAGAAATAACACGTTTTAAGAAATAATCATGGCTTTTGAATCGTTATGAACATATTGCGTATTCAACTTTTAAAAATATATTTGACCTAATCATCTTTGTGGGTTGAAACTAAAGCGATGTAGTTAGCAAGGGGGCGTATTATAGCTTTGAAGTAATCAAGATGTAGCAGCTGTTATATATATACACTTTGCAGTTCAAACGTTCGATGCCCGACTCATTGTTTGTCCCCGACTCCCTGCTTTTCAGAATAACTTCATATTTGTTACCGCGGAAATGTTAAATACAAAATTCCAATAGAGAGTGAATGATAAATTAGATCAAGATTTAGCTTAAATACTTACAAAAGCAGTATATAGCAGCATTCAATATCTCTTAAAAGGCTGTTAAAATCGAGGTCTTACTATGAATTATTTTTGTCTTTCATATATTTCACTATTCTAAACCATTTATAATAATACACGATTGCTTTATTGTTTTACTTAAACAAAATCCGTGCATTTATTGTTTATTAGTTAGTTAATTTAAAGAAAGTATGATCAAATCGGATCCAGATCTTACGACTCTATGATATGATCGAGAATTCGAGATCCTACTTTAGATCTTATACCTTTTAAAATCCTACGAAAGACTGACTCGTTTTTGCTTAATGGGATTATAAACTCGAAAGATCTTAAGAGATAGATCGAGATCTTAACAACGATCAAAACATATTTTATTTATAAAAAAATGAAAAGGGGATAGCAATATATGCACTTATGCAGAGCCTTTGTACAAACTAGATACTAATTCGTCACTGGGCCGACCCAAAATAAGTTCTTCCAGGCCCATAAAACTCTAGGTGTTGATCATGTGATCATGTCTGTCACAAGAAATACGACGAAAGAAAGAAATACTAAACATTAAAGCTAACATAATAACCAAAATCTTCGAGTCAATTTTATTGGGAATTCAAATGTTCTACAGTAACCTAGATAGTTGAAAGAAAATAATATATCTTCCACACTAAGAATTTGTACACTATGTATGTACCACGAAATTTTGATTCATCTAGCATTGTAGAATGAAATCCTAAATAAGGCAGTTGATATTAGCCATGGTTCAAAACAACATGAACTCAGAATTGGGATCATCATCATAAATAACTTTACATGACACAGCCAAAAAGCGAAAATCATTAGACAAAGACCACACATATTACCTAATCAATCGTAAATGGTTCTATATAATCTCCAAATTAAAAAAACGTCTCCGGAACCTAAATCTCAATATTTATATGGAGATGAAACAATTCTAATCATAATGAATCAAGGACAAATTGTATAATATATTATTTACTACCATATAAATATGAACAAGCCTCGGATTTATTTCTTTTTGGCTAGTTTGTGTGCATGGTACTTGATCTTTAACCAATTGACACCGGCAGAGGCGCCTGCTTTGATTTTCTTTGCGCCCGAGGTTGCTACCACCTTTGTCTTCTCGAATTTTTGACTCACCTTCTTTGAAAGTTTATTGGATTTTGTATTATTTTCGACTTTCTTTGGTGATTTACCCCATGGATTAACGTCGGTTGCATCCATTTATTATGACCTAATCTCTCGAAGATCAAAGGAATATAATGGTGAATGATGCTCTTTGAGAGATGAGGGTGAGGAGACAAAAATGATGGTTATGATGATGAAGAAGATGTTAAAATGGATCTTATTTTTTGGGTTGTCTTTACGTATTTACCTTTTTAAAAAAATATTTTTTATGACATAATGTATGGCATGCTTGACATTGTTTATAGTAAATCATGAATAACAAAATAATTATATAAAGTTTAAATAAGCTATGGGTTGCCAATTGCCACAGTCAACTACTTCTTCCATCATGATTGGGCCATGAACGAATAGTGGAATCCCAGTCTTATTGGAAATGGAAAGTATAATTTGACTTGTCTGTTGATAAACTTATAATCACAATACTTCTCGTATTTTTCCTATTTTTAAATTTCTCTCAGTTGCGTTATCCGATCCTAATTGGCTGCCATTTTATGCACGATGAATATAATGCTTCAATTAAAAACAGTTATGTATTCTTGTTCCGAAACCACTTAATGTTAATGTGGTTCGGTGTATGTGGTTGTTTCGGCATAAATATCATTTTGATGGTTCATTGAACACGTACAAGGCTCGTCTTGTGGCTAATGGGCGTAGTCAGCAGTTTTGTGTTGATTGTGATGGTACTTTTAGCCTGGCTGTTAAACCGGCAATTCGTATTGTTCCCAGTCTTGCTTTATATCAGAATTGGCCTATTTATCAAGTTGACGTTAAGAATGCTTTTCTTATCGGTGATTTTTTTGAGAGTGTTTATATGTATCAGCCATCGAGTTTTGTGGATGCTCGATTTCCACATCACGTTTTCCCGTTACAGAGGTCTTCATATGGGCTGAAACAGGCAGATCATGCTTGGTTTCAACATTTTGCAGGTTATGCTCTATGCGTTGGTTTCTCCTCGAGTCGTTATGGCTCCTTCTTGTTTATATATAGGCATGGTACCGTGGTTGCATATTTGTTGACATATGTTGATAATATTGTACTCACGGCTTCATCAACATATATACTTCAATGTATTATCTCATATCTTCATAAGGAGTTTGATATGACTGATTTGAGGGCTCTTAATTATTTTTTGAGGATTTCTATTCGACGTGACTCTACAAGCATGTTTCTCTCTCAGAAGAACTATGCTTTAGAGCTTTTAGATGTGACACATATAGCTACATGTAATTCCACTCGAACTCCGGTTGACACGAAATCCAAACTTGGTTATGACGGAATCCTCTTTATGATCGTACTTTATATCGCAGTCTTGCCTGTGGTTTGCAGTACCTGACATATACTCGTCCAAATACTTCTTATGTAGTGCAACAAGTGTGTCTTTATATGCATGATCCTAAAGAGCCTTACTTTGAAGCTCTCAATCGAGTTCTCTGCTACGTTGGACTTTGGGCTCCAACTTTATGCTTCCTCTACTGGTTTTCTTGTTGCATATGCTGGTTGGGCTGGTTGCCCTACTACTAGGCTTTCTACTTCTAGTTATTGTGTTTTATTGGGGGATAATCTCTTCTCGTGATCATCCAAATGGAAACATACGCTGTCTGGATCGAGTGTTGAGGATGAGTACAGAGGTGTTGCTAATGTTGTTGCCGAAACTGCCTTGCTTCATGAGCTTCAAATATCAATATTGTCTGCCACCCTTGTCTATTGTGACAATTTTAGTGTCATTTATTTGACTGCTAATCCTTTTCAGCATTAGCGGACCAAACACATTGAGATCGATATACATTTTGTTCGTGATATGGTTGCTCCAGTTAAGGTTCGTGTTCTTCATGTGCCATCACGTTACCAGTATGATGACATTTCACTGAAGGACTGTTGTATGCGCTCTTCAAAGAGTTTCACACCAGTTTGAGTGTTCGGTCCTTTCCCGCTTAAACTACAAGAGAGGAGATAGACGTATATTTGCATAGAAGCATTTGGGCTTTTACTATTAACTGATAGGCCTAGCCCACTTTGTATATTGTAACTTGAATAATCCTCAAGAATTATATATTGTGATTTGTGATTATGTTAATTAACGAAAGTATAATTTTTCTTGTTCATTTTCTATATACAAAGCACTAAGTGAGCTAGAACTATCAACTAATAGTTTAAGCCCAAAGGCTTCTATACAAAATATAACAAATCTACCCGCAAGTAATCTGTATGCAATCTAGGCATGACCCAACAAGCCCATGTATGAACATTATTTAATTTTCTCTGTATTAGAGTTTGGCAAAAATCACCACCTCTAATTCGTGGGTCATCCACCTTGGATCATTTATAGCTAAGGGCAAGTCTTTATGACTTTATCAGGAAGCATGTATCTTGACATCTTGTCCAAATCGTTACTTAGGATAGGTCCATGCATGTATAACCATGTACGCCCGGCCGCCCTAACGTTATCTATTCTTATACGTAGTATTATGTTGATGTTAAAACCATGACAACATAGCTACACATCTCCTAAAGAATGTAATAATCCAAATCCTCAAGTGTTTAGATCAAAAAATAGAAATTGAAAAAACCTTTTAAGTGCGATACTGGGACATACAATGTATAACATTTTGTTTTGCATTTGGGCTTAGACATTGAGTTGTAATAAATATATAGATATTTATCCATGTTTGTTCAAAGTTTAAGCTCTCATTTAGATGACAAAGACAAATTCACAAACACGCGACATGCATAGTAAAGAAAATGTAACATTTTTTTGCTGACAAACTTCGAGATTGCAGCCAGTTAATCGTACAATTGAGAAATGTCTTTCATGTGTATTGGCTTCACCAAGTGTAGTAGTAAGCCTTAAAGATTACTATAGACCCCAATAGCACCCAAAGAACTAACGATAGTTGATAATGTTTTTATCTTATTCTTACTCTCAGCTTCATTGTTACAATTGACAATGCAATATGAGGACTTCCGCTATTTAGAACGTGAGATAAAATCATAAAATCTTTATCTCACACTTGAATTTTCAATAGAAATATCCTTCACAGACCGGATGGGATCTCATATATATTCAATCTATATATTCATGTAACTTTTCATGTTTCTAGCTCCTTATTAGTTATAATAAAACCCGACGTTCAAAAAAAAAAAAAAAAAAAAAAAGAGAAAGAAAACTAGTATGCTACACACATTTTAAGTAAGAACATAGATCGTATGATTATTCATCGTCTCCTCTGCAGCTAGACTTATATCATATGATTATATTTTCATGAAATTTTGTAAGATTTTTCATATTTATGATAGATTGCTTTCTTAGTAAATGGTTGTCTAACTTATCCACATTTGAATATCTTGAGCCATAATACTCCCGATCGAGTGACCACCCCCAATCACAATGGTCTCCTCATGATGTGCTTCTTCAAGATCTGCCATACTTCAACTTATCCATATGTGCTTTATTATCTTTTAGCTTTGACTTCTTTTCATGGATGGTCATTGTCTCCAACCATTGCATTGTACTCATATCACTTGTACCAGCCTTTATTGTCGTTTCCATTCATCTTTTGTCCCAAATCACTCCACGTTTTCTTGAAGTCTACCATTATTTGGTTGTGGTCGCTTTTTCTTGTTGTGGATTCTTACTTTTCGACATGACTTCTCAAGTATTGCATTGATTGCCCATTTGTTAATGCTAGTAAAACTTTATACACATTCATTAATTTTTTTTAACCTCGTTAAACTTCAACATAGTTAAGAATATTTGCAAGAAAGACAATATTCCTTGTCAAGTGAATCTACAAATGTGTGACTGCAACTCGAGAATAGTGTCACCTCGAAACATTTGATTTTTTTCTTTCAAAACTTTAAACCCTTTGTAGAATTAAGGAGTCATGCTTGAAAATTTACAACGACTACTCCTCATCTCGTAACATATGACAAACCTAGCTCCTTGCTTCAACTCAAGCAGGAAGCCGCTCAATGTATCCTATTTTGGGCATACAAGCTAGATTTCCATCTAATGTAATTCACATTGAGGAACCTAATATTTTAAGGCGTCCAAAAAGACAACAAACTACACTCCAAGGACAACGAATCTTCGCATGAGAGAAATAATTTATGTGATCATTGGATTCACTGACTTTATGTTGCGTTTTTGCTAAATGAAATGTCTTAACATAATTGTAATCGTTGCAGAGCCGATCCACTCGTTAGCAGTCTATAGACCTCAAACTTATGACTATTTACACATCCAAGTATTATCTTACTTGTACAAATCTCATAATGGTACCGAATCTATAACTAGAAAATGAATAATAAAAATTTCTCCATAGGATTACACTTGCGTCTGCGTAATTTAAGATCATGGAAGACCATTTTTTCCTCTTGATATGGCCCAATAACCAAAACCTTATCTAAAAGCCTCGATTAATTAATTAATGGTCACACATTTAAGGACCAGTTTCTGGTATACGTCAAATGTGTTATAAATATAGCAACAATTGCCGAATAACTACGTTACTATTTTTTTGACCTTTGGATACATGCAAAACAACAAATAACATCCCATGATTAAGTACCTATAAGTCAATGATAAGAAAGGGTTAAATTGAAAGCTTGCGTGAATTAAATACAGCCAATCCATTTGCCTGGCCTTAGAAAAAAATTAATCATATACTTATTTTTTTTATGTATCGTTGCTACGAGAGGAGCAATAGAGTCCGGTTTAAGATAGCGAAACATCAAAAACTAATCGGGTGTTTTTAATTAATAATATTAATCTTGTAAGCTGGCTATCATTTTCATTAAAGCAAATATGGCATCTATTTAGGCAAACATCGATGGTTAGGTCTTACAATGTGGCCGACAGTACTATTAAGAGCTTATATGGCCTCAAAGAATAAGAATGCATGCATCATGTTTTTTCATGTCGAAAATTATCGTTCACACAATCAATTCATGTAGTTAACTATACAAAAATGAAGCATTAATGTATTGATTTCAATGCTTTCAAGTTTCAACATATCAAACATACACTTCGAATACAGAAAGGGACTAATCAACAAATAACAAGTTCGACTATATCAGACGTGTAACATGTCTATCTTTAGCTTATAAATCGACTTCTAGTTTGTGAACAATACAAATCGACTACAATTGTGCCTTTCTTTTAACAAACTTAATTAACCACCACTTGTAGCAAATGTCCTCTATCCTTTTAACCGTACATCATTATTTGAGTCTTCAGGGACCATGGTCTATACTTTTTGAGTGAGACTTATTTAATCTATGTGGTCTAACTTAGCCATTGATTGGTTTGGTACTTGGGGACCAACTATTATTTAGACCCTTAAGCATTTTTGTATGTGTGTTTCTTTGTGTTTATTATACGTGTAGTCGGTGTAGATTTGCAAGTGGCTTTTAATATTGAAGGTGGTACCGACGCCCATAGGCACATTATAATCCAAAAATTGAAACGAGAGAGATCCAATTGGCAACTTGCAATCATATTTAGTCAATAAAAAACTTTGCACAATAAATAACTAAGATCATACTTTATAGTTTATAGTTAAATGTCTATTTTATATTTTAATTGTTTATTTTAATCTCATATAGTGGGGATATCTTAATTGTCCTATTTGATAAGCAAACATTAATTCGTTCAAAAAAAAAAAAAGATAAGCAAACATTAATGTCAGATCTAGAAACCATGATCAAGACCCACAATTAATATCTTATAAGCAGTTAAATCTATTTAATCTGTAGTCGTCATTTGGTGCATACTAATAGACCGACATTAGTTATTGTATTGATCATTTTATGTACATTAGTTAATTATCGTATCAATAAAATGGTTTGCAACTGAAATTAGTACATTAGTGTTTATATATAAAACTGGTGAGTTCAAAACAAATTACTCTTAAATAAGGATTGTAAGTGGGTGTGTTTTCTCTATTAGTAATTAAAGAGTGTGAAAATGAAATAGAATATATTGCAAATAATATGAAAAAATTGAAGGGAAAAAATAATGATGTTGATAGATTGAACACACCGTCCTTTTTTAGTTTTTACATCTATGCATTGAGCTCTATGTAGCTCTATTTTTACGGAATGAGAGTTGATTTGCACATTTTTTTTATCTTGATTAGAACACTCTGAGTGTAAACATTCTACAAATATCAATGGAAGTAGTAGTATTTTCCTTGCCAAATACGGTAGTCTAGTTGAGTTGACCAGTTTTAGTAAATTAAGGAAGAAGAACCCAGGAAAGTACAAATGAACCAGGGAACGCGCCAATACAACTTGCATGCCAACCTCAGCTCTATCCACCCAATTGGTCTCTTATTTTAATCCTACAACTACAAAATTCACAACATACAACTCTTCTACGGGTCCCAGTTCCCACCATCCCTAATTTCCTATATATATCTTCAAAAACCAAACCAACTGTTCCTCAAACCTACAAACACACTTCATAGTATCTTGTCAAATACAATATGGGACTTCTTCAATGTCACAAAGGATGGTCAAAAAACCAAGAAATCTCACCAGAAATAATCCAACATGATCAATCAAATTCCAACTCCTTATCTTCACAACAAAGCCTAGCATCAGTTTCATCCTTAACAACATCTAAACAACCATTAACCTCTACTCATCAACATGTCACCACTTACAAAGCACACACCTCATCGATATCCTCACTTACTATTTCCGGAAAGCATATATTTTCCGGATCATCTGATAACCAAATTCGGGTCTGGCCTAGAGACCCGAATTTGGCATCGTGGAACAATTTGATCGCGTTTGGCGAAAGTTCTGTAAAGAGTATGGTTGTTTCTGGTGGCCAGCTTTTTACTGGCCACCAGGATAACAAAATCCACGTGTGGAAAATAGATAACCAGAATCTGAATTCCACACGTGTGGCTACTTTGCCTACGTTAAATGATCGAGTTGGGAAAATGTTTCTAGCGAAAAATTACGTTCAGATAAGAAGAAATAAAACATGTACATGGGTACATCACGTGGACGCTGTCACAGCTTTAGCATTGTCACGTGACGGGTCACTTTTGTACTCAGCTTCATGGGACAGAACATTTAAGGTTTGGAGAACATCAGATTTCAAGTGTTTGGAGTCGGTTCCTAACGCGCATGATGACGCGATTAACGCGATAGTCGTATCCGATGATGGATATATCTACACTGGATCAGCTGATAAAAAAATAAAAGTATGGAAAAAAGAAGCTAGTGAGAAAAAACATAAGTTAGTAGACACTTTGGAGAAGCATAAATCGGCTGTCAATGCTCTAGCTTTAAGCCCAGACGGGTCTGTCCTATATTCGGGCGCGTGTGATAGGTCAGTACTCGTCTGGGAAAAAGTGGTTAGCAGTGACGATGAAACTGCACCCGCAACGCATATGGTTGTTGCAGGTGCTTTAAGGGGTCATAGCATGGCTATATTGTGTATTAGTGTGGTGGGTGATTTGGTGATTAGTGGGTCAGCTGATAAGACAATCAGGGTGTTTAGGAGGGGTATTGATGGAAAAAAGTATCATCGTGTATGTGTGTTGGAAGGGCATAATGGTCCGGTAAAATGTTTGGCTGCTGCAGTGGATAGTTGTACTTCCGGTGATGATTCTAGTGGTACTTCTTATCTAGTTTGTAGTGGGAGTTTGGATTGTGATGTGAATGTTTGGAAAGTTTGGGTACCATTTCTCTGATTGGCTATTGGTTTTCAGAAATTTGTTTTGGGATGTAGATATTGTTGTCCTTTATTGAAATAGAATTGAAGTTTGTACACATTATCTTTGATTATATTAGAGCATATTGTATCTTAAAATGATTATAGTTCATCACTCATGCTAGTGTTATGTTAGTTCTCACCAAAGTACATCATTCATATAGGACATAATTTAAAAAATATATATATATATATATATATATATATATATATATATATATATATATATATATATATAAAATTGTTCGTTGTTAACGTAAGATCGAACGATATTTGGACAAATGGAGACCACCATCCACATAATTTCATTAGTATTACACGGTTTTGATAATTGGCGGTAAAAAACACTTGTTAGTCACTAAATGTTGTGCAATATTCATTACAATATTAATAACGTCATAAAGTAATATACATTAGTTTGTGTAATATATACATAGTAATTCTAGATATGACGTTGCTTGACAAAATATAACTTAAAATATGCAAGAATTACAAACTTTCATACGTTATAAATCACATAAAATCTTTATACTTTGACATATATGATTTTTTATTGGCAAGATGATTAGGGAATTACTTAAACTTTTAATAAAATACATACGTCGATGATGATATATATTTTGAATACTCAAATTCTTTTAAATATCTATAATTAAACAAAATTTTGACATTAAACTTACATTTATAAATTTTTAAACAATTATGTATATGACATTTATTAATAACGTATTATATATAGCATTAACCAGTATAAATATTGTATATTAATTTATATTATTTAAAGGAGGTGATTTACGCACTCCTCTTTTTATTTGCACACTCAATATACAATTATTTAAAGTAGGATGCAAATACGATATAAATATCTGATGTAAATATGAATCATACGTAAAAGTGCGCAAATCAATACTCGTTCTTAAACATTATGTTACTATATACTTCTATGTGGTTCCTCTATTATACGCGGTATAAATATCTTATGGCATCAAAATGGCTCATATGGAGTAACATACTTGGTCTTATTTTAGAAACTTTGACCCTAATAAATGTGATCTAAAGTCCTGTAAAAAAGGCAATAGAATTTGGCTTATTGTCAATGAATAGGCTCTGGTCAACCACTTCAACTCTTCGACTATTAATTTGTTATTTTAGTCTCATGCAAAAGAGTTGTTCAAACTTGAACATGAGTGGTTAACAGCGAGAGGTTTAATTGGTTAATCATAACTTAATTATTAAAGTTAAGAAAGGAAAAGGCTTTCGTAAGATAACAATATAACATTATCTATTATCGTTGTTAATTTGTAATTTTATCCGTCCAATAAGCGAAATAAGAAATACTTAATTAGCGAGTGTACTTCTGTCTATCTTATCATATCGAGTTAATGTCATTAATCTATCGAAATTTAGATATTTTATTTCACTCAACAAGCTTGTCCTTGTAAATACTTGTCTTGATTATTCCATGAATATATATGCATAAGACTGATAAAGAGAAAAGAAAGAGCAATAGTCTTCATGCTTCATAGTAATGGGTCCGTCATGTTTACTTTTCAAGTCTTGATGCATGGTATTTTCACACAACGTGCTGTGTTTTCTCTAGATTCTTTTTGACAACTCAAATCCATGCTTGAATGGATTACGAAGGATGGAGCGATCTCAAGGACGACTCCAACGGATGAGACAAGGGCGGCCGCTCAAGTGGGCTCGTTAAAGATGCCATTGCGGAGACTGAGACTTTGGTTATGTCGTTAATGTTGGATATAAATAGGGTCCATCTGTGGAAACAAATTGAGGGTACAAATAGTTGAATAGAAACGAATGACAATTTGTAAGACTATACAAAATACTTTCATAAAAACAATCATATATGATCAAAGTTGTCATTTTTGCTCCAAGACTACTCCCAAAATTCCGTATCAAACAAAACATCGTTCTTAACTTTCTAGCAGTTGTTTGTTCTTTCACACCTTTATATTTGTCATCCTTTTACTTGACTATTTTTTAGTAGATATATACTTGCCTTTATACTCCTATAATATCTAGCTAGTAGATATGCTTAAATTTTATGGTACTGATGGCATATTACTGTTATCCCTTGAAGTAGTAGTTCGTAACTTGGTACACTTTACTACTATCTTGTATCTTACTAATAGTGACCTTTTCTACTTTGTATCTTACTTACGGGATGTGATTTGTACACTCACACAATTGATTTGTACACTCAATTTATAAGTGTCTTAACATTTATACCCTCATATCATTTTTATTTGTTTTGACCCTGTAAGGGTATAAATGTCAAAACACTAATAATTAGAGTGTACCAATCAATTGTATGAGTGTACAAATCACTCCCCCTTACTAATAGTGACGCTTTCTACTAGATACTCCTCTAATATTTCTTAGGCATATAACATAACTAGCAGAGTATCCGCGCATTGCGGCGGCAGTTACTCTAAAATGATAATTTTCGGTGATCTATGTTTTTTAAATTCACTGCGATTTTTTGACAATAAGTTTACGGATTGAAAGATTTCATGTTACATATTTCAACTCTTAGCTAAGTCATTCAATCTGTAATCATAAAAGACGATACCCAAGAAACATAAACTGAAAAAACCCGAAACCGAAAAACCCTTTTATCCGGGTTTGATTTCGAATGTATTTTCAAATATCCATGGTTACCCGTACCAAACCGTGTTTAATATACATGTACTTTTAACAAAATATTCATAAAATGTACAAGCATTGGAGAATTAAATTTTCTGACATCATGCGTCACGGTCGCGACTCTCATATATTAGTCTTGTCTGATAGGCAATACCTTTTATATTCGAGCAATCATGAAGGTGACATTTGAGAAATTTTCATGAATTTTTAAGAATTGAAAGTTTCAATGCAATTCTGCACAATCTACAAATTTAAGTCACTTAATTCTTTAGATGTAACATCATTTTACAAATTTAAGACACTTAATTCTTCATATATAACTTCATTTTACAAATTTGTGACACTTAATTCTTCGTATGTAACTTTATTTTACAAATTTAAGACACTTAATTCTTTATATGTAACTTCATTTTCTACTATTAGAAAGTGTGTTGTCTTAAACATTTTAAGACTTCCTTTTATAGGAAGTCCTAAATGCATTATAAAGTAGTATAGATATAGATAACTCCAATGAGTTTATCATACTACAAACAGCACCTTAAAGGATTAGAGTTTAACACATCTCATAGGGTAAGATGCATTATTAGATCTATTTCAAAAGACGCTTTGACAAGTATAGTGAGTATGTGTTGTCGGAGTAGCAACAATATATTTCCCTTTGTCCGTCAGGTCTCAACTGTAGTCAATATCTAATGATAACCACGAGATACCTTGCCAAGCTTAGGTTTGTTTGAACAACCACAACTCTTCTCGAGGGAGTTGGTTTCAAATGGATCAAATACAGCTGATACTGATTTACTATCAGTTTCAGATGTTGAATATGTGGATTGACCATATGTACTAATTGGGTGACCCTCGAAAACGACAATAGTCAGGTTAAAAGTTGCAATAACGGGGGATCTCATGTTATATGGAGTGTTTTGACCGTGGAATTCGTACTCATTCCTATAGCAATAGAGTTGATGAATTTGTACTTAGCGTACAAATTTTCAGCATCTACTTGGTGGACTTGCACTACTCTCTAAGAATGAGTGTGAATTCCACAATCAAAACACGTTTTCATATAACGGGGGATGTTAAACCATCCCTCGTTATTGCAACTTAAAACCTGACTGCTATCGCCTTAGAGGATCACACTATTAGTACATTTGGTCAATCCACATATTCAATATTTGAAACTGATGGTAAATCACTATGAGATGTATTTGATCTATTCAAAACCATACCCATCGAGATTAGTTATGGTTGTTCAAACAAAGCTTAGTTGAGCAAGGTATCTCGTGGTTGTTATTTATTAGTTTTGATACAAGTAATTACCAAAATTCAAAAACTAAGACACACGTGTATTAGGTATTCGCAACAGATTTTTATTTAGCTAACGCTACAATAAATACCTAAAGTTAGTTTTTTTTTTTTATCTCATATATGTTCGCACTCTCGTCTTAATACACTTGTTATGTAATTTTATTATTTCTCGACAAAATGTTCAACTTAATTTCAAGGATTTCTTGATTTAGGTTGTGGGTGTTGAAAAAATATCTGTATTCGGATATTCGAAAATTTGATCAGACATTATTAAAAAGTTGGGTTTAATGAAATATCATTTTTGGAACTCATATAAAGTTTTTCAAAAATTATAGATATTTGGATATTCGGATATATAAAATTGTTATCCGAAATTTTGGATGTCCGAATTGAAAAAAATTAGCCAAAATAATGGGTCTAATATAAAACTATAATCGCAAATTTTGGATATCCAAATATGTGATATAACTAGTTATTACCAGTCTCTTAAATTATTTACATTAACAACAAAAAATTATTGTTGAAAATGTCTTAAAAAACCGATGACTTTTTTTTGGTCTTCGGAGAATGGGGGTGAGGATAATAGGTTTACTCGCTAGTTCAACACACAGGCAACCGGCCAATAAAATGTAAAGTACCGTTCACAAACGCATAGCTTATAGCTTATGGGAAAACATATTAAGCTTACGTTAACAACTTCACTAATAACAATTCAACGGCTAGAAAACTTTCTACTCAAACTAGGGAGCACATAACCAGTTTCAACCTTCTCTTTTTTGGTTGAAACTGGGAGTACACTCACTCCCATGTTATGTGCTAGCTTGTGGATTTGTTTTAGCCTTTTATTTTTTTTTAATTAATTTTGCGACTTTTTTTCCTTTGGAATGTGAACTTCTTCTAAAGACCTCCTCTATGTTTATCAACCTTTTCATGATTGAATGTGCTTCTGTAACCAACTGTTGAAGTTGTTTCATCCATACGCCGTGTGTAATGGACTTTCTTGTCCATCGAGATCATACAATCTCGCGACAACTATCTCCAGGTTGTCGCGAAGGAGTTTGACGTTTTCATTGTAACCCCACACCAGTGAGATTTCTTTACCTATTGAGAGAATGCTTCCGTTGAGAGATTTTTGTAGTTTCAGTTAGGTGATTTTTAGTTTCAATGAGTTGAGAACAATGAAGAAAAAGTTAAGGATTGACATAATATTTATATCTGCAGTAAAAATGAGGCATCTATTTTTAACCCTCTATGAATTATGAATTTTCCTTTATACTTGAGACCCTAGTGATTATTGTCGAAAATATCTCAAATTTTGGATTTTGGCTTGATAGGTTTTATGCTTGAAGAGCACACTAACAACTTAGAATTTATTATAAAATTTTGTAACTAAACAATAAGTATCAACATAAAATCAACTTATAGTAAATTAAAGATAATATGAAATTAGGTTTTGTAATACGTTTAAATTGTAAAAGATATGTCGAAAAATCGTATGACATTGATATTTTTCTTATAACTAGACGAGTACCCGTGCATAGCAACGAGATTTTATAGTGACAGATCGTTTTGTGTTAAAAAAAGTTTATAGGTTATAAAAGAAAATTAATAAAAGTTTGAAGATTTGGGGATTAAACATAATGTTTTGAAACCCAGTTCGACCCGGATGGTTCAACATGTTGAACAGTTCCGGTCGAAAAACGGGTCGATTTAAACCGAGTCAACCCGACGGGTTGGGTCAAAACAGGTCAAATTAAACCAGGCCAACCCACCTGGTTTGAAGCGTCCCGGGTCAACCCGTTTTTCGTTGCGGCGGAAGGTACCCTGTGACGATTAACTGGAGAAATAGATCTCGATGAGACCTGATTTACCTGTTTGTATTGGTTTCAACGGTCCTCTCTTGTTCGTTTTCGGATGGCTTTTATTGGTTAGCCGAACCGGTGGCGACACCGGTTTCCGATTAAACCCGTTGGTCCGGTCCGATTTTCATCCATCAACTTGTTAGCTTGTATGAAGCTTTGTGTGTTTTATTAATTTGTATAATGTGTATAATAATATGTACTTTTCATTTTAGGGTGTTTTAAAAATAACATTAATTAGTGTATTTAATTATTTTATATTTTGGATTATGTTATAACTTGTTTAAATTGTACATTGTGAAAATTTTATTGTACTTTTTAGTAATGAGTGTTTTAATTGGTTGTTTTTAATTTCATAGATATGCTTTTAATTGCTTGTACAATGTGAATAAATTATTGTACTTTTAACTAATGAGTTGTTTTAATAAAATATTAATTACGTTATGCATTTATCTCACTTTTGACTTTCAACATTTCACTTTTCAATGTTTGACAACCGTTTTTCTGTAGTATAGATATAGTATGCATATTATTTTATAAGATGATTATTAAAACAAATTAATGTTCAGAATTATCTATATATATCTATACCAAATATAATATAAAATTTAGACAATCGATTAATAAATTAAAAAACTTCCATATGTATACATATACATATTTAAGATTTAAGTTTTATTTAACCAAATATTAATATTTATCAAAGTGTTAGATATATTAACAAAAAACAAATATTTATCAGATGGACTTTCTGGCTCAATATGCATTCATTGAAGAACATGTTTACGGATTGATATTTGTTTTTTTATTTGTTAGTGTACATCTTCCGTTATATACATGTGTTGTTTAGCTAATTCTTGTAGAGATGATGCGGTTTTGTATTGATGCAGCCGATAAAAAACATCTATCATTGACAAATGAGAATATTAAATACATGATGTATGTAAAATCATTTAACAATAAGCAATCTCTTATTTATGGTCATTCGTGGCAAAAATTTGCTTATTTGAAAAGTTGGATACTTGGATGTGAATGCCAGTTTCATTTTTCTATGATTGTGTTTTATCAGGCTCAGTATGTACTGGGCTGGAGATGAAGAATTGCGAAGGACTGAAGGAGGGCTTAGCTTATGTCCATCTTAAATTTAACGGAGTAATAAAAATGAGCCCATGGCCCATTAAAAGTGTTTTTTTTTTTAACGACATTAAAAGTGTTTGGCTTTTTCAATAAAATTTGATCTTGATGACAGACATTCATCAAATTTCAGGCAAATAATTTCATCAAACTTCCCTAAAAATCTCAAATTTGTTAGACGAGAATTCCATAACTAGTTCACGAGGTCAAAATTCATCATATGAGAATCACATATTATTTGTAACTGTTGATACTTCAAAGTATTAAGGTTTTATCCATAAAATGCAACTTGTTAATTAGCTGAGTGTTCTAAACATATTATTTGGAATTGTCGATATACATGTTTTTTTTTTCTTGTACTCGACATATATATGAAGTTTTAATAATGGTATTGTGCATATCATTAGATATATTTTTAGGGAAGTTTAATGAGATTTTTTTTTCTTCGTTTGTATTCGCCTTTCAAAAAATAATTAGAGATATATTAGAACGTGACACAAATATATCAACATTATCCCATTATTAATAATCATGATATATTTCTAGTAATACAAACAATAAACATTATTGAAAGTTTGTAGGTATAATAAGAAAAATTTATAAATAATATAAAGGCTAGTTGGCCATATTTTGAAATAGTTATTCTTTAAATCAATACAATGGGAAATGATTTGTACATTTTAGTTTTTGATTAGGATACACAACTATGTGCATTAAACTGTTGAACTGTGAATGTACATTACTTTAATCGGTTGTACATTTAAATGCCCTAATCAAAAAATAAAGTGTTCAAATCATCTTCCCAATATAATATAGTATGGCTTATATTTGAAAGAGTATAATATGAAGTTGAAGTTAAGGAAAAAGAAACAATGTAAGCGGCCGGTACGCAGATGAGTTTTATATACCAATTTCATGATTTCATCATGTTGATTGAGTAAACGTATCTTTTGATTTTGAATGTTGACTCCATATTTTGAATCACTGAAAGCATACATATAAATAGAGCCATGTGATTTTCATTTCATATCGAGTCTAAGTTTCACACAAAATAATCATTTTAAAGTGTACATATGACCAACAAAGATCATAAACAAATTAGTCATTAATTTTTTAATCCATATCTATATTACATTATATAGAGAAAAAAAAAAAAAAAAGTATAAGATAAAAAATTCAACACTATTTGTGTAAAACTTATAAAACTGTCTGGAATTTTAATTTGAAGTTTTAATAAACTTTACTGATTCAATATATATATTATTACTCCATCACTCCATGGTTAAGCAGGTCTAATATACATGATAAAAGGCAGCTAAAGTATATTTTGAAAAAAAAAAAAAAAAAAGTAAAAGATAAAAAATTCAGCACTTAATATGATTTATATATTGAAAAAATAAAAGAAGTGGACCGGTATATTATGTTAGCACAATAATTTGTGAAATCCACATGTCGGTTTAGCAAAAGCATGCCTACTTTACTTAACTAGAAAATAATATTCTAACTAAAGAAATAAAGTCATTAGAATAGACTAGAAAAAGGATTGAAGTTCTTTCCTTTTATGTAAAAAACGAGTGGGGAATTGAATTTAGTCACAAATCTATTGGCTCAATAAATAAATTACTATGAATTATGACATGAGATAATGGAACAAAACAATGAAGGACATAATCTTTTTTACAATACAGAAAATCTGTAAATTAGATTTTGTGGGATCCCTGATCTCAAACATGTGTCTAATGTAGGTTCAATGTTTTTTGTTACCTCTAAACATTCATTTTTAGAATATAAAAAAGTTTGATTAATTACTTGTACTTAATAGGTATCTTTAACAGTGACTCATGCACGTAACATAGCTAGTAAACCCTGTTGGGAATAATAATACAACAATATCTATGATTACAATAAACGTGATCGAGGACTGCGGATGCAATCTCTTTGAACATAATTTCGTCATAACTAGTACAATTGTTTAGGTGATACAACAGTCAATTTAAGTATAAAATTTGAATCTAACGAATCTGATATCATTTCATGATAGACTTTGATGTGGATTATCTGTGGTTTTCTATGTCTTCTTCAAGATCACAAAACTGTATATATAGCGTATGAAGCATTCCGTTAAACCGTTGCAACTCTTCATAATACTGTTATGTTATATAAGTTTTGAAAAAAAAAGTTGCATCTTTTTGCGAGACTGTCACAATGAAAACCTAAAAAGAATTAATAAGAAATTATTTCCATATTATCAATTGAGCCCAAGAAAACAAGAAAATACATAGTTAAAAGTTAAATAAACATGTAAGTAAATAATTTGGACTATCCATAAAAATGGTTTTGGAAAACAATAGTAGTGTTTTAGAAGTAAACTATGTCATTTAAAACAACAATAGTGTTTAACTCTGTGAGTTTTGGGTCATGGTTCAGTGGCTCGAAAACTTACGTATTTTATTTATTTCCTTAAAATGATTTTACGATTTAATCAACAAAACATAAGATCGTAAGATATAAATAAACGTTTTTACATTTTCTATGTATTAACAATCTATCCCTTTTTGTTGATGACAAAATATAAAATTGTTTTAAGCAAAAGCAATTTTTAAAAAAAAATTGAATTAAGTTTTTACTCTTTTCTCCCTTTTTTGTCAAAGCAAAAAGAGTGTCGAAAAGAAACTAACCCGAGTGAGATGAGATAAAAATAGAGAAAGCGTAAATTAGAAAAGGACCAAAGGTATTTGCTAGTTTGCAAAGCTCCCCCTTGACGAATGTTCCCCCTTGGTGAGGGCGTCAAGTAATTTTGAGAACTTTAGAATGGAGTATTACTAAATTGCAATGTTTTCTTTTGATGAAAGCTCCCGCTTATTGAGAGCGTCAAGTACTCCAAGTCAATTTTGAAAATCTACAAAACAATTGTTAAAATGCGGGCATATAGTATAAATATTTAGTAGAAAATAAACTGGAATATGTCTCAGAAATCTTTCTGAGCACCCGGATCCGTTGGATCCACTTGAAAATGGATCTACCAGGTACAAACTCAAGGATTCGGCTATATGTAACTGATTAATTGCAGTTAACACAAAATATTACTAAGAGGACCATAAAATGAAGTCATGGTCACACCAATATGTGTGACAACCCGTACTTTCAGGTCATTTCTCGACACAGTTCATGTCTTATTATTTCAACATTTATAGTAAACTTGGTTTACTTGTTTCAAATTCAGCGTAACCTTGAGGTTTAGCGGTAATTCATGATCATGACATCACGTACATTTCATATGGACTATGATTAGTCTACATTTCATTGACATCATGTGCATCTCATTAGATCATTCACGACATTTCATTTCACCTTCAACGCGTAATTTTATAGTTAATAAACTTTATCGTGAGTTATTATTTTAACATTTAATCCATTACTTTCAAAATGATCCCGATGTAATTTTTATACTTACATTTAGTTATATAAACTATATTTTGAGTTTAACAAGTGTTTTGAATTTATTTCAGTATACAAGTCGTTAAATTTATATTATTACGACGCGTTTCTTAAAAATTATACGATAATTATTTTATCACAAAAATTTCACAAGGAATGTATTTTTGCAATTTTTATTATCTCATTTCATCCTATTTTGAATTATTAAAACTTACATGTACCAAAACTTTCCATTTACCTATACTTGTACATTTTCTTACACATTTACTACACTTTCTCACAACATTTACTTACAATTTTTGTAACAATTATACACAAGATAGAAAAAGAAAAAAAAAAAATAATATTGAAGGAACACACTCCCCCCAAATCCGGCCCAAGGGGGGAGGGATTGTCAAAGTGGATAGATTTTCATAAATAGCTAGATTTTGTACTCAATATACATCTACTTTTCACTCATTTTCATTATCTATCAATAATACAAGTTAGTTGTTTTCTCTTCTTGTTTCTCTCCAAAACCGCAGCCTAAGGATCCAAGGAGGATTCACAAAACTTTTCAAGATCAAGCATAATCACAATCTAGTGTATACTCTTTATAAGGTTTTGAAATAAAAACCAAGAGTATTTAGGCTAATCCTTGTTACTTACACCTCATCATTTTCATTTGTAAGCTAGTTTCTTTCATTTTTATGTTTCCTTTATCATTTCATATTCATCCTTTCATGTTTGAAGCAAGTATGCATGATATGTGATTTATACCATTTTATTTCATGATTTTAGAGTTATTTATAAACTATGGTCATCCTATAAATATTCCCATGGTATTCTTTGGTATTGATGGTGATTAGGAACCCATGACACCCTAAGAAGGTGTATGGTAGGATTAGATTAGCTTTGGAGTTGATTTGAAGGATTAGAATAGGTTTTGTCCGAGAAAACTATTTTCGATAACTACATATATATGTTCTGTCCTTATTTCGAATTTCGGAAAAACCTACTGATGGTACGAAACTTTGGCCTTGATATTTAGAAAATATACTTTAAAACGAATCCGTGGCCTTTTGAGCGGATAAAACGGAGTTATAACGAAGCCGTGGTGAATTTTTAAAGTTTGACAATTAAACGATACACTTTTCGAAAATTCAGCTTTCTTGTTTTAGTATTTTCGGTCAAAATGAGCCTTAAGCTTCACAAATTATTTCGACTAGTCAAAAATATATTAGTTTACTTTGATACGAAGCTAAGGACGTATTATACGTGAAAGCGGATTTGAAACGACAAATATATGCACGTTTTATAAACTTGCCGTAACTATTATTTTCGAAAAATTATATTATTTCTACGATTCAAGTATTTCATTAGTCGTAAGGGCTATGTTTATGCGCTTTTAACCATGATGTGAAACTTTTAGAACAAAATGTCTTCTAGAAAATCAAGTTCACCGCCATATTTTTCAAAACAACAAGTTGTTTGTAAAGCGGAGTTATGGTAAATTATTTACGGATGTTCAAACTTGGCGAAACTCATTTTCCGCACACAATTCAACATAATCACTATCTTTAACCCTTGATATCTTTATGATCGAGACCTTTTGACGAAAACTCCTGAACTGAAACTTCTAGATATCGATACAAACTTTCCAAAACCGTCGAGTTCGTTCTCTAACGATCGACGACACCGCTTTTACGACTACTTTTCCCGAGCCATTTTGTTAATTTCATGATTTTTCCGACGACATTGTTTTGCGACGAAAAGTGTTAATTTCACCAAAATCATTATAAAACCATTGTAGGATGACATTTTGGCGTAAAACATGTAAAGTCATTTTGAAGGGTCAAGGCGTCAAAGAGTATTTTTAAACGACGAGTAATATTTTCAAAACCCGTAAATGGTATAAATAACATATGGAGTGCATGCATAACATTACATTGCAACTCATGACATATCATATCATTCGTAATAGGTCATTTTCGAGATTCACGCTATACCTCAGTGTATCCACTTTTGCCATCGCATTATTGTCCATGTGAGTTTCATAGCCCCTGCTTTTACTTGTTTTCATAACTGTTTTGGGGGAGATACATGCTCAATTATTTTCATTTATTTTCACAAGTACTTTATATTTTAAGACGAAATTCTATCATGATCACTATTGTTTTAAAACCGAATGTTGTACTATATCAATTGTTCTTGTTTGCGTGCTACGGTCCTACGTCGTATAACGTTCTAAATCAGTTGACTACTGACATATTGATTCATGTACTATTGATTATGTGCTATTGATTAAGTGCTATTGTTCTACGTCGAGTTAGGTACTATTGTGAATTTGTTTGACGATGTGGGCTTGAACACAAACTATACATATCTTGGCAATGGGTTGTGAACACACAGGTTGCAAGTTTTGTATGGGCGGGACTTGAGGCGAGTGGATTCACAATGCCTTTCTTTGCATAAACGATTTCTAAAGGCTTTACATTTCAAAACAAACTCTATGAACTCACTCAACCTTTGTGTTGACACTTTTAGCATGTTTTTATCTCGGGTTTCTAAGGCATTCACTTCATGGCATGCATTTGGACACATCATGGAGTCGCGATGACGAGCGTCTCACTTGGGTTTTACGTGCTTTAAAACATCGTTTGAATTGTAACAAACTTATTTCCGTACAAGTTGATTTACATTTGGGACCTACTTTGTAAACTCGATTGTTTTATTAAATCAAACGATGTATTTTCCAAACGACACTTTAGGTCGCTCAATATAACTGTGATTGTGATGCTATGACGATCAATCCCAGAATTCCATTCCACGCAAAGCAGTAATTTGGGGTGTGACAATATGCTTAGGAAACAAGTAGATTCATGTAATTAAACAAAGAGAATGGTACAACGATGACCAATCTATAAAACTAAGAACATGATCTAACACTTAAGAAATCCTAATGCAATGACTAAAATTAAGAGATTGGTGATCACTTGTGGTTGCATTTCTCTGCAATAATCCTAAGGGTGATTTGGTTTGTTGATGTTATCTAAGCGCTCATGAAGGTTATAAAACATGAAACTTATTTCACCTCGTAGAGAGTGCACCAATGTTTGAGTGTGATCACAATGGTTGCAAGTTTGTTCATGACTTGGAGGTTGTGGTGATGGATTCTCAATCCACATAAGTTGATCAAGTCGAACGAATGTGTTTGGTGGAGTTAGGATTGATGGAAGAAACTGTGATGTTGATGGAGGTATGTTTGAGAGTGAGAAAGTAAGGTTTGATGGTTGTGGATGCACTATAGATGTTGATGGAGGCATGTGTGTTGGCGGTGAAAGGCACAAGTTTATCAATATCCATGTTGTCGGGTTGTGATGGTTGATATCTAATCATTACCCAAAATGGGCCAAAAAAAGGTAGAGGTGGAGGATTGGTAGGTCTTGGTGGTAATTCTTCTAATGATTTCATAAAAGGTTGAGGTTAGATTGGGGTAAGATTGGGTTCATTGGATGATGTAAGAGGAGCAACCAACGTTAGTTGTGTTGAGGTAAGATTAGGTTCATTGGATGATGAAATATTAGGAGCTTGTAGCGCAATAGATGATGATGGTTTACTAGGAGAAAGTGGTGGTATTGGGTGGAAGTATTCCTAATTGGCGATGTCTCGGTTGAAGAAATGTAGGTGTGTGATACGAGCGCTTTTCTTAGGCGGACTTCTAGTTGATGAGTATGCACTATAGGTTTTCTCATGATGAAAGATGGTTAGAGCGGTGAGAAAGGTGGTGAAGAGTTATGAGGTGAAGGTAAAACACAAGGAACTATATAGTGAGGGCTTGTGTAAATAGGTTTAATGCTACTACCACTAAAGACCTTAGAAATCTAATCATATGCATACCAGAGGGTCAACTAACTGAGTTGCATGCTTCTAGGAGGATCATTAAAGAAAGTGTTGACTGTTTAAGTAGATAAGGTAGGTTTTAAATGCACAAATTGTTTTTAAGTATCTCTGTTTGCCCGAATCTGCCAGATCCTTCTCAGAAGGGATCCGGCTAGCACTAGCCAAGGGATCCGGCTATCTGAGCTAGAAAATAAGAGAAATGGTTAAGCATTTAAAAGCACTAGCCTATATGAGTTGATGTTATGATTGAAAGGAAGTGTCTTTAATGGTGGAAAGCCTGATACTTTAAGACTAATGATGAAAAATAACTAATGAGGGATTTATAGAGAAATGAGAACTAAAGAAAGCTAACCAATGATCTAGGATAAGTCTAAATAACTTAAAGATTTATTATTAGTTATTTGAATCAAGAAATAGTTAGAAGAAATAAATATAAAAATTCTCAAAAATTATAAGAATTAAAAAGTTAGTTTTAGAGCATTTGAGGGTAAAATGGATAACGAAAATTTAAAATAAATGAATCTAATATGAGAACAAGTGGACTAAGGTAAATGAAACTAATTTGAAAGATCCTAAGTCATCCATAGGAGAATATGGAATCTATAGAGGCTAAGGAAAATTTAGACATTGGGCTTGCCAAAATCTTGCTTACTTATCGAATTTCAAAACTTATGTTACTAATTGTAAATATAAATGGATTATAGTACTAGGATAGCAAGAAGAACAAGTAGAATAAACATATAGCCAATCAAAAGAGACTAAGACCAATATTCGATAATAGCACAAATAACTAGCAGCATGCCAAGATAGTGGTTAAATAGTTGCACATATTCAAAGAACATCCGAATATATCAAATAGTTAAGCCATTCCCTTAAAAGACCATGTTTTCAGGCTAAAGAACCATACATGTTTAATGACAACCATTCTTCACATAGACACAATTTTCATCGTCAATCTCTTCACTTTTTTTTCTTTTCCATGTTTGTTAGGAAATGGGCGAGGAAGTTGATCATTCCCTTTATTTTTTTGAATTCTTCGGTTTCTTTGGGAAGTTGTTCCATGTATGAAATAGGATCAAGGCGATAGTTTAAGATGGGATTGTTTTCATCCGCTCAAGTGGAAAAAATCAATTAGTGATTGTGAACGCACCGATCTGCGACCTAGGTTAGTAAGGCAAGTCTTAGTTTACAGATTTAGGTTTAAGACTCGATAAGTTTAAGCAAAATTTTCAAGTGTGTGTGTTGTTGTTGCTTGTGTGGCAGCATTTAGGTTTAAAACAATTCCTAAATGTTTGTAAGTATTGGTTCTTGGAAGTGCATAAGTATGTAACAAAAAATATCAAGGACGAATGAGTCTTGGGTTCAATGGCAACCGAAAGACGGCGTATGGAAAATAATTACACCCATATTAGTCGTTCATGGATTTTCTGAATATTATTGACAAGAGTAAATATTTAACTTAGTGTACATATATGTATATATAAATCTATATTTCACATGTATTAGTTAAGATAAAAGTATTCAAAAAAAGTTTAAGTAATAGCCTCACCTAATACGTTTGTATTTAAATAATTTGACGGGTGTAAGTGGTTACTAAAACTCCTCTTGTTGGTTATTATAAAGGGAAAATGGTATAAAAAGGCATATAACTTGCCCCTTTTTTCTTTTGCAAGCATCAAACTTTTAATTTTCCTATTGTAGCATCCAACTTTCTTAATTTTCCTATTGTAGCATCCAAGTTTCTTAATCATCATATTGTATGCATCCAACTTCCTTAATCTTTATATTCGTAGGCATCTAACATCCTTTATTTTTTTTATTGTCACCTCACTTTTGTGCGCTACAGGCCTACAATAGGAAAATTAAAAAGTTGGATGCTCAATAGAAAAATTAGAAGTTTGATGCCTACAAAAGGAAAAAGTGGCAAGTTTGATGCATTTTTAGACCATTATCCCTATTATAAAACATAATATGAACTAAGGGTGTGTTTGTTTCATTAAGATGTTTTGGGTCTGAATCTGACTACCACATCTTACTGGTAAGAGGTGGTTAGAAAGTCTAATTTTGAACGAAATAATGTTGTTTGTTTTTGTATAATTGTCTGAATGATTTTAAGTGCTCGTTTTTGCAATTTGTTTATTAAACCAACGCAATGCAATAATAAGTAACTTATGTAAATATGAAACAAGACTTTTTATCATAAATATAACATAGTTAATAAACAATCAAATATATTATATAAAGTTTATAAACGAGTAAGAGGCGAGAAGACAAGTCCCCACCTCTTCTTGAGTAAGATGTTATATGTCTAAGCGGGTCTTACTCAAAAAAAAAACAAACAAGTAAAGCGTCGCCTCCTCTTCTTGGTAAGAGTAAGAGGATTAAGAGGGCTAGTAAGACTTTTTTCAAAAACAAACACACCCTAAATATATATTTTGACGGAATTCGGGCATGACCCGTGTATATGTTGTTATTTGTCTGAGGTGACCAAATGTCAAAGTTTTATAATCAAAATAGATTTTACCAAGTTTAAACAATCAATACAAGAGACGAAATCAATGATTTCAAAGTTAAGCTAAAACTTATATCTTCATTAGTTTGGTTCAATGGTACGGAAATATTAAGTCGTAGTTATAAGTAAATAAAATCCGTTTATGTTTTACAAGTAAAATCTCGTAGTATTAACCAAGCATGAATCTCAAATTGCTTTAAAATTATATTTTTCATAGTCTTACCTTCAAATAAATCTTAGTTTTACAACCCACTAGGTTGTGCATCCATTATACGAGCGCCTTATTGATGCGTGGTTCGGGGTCGAAAGACTTCCTTTTTCGCGAGCAAGCTTTACAACCCACTAGGCAGTGTACCTAATCGTTACAGTGTAGTATGGCTAAGCCCAGGGGGTTGATCGTTCTCTAGGGGAATAGAGACGCTAGTCGAGATGTATGACGAAAAGACAAGGGTGGGGGTAATTCTTTTAGTCTTTTGTATTTTTAGAAAGCAATTAAAATCTCGGGGTTAAAGAGTGGGGTTTTGTATTTTTCAATTAAACTAACTAACAAAATAAATTAAAACTAATTACTAATTAATTGAACTAAAGCTATGGATTGTAGGAAGAGTTCTTATGATAATTAAAACGTGTTTACTTAGATTTACTTACTCTATAGTTATATTTTATTGGCGGTTGAATTGTCACATCCTTATTTAATTGATGCGTTGTATTCCATGTTTTAGTCATAAGTGGGTGTCAAATTTCCTAATTCTATTAGTGTATAAGTCTCCTCTAGAACACCGGGATCGATAAGTACCGAGGTATCTCCCCCGAGTATCCTAGTATCTACAAGGCGCAACTCACGTAATAAATACAACGGGAGCCTACTAGTGCACTCTAGGGCTAATAATCGTTATTTAGGACGTTCAAGCTCACAACAATGAAAGAAGAAGTCAGTTTTCGTTAATATAGCGTGACAACCAATTAAACAAGAGACAACCTAACAATAATTAATAACTAAGTTTCATTGGATCTAAGCAAACACTACTTAATTTTAATTTAGTTACACATGATCGAGAAGCAAGAACACAAACAAACAATCACATAAAGATCACATGGTGACATAATGGATAAACAAACTTATTTTTGATTAATAATGAGGGTTTAGAACCCTAAGGAACTGTCCAAGTCGGACTAAAAATATTTTAGGGTTTGCTCTCCAAAATAGCACACTAAATACAGAAAATTCGAGGACCATATATAGATTTTACAACTGCGATAGCGTCGCCTTTTGCTGGTGACGCCGTCTGATCGCCGCCATTAGGGTTTCGTCTTTGCCAAGTCATCATTGGGACGACGTCGGGTAGAAGATCGTGACGCCATCCGGATAGAGACTCCGTCTTGATAAAGTTCTGGTCGTCTGGTGTATAAAGTAAGTGCGAAAAGCATGTGAAAATACAAATGACGCCGTCACTTGTTAGTATCCAAAAGTGAACTGAGCCGTCGCTTGAGAGAGTTTGGACCATGTTTATATTATCTACATATAAACAAATAATGACAAATGCATTTTTCTATTGTTTAACATAAACACATGCATCACATTCGTTTATTTAACAGAACAATTTAGCAAAAGTTAAAGTCATGGACTTGAGGTGTTATTATTTGTAAGTTAAAGATTGTTAATGCGAAATGAAACTATCATGAACGATAGATGCTATTTTGAACAAACCACAAGGAAGATCCATGTAATTTACTCTAGGGAAATTTACCAAAATAGACCAGTCGCCCTACGGCTTGTCAATTTTTAGAGTAGAAATAATTTTAATTCGAAAATAGATCGGACGACCGGGTAACTTGTGTTGGTTTGTGGGAGTTTAAAACACATGTAAACACTAAAAGTGTGTGAGCATATGGGGGCACACACGATAAACACGAGAGTACGTGTCGAACTTATATTAATACTTGAATAAATACTAGATATACATGCATGCATCGTGACCCGTTTTCATTGATTGACCCATGGATAGTTTTCATGGACTTGGGTCGAATTTGATTAAGCTGTCATAGGCCTTGAGCTTACATCTGATCGGGCAAAAGGGGTGTAACACCCCTACCCGGCAAGGGTAGAAGCATCAAAGTATGGTGATATCAAAGCATACATAATGAACATAAAGCAACAGCGGGAGTCTTAAACATAAATAATCAAAGGAGTTAAGTCAACACGACTTAAACAATACATAAGTCCAAGAAAAGGAAATGCTCCAAGGAAAGAAATAAATACAATCTAAGTCTAAATAAATGTCATAATATAAGTTAATGGAATCTAAGATGACTAGGGTTAAGGTCTCCACATAAGCTCATCACTCAACCCAAAGAAAATCCCGACTCTAGCTTAGATACCGCGCAGGAAAAAAATACTGGTGAGCTTAAAAAGCCTAGTGAATGATATATGTATATATAACAAAATGAATAATCGAGCGATAAGAAACGACAGTAATATAGCATGTGGTGCATTGGGGAAAATCATAAGGCATAATCAAAAAGGATAATGAAATGAAAAGAAAGGTCAGTAACCTACCACGAGCCCAAACAAAACATATCATATCATATAACATAAGTAACCAAGGGAGTGATCAGCTCCTAAAATGTGAAAGACGTATATTGCACACAACATCAGTCACCAGATAAATCATAATATATCATATCATAGCATAGCATATCATAACTAATCTAGGATGCCTCCATACGCCCCTGTACAAATCATAAAGGCCATAATAATAATAATAAAGTGCAAGGGGACGGTGTGGAATATCACTCAACCACACTAGAGTCATGCCATTCGTGCATCAATGACACAACCATTTTACCTTCATGGCTAGGAAAATGGCTCGGGTATTAAATTTGTAAGGTCAAATGAAAGTCATAATCTAAAGGTTCATGTTAAAGGTTTAAAGCAAGGTTCAATATCAAAAGGTTCACAATTCTAAGGGAGCATAGCAAAGGTCATACAAGGGATATAATAGTAAGGCTTAGAGCAAAGGCAATATAATCAAGTTAATATCAAAAGATATATAAGAATCATGAGAAACCTTAAGAGATAATGTCAGAATATTTGTACCTTATTCAATAGCAAGAAAACAAAAACAGATGAATCAAGAGATGCGGAAGATCACTCCTTCCTCAAGGAATCTACAAAAGTGAAAGGATATACATTTATTAGATGTAGTTAAAGTGTTTTATTCCAATTAAGTCTTTTAGGGTTTATGAGAATCTTTCCATTTTTAGTAAGTTTCCAAATATAGTAACTTAACTATTTTAAGTAACTTTCTATTTTAAGCAGCTTTCTATTTTAGGCAGGTTTCCCGATTTAGTAAGTTTTCATATTAAGTAACTTTCCAAAAATAGCAGTTTTTCATAATTAGCAGGTTTAGTCATTTATGATGTAATTGATGTCAAACTAGGTTAAAATGATGAAAATGATTATTATTATTATAGTTTAGGGTCATTTATGACAAGTTACAATAGTTTAGGGTCTAAACTGTCATTATTACAAAGTATAGGGTTTAAAGTGTAAATACTGCAAGTTTATTCATTTTACGAATTCAACTCCTTATCATGCCATTTTAACGCCTAGGGTCCCTCATGTTTTATTATTTACGAAATCAACCTTTAACTTTTATTAAATTGAAAACCTTTGAAACCCTAAACCTATGTCGATTACCATTTCACTTAAGCAATTCGAAACCCTAAACCTAACAAGTTATACGACTCCTCTATGTGACACCTAGGTCGAGACATGCCAAATCCATTTCAATCCACACGACACAAACCAAAAGTAATTTGAGACATGTTATGATTTAAAGATGATACGTGTTAGGATTTAGTAAATCCAGTTATTAAAGTGTCGGTCACCTCAAGTATATGTAATCGTTAGAAATCTCGTAGTCGTAGTTATTTAATGTTAGATAGTATTTAGTTAAGTAACACCATGGAGGACGGACGGGTCTTAACCCATTGTATGCCTGATCCACAGCCCGTAGATGGCGTTTATGTAAGAAACTATAAATACCCTCTACCTCACAAGGTAGAGGTTGAGCTCATAATAATACTTTCATTTTCTCTCACTAAGTTCCCAAACCTCTAACTCTTTCTCTCTAAAAACCTTATAGTATCGTCTAGTTTGATCATGGTTTGATGTGTTTGTGAAATCAATATATTACAAATGGTATCAAGAGCCATGGTTTGATCATCTCTCTTACATGTCCTTGGATTTCTAGTGGTTTTATATGGTTTTGGGTTTGAAAAAGTTTAGTGGTTTTTGCATCATTTGGATCATTTCTTGTGTTTAAGTTTGAATTTTGATTGTACTTTTGTGTTTAGAATCATTGTAAGTGCTTGGGTTTTGATTTGGAAACCTTGAATCACTGTGGCTGGGCTTGTTTTGGATTGAAAAGGCTTGTGTTTAAGTTTTTCTTGCTAGCGACTTGACTCTCGGATAAGTTTTCTTTGTAGCGACTTGCTTCGTTAGTTTGCAGTGACTTGTAGTTGAAGTGGTAGCGACTTGTTTATTGAGACAAGGCGACAAATAGTACAAAGTAGTGGAGGTACCACTCCGGCTAGCGACTTGTTCAACGTAGCGACTTGTCTTTATTATTTTCAGCGACTTGACTGTGTTGTGACTAGCGAGTTGCTCTTTAGCGACTTGGCCTCTTAGCGACTTGTTCCTTAGCGACTTGCCCACTTAGCGAGTTGCTCTTTAGCGACTTGTCAGCTTAGCGATTTGTTGCTTTAACGACTTGGTTCATAGCGACTTGTGGTTAGCGACTTGTTTCATAGCCACTTGAGCCTTTTAGCGAGTTGTTTCTTAGCAACTTGGTGATTTAGCGACTTGTCTTCAAGGGTTATAGCAACTTGGTTGATTATTGTTTCTAATACGGTTTTCTCTTGATTTAGTAAAATCCCGTGAAAGAATCCATTTCCCGGTTTAATCATAGAGTTATAAAATCTCGTGATATCTGTAAACATGTCTACCAACGTGCCTACAATCATCTCTTACATGGGCGAGGGCGTTCGGCGGTGGATCGGATACTCGTCCACCCATGCTTGATGAGGCGATTATGACTCACGGGCTCAACGAATTAGGTTGTATTGTGCGGGAAAGGAAAATGGGGTAAACATTCTCAAGTCAATTGATGAAGGACCTTATCAAATTGAGACTACCAGAGATGTACTTGAAGCATTGCAGATGGAGCAGTGATCTTAGGTTTGGACGGACCAAAGGCGTATGATGAGCTCGGTGATAAGGAGAAAAGAGATACGATCTTGATATCGGGGCTTCAAACATTATACTTCAAGGTCTTCCAAAAGATATCTACAAGCTTATCAATCACAACACTGAAGCCAATTTGTTTGGGATAATGTCAAGATGCTTCTCTCGGGTTCGAATTAACTAAGGAAGACAGAGAATCACAACTGTATGATGAATTTGAGCACTTTAAGATGAAACCAGAAGAAAGTGTCTATGAATATTACGTGAGATTCCACAAGCTTGTGAATGACATGAGGAATATCAAAATGACCATGCCTAATATTCAGCTGAACTCAAAGTTTGTGAACAACATGAATCTCGAATATCACAAATTTGTCACCTCTGTGAAGCTAACCAAAGGATTAAAGAACACTAACTATGAGCAACTGTATGCCTTCTTACTTCAGAATGAGAGACATGCTATGTTTGAACGAATGATTCTTGAACAGTTCAAATCTAAACAGGGAGAAACAAGTTCGTCAAATGATTCAACAACCTTTTACACCAATGTTGGAATTACCACCAAAGCTTCTCAAGTCATATCCACGGGTAATGGTAATTACATGCTAATTCTTGATCCAGCATATAAGCCTTTAGACTCAAACACACTCATGGAAAACTTAATCAATCAACTGTCTCTCATGATTAGTAAAAATATGAATTCCACTCCACACACCAACAATAACCTCATAACTGCATCCAATCCACACAATTAAGCTACTGTCAGAGATGGTAAGGTAGTGGTGCGAGAATGTGCAAGGAAGGCGGTATGAACAAGGGATGATTGGAGCGAGTTATGGTATCTTGGAGTAGGTGGAGGATATGTGGCTAATCGAGAATCATGGAAGAAATGCCAATCAAGGCAAGCAAAGCCAATCAAATGCTACAAGCTGTGGTGGTGAGGACATATTGCGAGGAACTACACATCTCCAAACGTCCACGAATGCGAGAATACTTGAGAGACAAGATGTTGCTTGTGCAAGCTCGGGATAATGGAGCAACTTTGGATGAAGAGGTTGTTGTTTCTTCTGAAGGAATCCTAAGACATATGATGTTGATGTGGATGAGTAGCCAATTCAGAAATAGGTCACAATCATCAAAATGCCTTTCAAGTTGCGGTCGTGATGCATTTGACTCGATGTCGATGATGAACCTCTTGCCTGAGACAATATTCATGGCTAGCATCTCACCTATGGTCTCTCCAAAGGTCTCATCACCACAACAGGCTGGTCCATCCAAAGAATCAATCATCTCGGAGGTATTAAAACTATACGATGAGGTGGATGAGCAAAAGATACATAACAAGTACAAACTCTTGAAACTTATGAATCGAGATATTGATAATGAGGGTAATAGTAATATTGTCCCATATGATCAATATGTGACACAAAATGAAAGTGAGATTGTGCCAAGTGATGTATCTTCTGATCAATGATGATTATGTTTTGATGAATACGATTGCATGTGCCTCGATGATTCTGTTATCTCGAACCGAATGCCTATAAAGAACAAGTTGCTATTTATGAACAACGTGCTAAGTTTGAGTTAACTACCGTGGCGAGGAAATGGATGACCAAATCGTACAATTATTAGAAAAAGTAATTTTAGAAGAAGTGTTAAAACAAGAGTTAAACTCCTTACAAGAGTTAAACTCCTTACAAGAAAAGCTTTCTAAAACATTGTAACAGGATCATAAAGTTGAAAACCCAAATTTCACAATTAAAGGGTGAAAAGAACAATGTGACTGGCTCCCAAATGCCTCCTCCTTTAGTTTCTCAGCGTTCTCAGACTTTTCATCTTCAAAATTTGGTTAATGTTTTACAAAAGGAAAATGAGAGTTTTCTAGAAGAAAATGAAAAAGTTAAACGACACTTTAAAGAGTTATATGATTCAATGAAAGTCACTCGTGAAAAGAACAACGAAAAACTAACGTCTTTACAAAAGAAAATTGAGAATCTGAAGAGTCAGGTAAAAGGGAAAATCCACTTGTCTTTAATGAGAATGTTGCATCAAAGTCATCTGCTGACTCCAGATATACTGTGACTGTTAAATACATTCCTCCTCATCTTAGAAATAATGAACTTGTGTTTCATAACTATTTCGCTCACCTTAAGGATAGTCTAGAATGTCTCCGTGAGATTGTAGAAGAAGATTTTATAAATAAGCCACTTGATAGAGAAATTATGTTTGCTTGCATTCAGGCCAAACGATCTCAGGAGCTGTTAGAATGTTTAAAAGCAACATGTCCTAAATCCTTAGGTGCGAAAGATAAAGTTGTGATGCCTTGTTCTATATCCTAGTGCCAAGTATGCAACCCATTCTCTCGCCCTTGATATTAAGAACGTGAACTCTAAAGTGCCTTCAAATAGTTCGGATCCACGCACTTCTAGTTCGGGAATGCAAAAGGTAGCTCAACCAACTAATGTTCCCATAATTCCCTCTGAGAGTAATCGGTGACATTAAAGCAAGCGGGTCAAAGCCTCCAGGCAATACAAAGCAAGATAGGACCTCGCAAGCTAAGAATGTGCATTGGAAGATAGTAGAAGACCACCATAGGAACACTAAGTTTGAGTTGAATAAAACGAATCGTGTTGATTCTAGTATTAGCTATAAGCATACTGTAATTAATTCGAATTCTGCTACTATCTGCAAACCATTTAATGATGATTACTTGATTTCTGTTACTAATCATGAATGTGGTATGAATGATTTGATTAATGCTGTTAAATACCCAGTTAAAATTGTTAATGTAAAAAATCAAGCTAAGAAGGATAAAAGGCAAAGGTGAAAGACAGTTAGAAAACATTGGAAGCCCACAGGAAGAAAATATAGTAATATAGGTTATCAATTGATACCTACTGGCCGTAAGTTTAATCTTAATGATTGTGCCCTAAATTTGCTAAGTCTATGCCCATTAGAAAATGGATGCCTACTGGTAGAACTATTCCTTTAAGAAGTGAACATACTTTTAATAGGTCAAATCACGGACACTAACGCATCTATTCACGATGATTCCATTGTTTCTACTTTCGATGTGGGTGTTCCAATCAACATTACTAACCAAATGGAACCCATTCTTGTATGGGATCCCAATTATCGATTATCCATTCTTGTATGTGTTCAGCTGCGGATCGTTCAAATCGATTACGTGGTACTGGACTCATTTGTTCCAAGCATATGGTGGAGATCGCTCATGGCTCATGAACCGTGAGTAAATTCGCCGGGATTGTTAGATTCGAGGAGCGACCATTTTGGTGCAATTATGGGTTATGGAGACTATGTTGTTGGCTATAGTGTAATCTCCAAGGTATATTATGTTGAAGGTCTTGGTCATAACTTGTTTTCTGTTGGTCAATTACGTGATTCCGATCTAGAAGTGGCTTTTAGAAAACATACTTGTTTCGTTAGAGAACTTGATGGTGTGGGCTGTTAAGAGGAACTCGTGGTTCAAATCTATACACCATCTCTATCGAAGACATGATGAAGTCTTCTGCAATCTGCTTGTTGTCAAAGGCTTCGAAAACAAAATCATGGTTATGGCATCGTCATCTCAATCATTTGAACTTCGGCACCATTAATAACCTTTCCAGAAAGGATCTTGTAAGAGGCTTACCCAGATTAAAGTATGAAATATATCATCTTTGTTCAACATGCCAATTGGGAAAAAGCAAGAAATATGCCAACCCAAACCCACAAACTCAGTAATGGAAGTTCTTCATACCCTTCATAAGGATTTGTGCGGACCAATGAGAGAGCAAACGATAAATGGGAAGAAATATATTTTAGTCGTTGTTGATGACTACTCTCGATTTACTTGGGTAAAGTTTTTGAGGACAAAGGATGAAACTCCATATATCGCCATCAAACTAATCAAGCGACAGGGTTTGACTTAACAATCTTGTCGAATTGTTCGAGCAGACAATGGCACGAGTTCGTTAACAAAGACTTAAGTCAATTTATGAAAGTGTTGGAATTAGTCATCAAAGAAGTGTTCCACGAACTCCTCAACGAGCGGTGTTGTTGAAAGGCTAAATCGAACTCTTGTGGGCCGCAAGAACAATCTTGATTTACTCAAAGGTTCCAATGTTTATTTGGGATGAAGCCATTGCCGCTTGCTTGCTACACCAAAATCGTTCCTTATACACACCTCTCATGGAAAAACTCCATCGAACTTGTCCATAGCGAAAACGATCTCTCCTACCTTCGTGTGTTTGGTGCTTTGTGCTATCCAACAAATGACGGTCAAGATTTAGGTAAATTAAGAGCTAAAGCGGACATTGGAGTTTTGTTGGTTATGCATCAAACAAGAAGGGTTTCGAATCTACAACAAAAGAACTCGAGATATCATGGAAACTATTCACGTCACGTTCGATGAGTCGTCCGCAAATGGCTCCGGGACAATCAAGTTCGGACTCGCATCTCAACCTTCATTAACTAGTCTCATTAGTTCTTCTCTTGTACAAAATCCTCACCGACAACTCCTTATGTATCTCTTTCGGAAGATGATTTGAAGAAATTGTTTGATCCAATTTTTTATGAACACTATGAGCCAATTGCTAATGATCATCAAATCCATCAGCGAGGTGATCCTATCCACATCAATGGATTTAACCTTCGTTTCTATGTCATTAAGTCAAGAAGCGCTGCTGCGATCACTCTATCTCATCAACAAATCCTCAATCATCGAGTGTACATCATGGAATTGTATCCGCACCTATGATGGAGATAATCCCTTTGCTACTCCAGAAGATGCTCCTTTGAGAACATATTTACTCACGAAACATCATCGAACCATCTTCTTCGTAAGAAAACGACTCTGCTACTTGGGTTCCTCAACAACAACCACATGAACACCTTAGAAAATGGACACATGACCATCCATTGGACAACATCATTGGAAACCTCTCGTCGGTATCCACTCGTAAACAACTTGCAGCGATGCCTTATGGTGCTTCTTCAACTCCGTACTCTCTAAGATCGAACCAAAAGATGTTAAAGCGCGCCATGAATGAAGGCGGTGGTTCAATGCCATGCAAGAAGAAATTCATGAGTTTGATCGACTAGATGTATGGAATTAGTACACCGCTCCGGGCTGTGCTATGATCATTGCTCTAAAGTGGATCTTCAAAGTAAAACTTGATGAGCATGGTGATGTGTTAAAGAACAAGGCTCGATTGGTTGCAAAGGATATCGTCAAGAGGAGGTATTGACTTTGAAGAATTATTTGCTCCGGTTGCGTATCGAGGCAATCAGAATCTTCCTAGCTAATCTTGCAAGTAAGAACATGGTTGTCTATCGGATGGATGTAAAGCGGATTTTCTTAAAGGAGATCTTAAAGAAGTTGTTTCGTCGACCAACCGGAAGGTTTTGTGAATCGAGCATCCTACTCATGTCTATCGCTTGAAGAAGGCTCTTTACGGTTTGAAACAAGCTCAGGGGCATGGTATGATCACGCTATTAAAGTTTCTTCTATCTCTTGGATTGACAAAGGAAGCGATTGATCAACATTGTTCACCGAATGTCGAGCAAACATTTAATTCACGTTCAAATTTATGTTGATGATATTATTTTTGCCTCAGTGACTCAATGAATGTGACCGTTTTCTAATGAGATGGGTTCTAAATTTCAAATGTCTATGATGGGACAAATGTCATTTTCTTGGGATTACAAATTTCACAAAGTCCGGAGGCATTTTTATAAATCAATCTAAATATGCAAATGAAATTTTAAAGAAATTTGGATTTGATACTTGTGACACCGTTGACACTCCCATGGTAGAGCGTATCAAAGCGGATGAGGACCACTCGGGGATCATGGTAGATCAAACAAAATATCGTAGTATGATTGGATCCACGATGTACCTTCTTGCCGATGAGACCGGACATTACATTCGTTGTATGCATGTGCTAGATACCGGGCTAAGCCTACCAAAAGTACCTTGAAGCGGTTAAGCGGGTCTTCGGTATCTCAAGGAACCATCAATATGGGACTTTGGTACTGAAGGACACCGGTATGTCACTAACGACCTATGTAGATCTTGATCATGTAGGATGTCAAGATACACGTCGAAGCACGTCGGGGAGGTGCTCGGTTTTTGGGTGATAAGCTCGTGAGTGGTCTTCAAAGAAACAAATGAGTACTTCTATATCCTCTACAGAGGTGAATACATAGCCATGTCATCTTGTTGTCTTTGAAATCCTATGGATGAGATCCCAATTATCGACTATGGCTTTGAATTCAACAAAATTCCTACAGTATTGTGATAACAAAAGTGCCATTGCTCTCTCATGCAACAACGTTCAAAATTCAAGAGCAAAGCATATTGACATTCGACACCATTTCATCGGGGATCAAGTGGAGAACGGTGTGGTGGAACTTTATTTTGTTAGGATTGAATACCGATGTGACATCTTCACCAAAGCTCTTCCTAGAGAACGTTTTGAGTTTATCCTCCACGACTTGGTCTAAAGAGTCTACAACAGAAACACTCAAGCGTCTTCAAGAGGAAGGCGAGGAGTAAATGTTTTTCTTCATCCATCTCTTGTTAATATCTATTCAAAAAGCAAATAGAAAAATATAAAACTTTCAAAAATCCATAAAAAATTTTGAAAAACTCGAAAAATTTCTAAAACTATTGTCATTTTGTCTTCTTTTTCTTGATTCGATAATATCTACGGGGTCTTTGTGCTATCATTCAAAGAGTGACACGGGTCTTTAGATGTTGTTCGAATGTACATAAAAAAAATAAAAAAAAAATAAAAAAAAATAATTGAGAGAAAGAAAGACCAAGGCTTATAGTCATTTCGATCTATAACCCTTTTTAAAGAAAAACGAGCCATGCTTTATCCTATCTTTCAAATCTCATGCTCGATTCTAAAACAAATATTTGTTATCTTATTGAAAACTAATTAAAATAACTCGATCTCAATTTTGAAAATCATCTGGACTTGACATCTGTCAAAATCTCTATCTCTCAATCAACAACTTATGTCATTGATTGAGGGTGAGAATGATTTCATTTTAAATCAAAAGGTTATTTCTCATACAATTGGTTCAGACCATGGTTTATGTCATGTTTTCAAAAGATATTCAAGCATGTTTAATCGTTGGAGTTTAAAGTCTCAGATTTGATCCTTATCGGTTAGATGTTTTCATAAACAAGTCACAATTCTCCTCAAAAATATTTCAAAATCAATTTAAATCTACAGAGATCACAAATCTCAAATGATTTGAAAATTGTGATCGGGGAGAATTTGTGATTTAAATTAGTTTAAGCGATAATTCGATAAATGGTTTTATAGTGATCTACAAGCTCTCCTCCCGCATGTGCCAAACGATTTCAAATTTTCCATGCACATGTTGAGGGGAGCATCTATTCAAACCAAAAGGATTGAAACGTGATTGATTTGTTTCAATGTGCAGGTTTTCCCTAATATGTGCAAAACACTTTCAAATCTCTATGCACATATTGAGGGGGAGCAACTGTTTGAAAACTACATTATTTCCTAAAAATATCCTTAAAACAAAGTATGAAAAATACTAATTTTGATTAGGAAAGTGATGTTGATATCTTTTAGAAAATAGTAATCAAAGATGTGAATCCTTCCTCTTGCCTCCGTGTGCCAAAACGATTTCAAATACTCAATGCACATGTTGAGGGGGAGCTCTGTTTCTAAAAATATCAAAAACAACTCAGGTACAAAACGCTTTGATAATATATCACAAGTATCTGGATTGATTTTCAAATGGTTCCAATGGCAGATGAACAATACCAAAAAGACCAACCAAATTTACTTTGTGTATAGGGATATAAGGATGGTTAGGTTAGGTATTCGTTCCCACGATCCCGCCAGAGCCGGAGAGATCTACCCAGGGACAATCCACTAGATAGTGTAGAAGTCCTTAGGTATGATGAAATAAGGAGAAATGTGAGAAATGGGAATAGTGCGGACTGTGATAGAGCTAGAACTAGAATATACCCAACAAGGTTCTAGTTATGAAGTCTCGGTAAGCACTGAAGGGGTTGAAGAATGAAAAAGAATTAAATGTGAAAAGGGTGAAAAGAAATAGCTCTCCAATAATTCAACCTTAGAGGCGGCGGGTTCAATACATATACTCTGTTGGTTACTAAGGTAACACGGTGTTGAAGACAAGGCGTCATGGACCCAATGGACTTGCACTTCAACTTCCCAAACCACTCAAGTTCCTTTTAAAGGACTTGTTTCATTCTCACGGGAACCTACATAATCTATCAACCTTCTCTTAGAGTTTGTTGATATTGAAGAAGGAGACCCTCTCCACAGTCTCGAGCATAGGAACCAAATGTGCACAATTGAGTCTAGAGCCACTATATCATCAATAAATCTCTTTAGGACATTATCAATGAAGACTCTGTTTCACACAATGTGAAAAGAGATTATATTTAAGAGTCCCACGCATTATCCTTGTGGTATTGCGGAACATCCGAGTGATATGTAAACATATTCACAATGACGATGGAAAACCTTCTAGAGCCAACATCAAACAAGCTCTTGGTAGGTGGCATGTGATATCTATCAATAGATCAACCATGTGACAAGCGAACAAAAAGCGATGGGCGATTCAAAATTATGAATAAATCACAGTTCGGGGTTATGGATTGACGGATACCTTTGAAAAACCGGTCGTGTGCTTAAAATTCTTTTCTCAGCACATCAGCTGTGTATTAATATTTCAAAAATAAAGGTGTTTATGATTGATAATTGATTTTCCTTAAAACCTTCGTTGTATTGCAAAAACAATTTATTAACCAATACTCGATTGTTCTTCAAATCTCTTTCATCAATCGGTGAATCTCAAATTATTTGGTTCACTCACTCCGTGTTGTCTTCTTTGAGGCGTTCGGTCTTAGAAACGACTTGAGCAATTGCGAAACCTGTCAAGGAGATTCTTGAATTATACGATCGCAGGCGGTACTTGTCTTGATCAAGCGGGAACCGTGGGCGTGTACCTCAATTCAACGAAGTGATCAAAGACACTTTCGTGCGCTTTATTGCTAAGCTGTTGTATGCAGGTACACCGGCGTTTGCGGTGATCGTAATGGAGAGGTCAATCCATAGCCGCGTGCTCACACATCACATTCATCTCTAAAGAAATCATGATAAGTGCATCGGCGACTTTGATATTTTCACTCCATGCTTACCTTTCTGCTGCGCAAATATCTTGAATCAACTAAAGCTCCGCTACTACGATGAGAAGAAATCATGATCCGAATGTGAGCATGTCGGTCCAAATGTCACAACATCACATAATGTCAACACCACAAAGGAAGAGTGATTTATAGTGGCGATGATCTCAAAGGCGGCTCAAAACTCATTATCACGTGGATCATTAAAGACCTCCACTTGGATTATCCAAACATGCAAAATGAAGAATCAAAGACTACGAGCTACTGAGCAAGGAAAATTAACAAGAATTCAAGAACAATCTTAATGTAATATCATTTTGTATTCAATGTAATTTGAGGTGACCTCCTTGGGGAGATTGTTAGGATTTAGTAAATCCAGTTATTAAAGTGTCGGTCACCTCAAGTATATGTAATCGTTAGAAAGCTCGTAGTCGTAGTTATTTAATGTTAGATAGTATTTAGTTAAGTAACACCGTGGAGAACGGATGTGTCTTTACCCACTGTATGCCCGATCCACACCGTAGGTGGCGTTTATGTAAGAAACTAAAATACCCTCTACCTCACAAGGTAGAGGATTGGAGCTCATAATAATACTTTCATTTTCTCTCACTAAGTTCCCAAACCTCTAACTCTTTCTCTCTCTAAAAACCTTATAGTATACGCCTAGTTTGATCATGGTTTGATGTGTTTGTGAAATCCAATATATTACAATACGAAACATGAGCCAAGATATATTCGTGTATAGGCATTCCATTTTAGCTCGATACAAAATAGATAAACATATGTATGGGTCGTATGGTGTATGTCGAACAAGGTTCAAAACAGAAATTATACATGGGTAGAATATATAACCATTCCATTCGTTATTTCATGTGTTTCGTTTATGATTTTATGTGACATATCTTATCATTTTATGTGATGATTCTAGTCACATACATGCATTCGAATGGAGACCCATTTCACACGACAACAATCAAGAAAACAAAATAAGGAAATTTGAAAAGGGATTAGATGATACAAACCCGAGTAGTGTCGAATGGAAGGAAACAAGAGCCAAAGGACACACGACAAGGCCAAAACCAAACGGCCACACCTTCGATCTAAACCCACGACCAATCTCCTTTGCTTGCTTGCCTTTGTTGATCGAATAGAAGAAGAAAACCAAATGCCTGGCGTCACTTTGTGGGTGCTAGGGTTTTGTGTGTATGATAAATGTGTGAAATGGTAGGGTAAAATAAATGAGGTGAATTATGACAAGAGAGGGGGGGTTCAGCCGATCCAATGGGAGACTCCAAGACCAAATCAAATCTTAGATGGGCTTTTGAATTAGGTTGTATTGTGTTGTATAAACTTGTGTACATTTCGGCCCATGCAACATTTAACGTGTGATATATGTTTTAGGCGTAAATGTAAGTCGATTTCATTTATCTTGTATATTAGGTTTGGTAAATATTTACAAGTTAGGTTAGAATTACATTTAATGAGCTTGACGTATTTTAAGTATTTTATAAATATTAAATTTTAGGGTTTTACAACTCTTCCCCTCTAAAAGAAAATTTTCGTCCTCGAAAATTGTAATGAAGAACAGATGAAAGCAAAGGAGACATACCAGGCTTCGAAAGAAATGGGGATAACTTGCTCGCATCGATTCCTCGGTTTCCCAGGTAGCTTCACGCTCTAGGTGATTCTTCCAAAGAATTTTCATGAACGGAATGACCTTGTTTCTCATGACTCTATCTCGACGATCTAAAATAGCTTCGGGTTCCTCAGACAAAGACATATCAGGCTGAATCTGATCCAAAGGATAGGACACAACATGCAATGGATGATAATTGTATCCCCGCAGAAGAGATACATGGAAAACATCATGAACATGAGACAACTGAGGAGGTAGAGCTAAATGATAGGAAACCTCCCCAAATCGATCCAGAATCTCGTAAGGTCCAATAAATCGAGGACTAAGCTTGCCCTTGATCCCAAAATGCTTTACAGTACGGAACGGCGAACCCTTCAGAAATACACGATCTCCAACACGAAACTCCAAGTCACGTCGATGCTTATTAGCATAACTCTTCTGTCGAGAACGGGCCTCTTTCAACCTCTCTTTGGCAACCGCCACCTTTTCATTAGTAATCTCGATGATTTTCAGTCCCTCAATCAAACGTTCACCCACTTCATCCCAACAAATAGGTGCCCTACACTTCCTTCCATACAAAAGCTCATACGGTGTTGCCTTGATGCTAGCATGCCAACTATTGTTGTAGGAAAACTCCACCAAGCACAGATACTCATCCCAGTTTCGGTCACTCCAATGCACATGCCCTCAACATGTCCTCTAAAGTTTGAATGGTCCT
The DNA here is from genome assembly GCA_022545495.1 of Chrysanthemum lavandulifolium. Lineage (NCBI taxonomy): Eukaryota > Viridiplantae > Streptophyta > Magnoliopsida > Asterales > Asteraceae > Chrysanthemum > Chrysanthemum lavandulifolium. The sequence continues at coordinate 95,239,648 of CM040246.1, forward strand.
CTCCGTCTGACCATCTGTCTATGGATGAAAGGCGGTACTAAACTTGAGACGCGTACCCCAAGCTCTCTGTAGACTCTTCCAAAAACAAGAAGTAAACCGCGGATCTCTGTCTGAAACAATAGCGGTCGGAGTACCATGAAGTCTAACAATCTCCTGCTGAAACACCTCTACCAACCTAGCAATACGAAAGTCCTTCCGGATAGGTAAGAAATGAGCATGTTTGGTTAATCGATCAACAACCACCCAAATCGCATCATTTATTTTTCGAGTAGGAGGTAACCCCGTAACAAAATCCATGGAGATCTCTTCCCACTTCCAGCTAGGAATATCCAAAGGCTGCAACAAACCACTTGCTGACAGGTCATACACTTGGCTACAAAAGAAGCCACGTCTTAATTCATACCATTCCACCAAAAATGATGCTTAAGATCCTGGTACATCTTGGTAGAACCAGGATGGATAGTGAAGGGGGAACTATGAGCCTCAGACAAAACAGCTTCACGTAAAGCAGGATCATTCGGAACACAAAGCCGACCCTCAAACCATACCACACCAAAACCATCCACATTGAACTCCATCTGCTTACCCTCTTTGATATTCTAAACCACAGACCTAAGCTCAACATCATCCTTCTGAGCTTCCTTAATCTGTAGTATAAGATTGGACTTTATTTTCATACTAGCCCAATAGCCGTCGTAACCACGAATACAAAACTCCACATCCAACAGCTCTAAATCATGCAAAACCCTGGGCTTAATTTCCAAAGTAGCAATCATACCCGACTTCCGGCTCAGCGCATCAGCAACAACGTTCGCCTTTCCCGGATGGTATTGAATGTTCGTGTCGTAATCCTTAAGGAGTTCCAACCACCTTCTTTGTCTCATTTTAAGCTCCTTCTGGGTGAAGATATACTTTAAACTCTTGTGGTCAGTAAAGATATCACACGATTCACCATACAAGTAATGCCTCCAAATATTTAAGGCAAAAACAACCGTAACCAACTCTAGATCATGCGTTGGATAGTTCTCCTCATACGATTTAAATTGCCTCGAAGAATAAGCAATCACTTTACCATGCTGCATCTGGACACAACCCAAGCCTTTCTTTGACGTGTCACTATAAATCTGAAAGCCTCCAGAACCTGATGGAAGAGTTAGAATAGGCACCGATACCAACCTCTGCTTCAACTCCTCAAAAATCTTCTTACGCTCCTCCGTCCAAACAAACTTTTCACCTTTCCTCATCAGTTGCGTCAGGGGTAATGCCAACCAAGAGAAACCCTCAACAAACCGTTGATAGTAGCCAACAAGCCCTAGAAAACTCCTAACCTCCGTCACAGTAGTGGGTCTTGGCCACTTGGTGATCGCCTCAACCTTAGATGAGTCCATGGTGATACCATCAGCGGACACAACATGACCAAGGAAGGCAACTTGGCTCAACCAAAATTCACACTTGGAAAACTTGGCATACAACTTCTGCTGCCGAAGAGTCTCCAAAACAATACGGAGGTGTTGCTCGTGTTATTACTCACTCTTGTAGTAAACAAGAATATCATCGACGAAGACAATCACAAACGTGTCGAGTTACTCGTGGAACACCCAATTCATAAGGTCCATGAAAATAGCAGGAGCATTAGTCAGGCCGAAAGGCATAACCAGAAACTCGTAATGACCATAACAGGTATGGAACGTGGTCTTAGGAACATCTTGCTCCTTCACATGCAATTAATGATAACCGGATCTCAAATCAATCTTCAAAAAGAATTTGGCTCCCTACAACTGGTCAAACAGATCGTCGATACGCGGAAGAGGATAACGATTATGGATGGTGATTCGGTTAAGCTCAAGATAATCAATGCACAAACGCATACTCCTGTCCTTCTTCTTAACGAATAGAATAGTTGCACCCCAAGGAGAAACACTGTGTCGGATGAAACCATTCTCCAAGAGTTCCTGTAACTGCTCCTTCAACTCCTTTAATTCAATAGGCGCCATACGGTAAGGAGCTTTTGAAATAGGCTTGGCACCAGGAATCAACTCGACGCCAAATTCGACTTCCCTAGCCGGAGGAATACCAGGAAGTTCGTCGGGAAACACATCAGAAAATTCACGGACAACGGAAATACTTTCAATACTTGGAACTTCCAAAGAAATATCTTTAATGGGTTCCAGGAAACCTTGGCAACCATGAGAAATCAGAGTTCAGGCTTTCATGGCCGAAATAATCTTAGCAAATTTGAGAGGTTGAGAACCATGATAAACAAAATCGGGATGATAAATATCGCCAAAGATCACATTTCTGGCATGACAGTCAATAGTAGCTCTATGCGAAGCCAACCAGTCCATACCAAGAATCACATCGAAGTCAATCATATCCAAAGGAAGTAGATTTGTCGGAGGAATGCCGTCGTCAAATCGTAAAAGACAATTCACAAATTCATGATCGATAATTACGTGGTTTTTCATTGGTGTGGAAATGGATAAATGATTTGTTAATGGTGTTGGGGTCATATTAAGTTTCTTGGCAAATGTTACATATATACTGGAATGAGTGGCACCGGTATCAAATAATGCAAAAACAGTGCGATCGCCAAAGTAAAGAATGCCGGTAATGGTACCTGAAGAGTTCGCCGCCTGATCACTAGTAGTAGCATAAAAACGACCCATAGTAGGAGTTGGCCTAGCCGTGTTCACCGGTGAAATGTGCTTCCCCTGAGTAGGGGTGTTATCGGGTCGGGTTGTCGGGTTATCGGGTCGGGTTGATTCGGGTTGTGCTGTCTCAAAATTTGACCCTAACCCGACCCTATAAGCTATCGGGTTATCATGTTTCAGGTCCAAACGGGTCGGGTTGATTCGGGTTGGGTTGTCGGGTTGGTATCGAGTTATGGCAAGTATGCTTGACTCTAACATAAAATAAAGCACAATGTAATAAAATTGGATTATACAGACATTGTAGTATTGTACACATTTTGGTAACTAGATCTTGGGTTAAATTACTTTATTGTGTCTTAGCTAATAGTAGCAATATGTGATTCTATTCAATGATACTCCGTAATATGTGAATCCACTAAATCATGTGGTATGAGTTATTTGATAAAATGACCATGCATTATTACATGCATTATTATTTGTGAATTCATAATAATATGTGACATGTAAAGAAAAGTGCGATAGCCTAAGAAAGAATACTTGACTTAAAAACAAGTGCAATAAGAAAACAAAAGTGCGAGAGGAAAAAATAAGTGTAGCATGCTAGATAAAAATTAACAATGTTAGTTAAGCTAGATAACAAGTGAATGTTAGCACGCTAGATAAAAAACATGATTACCAAGTTTGCAAGGTCCTCATTCATAAACAATGAAAGCTGCAGTAGGCAAATGCAATTTAAACAAAAAGCATTTTGGCCTAAAATGACTATCGCAGAGCTAGCCAATTCAAGGTGCAATTCATGAATTCACAACTATTGGGTTAGATTTTATCGGCCTAAACTGAAAAACAATAGAAAGCCTTATACATATTATCGGGTTATCGGGTTGAACCCGAACCCGATAAAATATGAAAAAATAACCCTAACCCGACCCTATAAGGCTATCGGGTTGGTCGGGTTGACCCGATAGACCCGATAAGCCGTGTTGAACCCGAATAAACCCGACCCTATAAGGCTTTATCGGGTTCGGGTCGGGTCGGGTCAACCTATTTGACACCCCTACCCCTGAGTACAATCCCTCACCTTGTGGGCAGTGCACCCACAAGAGAAACATCCTCCGGTAAGCATGTGACAAGCGCTCGGGTGAGGCTTTCCACAAGTAGCACTAAGTGGTGGGGGAGGCAAAGTCTTCGTAGGCCTCCTTTAAGCTGAAGAACCTGCAGCACGATCCTGCTGAGAACCCGAGTCGTGATCTCAGGCGGCGTTGATTGTTGTCACCATGACCACGGCGGTCATTCCAGTCCTACCAATCACCCTCGGTCACGACCCCAGACTCGTGGCGCCTCGAATCAAAACCCGATCCTGCCGACCCTATGCTCGACCACGGTCCCGGCGACCCCGTGCTCATAACCACGGTCACGACAACCCCTCGCTCATAACCACGGTCCCGACGACCCCTATGCGCATAGCCCTGATCTTGACGACCCCTGAAATTAACTCGGTCACCATCTTTGCCCCTCTTATTCGAACCCCTATCAGAATGAAGTAACTCAATGTTGCAGGCCGCATCCGCAACTAGTGCCACATCGGCGTAATCATTATTAATGAGCCGATCCAGAACCCACTTCTTCAAACCCCACTTGAAGTGCCTAGCCTGCCTCTGAGCATCACCAGCAACAGTCCCACAAAACTAGCTAACCTCAAAAACCGCTGCATGTACTCACTAGATGATTCCCGATCAAACTGATAAATAGCCCCATACTCGCGCTCATACCTTTGCTGCTCAGAGTCGGGAAAATACTGCTTATAGAAGATTTCACAAAAATTATTCCATGAACAAGTGTCAACAAAATCCTCCTCCTTAGCCAAAATATATGCTTTCCACCAATTCAACGCATCCCTTCCAACTGAAAGTAGCCAACGCGTCTTAAATTCATCAAGACAATCTAAGACCTTGAACAACTTCTCCATATAGGTGATCCAATCTTACGCATCCTTGGGGTGGCGGCGGATCGGAAAGAAATAGGCTTAAGCTTAGTGAACCTCTCAATCAAACATGAATACCAATAGGTGGAGCACCACCACCAACTACGAACCGACACCATTCACGATGTTATTGGTGATAGTGGTCATCAACTCGTGAGAGAGATTCGAAGAGCATTAGCCAAGGCACGGGCTTCCATGGCCTCAAAGTCAGGGGCATCATCCCCATTAAGATCACCATTTCTACGCGTCAAAACCATCTGAACGATTATCAAAAAGATTAGCATGGTCAGAAAACAAGAAGAAAACATGAAAGGAAATGACGGAAATGAAACCTAAAGTCTACCAAAATCCTCACCAGTTAAAGCCTAAGCTCTAAGGGTCAAATCCTAGGGTCCATATGTCACAGATCATAACTACAAGTCGTAACCTGGGCTCTAATACCATAATTGTAACACCCTAACCCGACAAGGGTAGAAGCATCACAGTATGGTGTCGTATCAAAGCATACATAATGAACATAAAGCAACAACGGAAGTCTTAAACATAAATAATCAAAGGAGTTAAGTCAACACGACTTAAACAATACATAAGTCCATGAAAAGGAAATGCTCTAAGGAAAGAAATAACGACAATCCAAGTCTAAATAAATGTCATAATATAAGTAAATGGAATCTAAGATGACTAGGGTCAAGGTCTCCACATAAGCTCATCACTCAACCCAAAGCAAATCCCCAGCTCCTAGCTTAGATGCATGCCGCAGGAAAAGAAAATGTGGCTGAGCTTAAAAAGCCCAGTGAACAGATATATATAACAAAATGAATAATCAAACGATAAGAAACGACAGTAATATAGCATGTGGTGCATTAGGGAAAATCATAAGGCATAATCAAAAAGGATAATGAAATGAAAAGAAATGTCAGTAACCTACCACGAGCCCAAACAAAACATATCATATCATATAACATAAGTAACCAAGGGAGTGATCAGCTCCTAAAATGTGAAAGACGTGTATTGCACACAACATCAGTCACCAGATAAATCATAAAATATCATATCATAACATATCATAACTAATCTAGGATGCATCCATACGCCCCTGTACAAATCATAGTGGCCATAATAGTTATAATAAAGCGTGCATAATAATATCACAAAAGGGGACGGTGTGGAACATCACTCAACCACACTAGAGTCATGCCATTGGTGCATCAATGACACGGCCATTTTACCTTCATGGCTAGGAAAATGGCTCGGGTATTAAACTGAAAGGTCAAATGAATGTCATAATCTAAAGGTTTATGTTAAAGGTTCAAAGCAAGGTTCAATATCAAAAGGTTCACAATTCTAATGGAGCATAGCAAAGGTCATATAAGGGAACCCTAATAGTAAAGCTCAGAGCAAAGGCAATACAATCATGTTGATACCAAAAGATGTGTAATAATCATGAGAAAACTTAAGAGATAAGGTCAGAATATCTGTACCTTATTCAACAGCAAGAAAACAAAAATAGATGAATCAAGAGAGGGCGGAAGATCACTCCTACCTCGAGGTATCTACAGAAGTGAAACGATATACATTTATTAGATGTAGTTAAAGTGTTTTATTCCGATTAAGTCTTTTAAGGTTTATGAGAATATTTCCATTTTTAGTAAGTTTCCAAATATAGTAACTTAACCATTTTAAGTAACTTTCTATTTTAGGCAGCTTTCTATTTTTGACAGGTTTCCCGATTTAGTAAGTTTCCATATTAAGTAACTTTTCGAAAATAGCAGTTTTCCATAATTAGTAGGTTTAGTCATTCATGATGTAATTTATGTCAAATTAGGTTAAAACGATGAAAATGATTTTCATTATAGTTTAGGGTTCATTTATGACAAGTTACAATAGTTTAGGGTCTAAACTGTCATTATTACAAAGTATAGGGTTTAAAGTGTAAATATTGCAAGTTTACTCATTTTACAAATTTAACTCCTTATCATGTCATTTTAACTCCTAGGCTCCCTCATGTTTTATTATTTACGAAATCAACCTTTAACTTTTATTAAATTGAAAAACTTTGAAACCCTAAACCTATGTCGATTACCATTTCATTTAAGCAATTCGAAACCCTAAACCTAACAAGTTATACGACTCCTCTTTGTGACACCTAGGTCGAGACATGCCAAATCCATTTCACTCCACACGACACAAACCAAAAGTAATTTGAGACATGTTATGATTTAAAGATGATACGAAACATGAGCCAAGATATATTCGTGTATATGCGTTCCATTTTAGCTCGATACAAAATAGATAAACATATGTATGGGTCGTATGGTGTATGTCGAACAAGGTTCAAAACAGAAATTATACATGGGTCGAATATATAGCCATTCAATCATTATTTCATGTGTTTCATTTATGATTTTATGTGACGTATCTTATCATTTTATGTGATGATTCTAGTCATTACATGCATTCTAATGGAAACCCATTTCACACGACAACAATCAAGAAAACAAAAGAAGGAAAATTGAAAAGGATTAGATGATACAAACCCTAGTAGTGTCGAATGGAAGGAAACAAGAGCCAAGGGACATACGACAAGGCCAAAACCAAACAGCCACACCTTCGATCTAAACCCACGACCAATCTCCTTTGCTTGCTTGCCTTTGTTGATCGAATGGAAGAAGAAAACCAAATGCTTGCCGTCACTATGTGGGGTGCTAGGGTTTTATGTGTGTGATAAATGTGTGAAATGCTAGGGAAAAATAAATGAGGTGTGTTGTGATAAGAGGGGGGTTTGGTCAATCCAATGGGAGACTCCAAGGCCAAATCAAATCTTAGATGGGCTTTTGAATTAGGTTGTATTGTGTTGTATAAACTTGTGTACATTTCGGCCCATGCAACATTTAACGTGTGATATATGTTTTAGACGTAAATGTAAGTCGATTTCATTTATCTTGTATATTAGGTTTGGTAAATATTTACAATTTAGGTTAGAATTACATTTAATGAGCTTGACGTATTTTACGTATTTTATAAATATTAAATTTGAGGGGCAAAATAGTCTTTTTACACGTTTTAGCTTTTTAGGGTTTTACAGGGGGAGCTTGGGCTTGTTTGCTTGTCGACCAAGTCAAGGCTCAATCAAAGGGTCATTTGTTTTGACTATAAAACAAAACGCATCTTACACCCCATTCTGATGAAAAAAACATGCCTAACTCGATCCTAATTCATGCTTCAATACCCAATCGATTTACTACAGTTGATTAGGGTTTTAAGTCGTGTTTGGTTCCTAAACTTGCATTAATTCTTTTGATTCAAGTTTTAGGTTTGATTGTTTGGTGACTACTTGTTCTTGTGTTTCATGGTCGACATAAAGAACAACAAGTTGAGTTTTGGTTTTGGTCTTATCGGACAACAAAGGAGAAAGATATCGGACAAATATTGTCCGATATCGTAATGAGGAAAACGACTTCTCGGTGTCTCGGTGATCTCAGGCGATTCGAGCTTTGTCTTTTGGGTTTTCTTGTTCGTGAGTTATTCAAGTGATTATCAAAGGGTTGATTATGTGTCGTTCTCGACTAGCTCATTATCGAATGTGCTTGTTTTATGTGTTGTATGTGATACTCGTAGAGATATCTACTTTAGATACTTTAGGTTTCTTATGGTTTCTTTGTTCGTTCACTTGCGTTCAATTGACGCCAAAGGTTAGTTTCCAATTTACCTTTTTTATCAATTGTTTATTAAATACGTTTTAACCTAATTGCGATAACTAGATCCAATTCCATTGCGTACTCGTATGCGTTACTTGGCTAACGTAGTTCTAAAATCCCAACAGTGGCATCACGAGCCATCTCGTTTTTGCGATTATGGGTTACACGTTTTTTTTAATAAATATGTTTAAAATGCTGCATGAAACTAATTTAGTTATTCGTTTTATTTTGTTTTGACTACTATATGCAATAATTGTCAATTTTTAAATAAAAAATAACTAGTCACACAAAAATTAGAATTAATTTGTTAATTAGAATTAAATTTGTTAATTAGAATTAAATTTGTTAATTAGAATTACTTGTTAATTAGAATTAATTAATTGTTAATTATAATTATATTGATAATTAGAATTACATATTGTTTATTAAATACATAAAATTGCGTAATTCCTTGTTAATTAAGATTGCCATGCTTTTTATGTGTTTTTCGGCCACAAGACCTACTCAATTGCTTTTAAGTGATGTATGGGGCGATCTAGGTTTCATACCTAGTGACGGTCTTATGGTTCTCCGTTTGTGGAAGACTCGCAAGAGAACTCGGAACAATATGTGTTATATATATTGATGTTTATGTTTATATGTTTGTGATTCCATTATGTGCATTATTGTTACTTACTTTGTCACCTAATTGTATGCAATATAGAATAATACAGTACATATCGTAACCATAACATTAATATTGGTGTTTATTTACACGCCTAAATATCATGCTTATTGTGACCTGCTATTTGATTTGTGGAAAATAATTTTTGTTAAATAAAGTGACCTAAACTATTGAAACAAGTTTTTCATTAATTTAAAAACTAGGCGCTATGGACACTTGGGATGTATGGCTCACCCACTAGAACAAACTAAAAAGGGGGTTTAAAGAGGTACGCAAAGTCACATCGAAGGATGTCTTGGTTATTGCTTCAGCGCTTACCTGGTCCTCTGCCTCCCTGTGCGTTCGATTGGAGCTACCGTGAACCATGATGATCACTTCAGTGTCATTACCAAAAGGTTTTAAAATTAGTGTTACAAAGTTGTTTTGCATGCTTCTTTGTACACGACCTTTACCACATTTATGTGCATACCTATTTGTTAATTTTATGTCTATGTCATCCAACTATGAACACGTGCATTTGGATTGACTTATCTGGTCAGACCTAAGGGCCTTTCCAACCCATGGTAATTATTTCGCTTTGGTCAGACCTCTGGTTATTTTTACACGTTCATACTTGGTCGACTTATTTCGAGTTGGCTTGGTCAGACCTCGAACCCGAGGCATATGATGAGAACTAAATATGCTCATGACATTATTACTTGTCTACTGATGTCTTGACCAGTCTCATAAATATAAGAGTTGCATTATGAAATTAACGCTCGTCGCTTACCTCTTGTCCTATTTTTTTACGCCATGGTCAGACCTTTGATAATTAAGTGGGAGTGCAAGATGGATCTTAGTCTTAATTAGTAATTAATTGGTTAGTTAATTCTTTTAAGAATGTAATTATTGAAAATACTATAATTGAACTTCCTGTATTCTGATTAATTGTGTTATTGCAACATAATTCGTAAACAAGTTGTTTTTCTTTAAGGTCAAACTTGGTGTATTTTCCTGGTAAGAAGAGTGAGACTTATTTCTATCTTTTCTCCTTAGTTGACAAAGTAAGATAGGATTACAAACTGTTAAAGTCACTGATAATCTTTCATTACCCTTTTGTGGTTTAGAAATTATTGAAAGATAGAATATTTTGTGTAACTAGAAAACATTGTGTTTATAGCTACCAAAATAAATGACATCCTGCACTTGTCACGATGTATGAGTTTAATCCGCAAAGAGTAAAGAAATTACTAGAATATTTGCTAGGTAATCTTCTTGGACTCTTATTATTCCTAAAGTGCTAATTACCCTTGGGGCTATGTAGACGATAAAGGAGGAATTGCATGCTAAAGATTCAAGTTAATTGAATGTAAGAATGGCTAGTCCATTATCTACAATAAGTAGGACTTCATATACTATGTTCAATACTTAAGTGCATTGCTACTCGTAGGCATTTGAAGAGAATGAGAAAGTGTATAAAACTGCTATATGCTTTCTACTGAAAAAATGTAACACTTACAATGTTGACAAATCCAGTGGGAGCAATTGCATTTTATTACTGAAATAACATTCATGTAATGTTGTTAATTTCAGTGGGAGCTACGGGATTTATTTCCTTGTTAGTCATCCATATCATTTCAAACTTGCTTTGAAATAATTCATTACTTTCCGAATATGAACGACTATTTCTTAAAGTAAAATTGCATTTTATTTTAAAAGATAACACATTGCTTTCCCGTTGTCGTTTCCTGAAGCGTTATCTATAGAATAATAATCCACAATTCCTTATTACAGGTTATGGTTCTGACACTACTTATAATATCTATGACATTATCATATTGTTTACACAAAACAAATCACATTTTGTTTGTTTTCATAATATGATGTTGTACGTTACACAAGTGGGAGAAATCTCAAAGTGTGTGCAAGGAACAACAATATTATTGGTATCTCTTAACCGCAAGGTAAAGGAAACTAATAATTCTACTAGGACTTAAACACGTTAGATGTTTAATCCCCTACTACATGTAAATAAGAATTCTACTAGGACTTAAACACGTGAGATGTTTATTGCCCTACTACATTCTAATAATGATTCTACTAGGACTTGAACATGCTAGATGTTTGTTGCCCTACTACATTCTAATGTCATGATATAATATAAAGATACTTCAATATTTGACTACATGTTTTAGTCAACATAATTATGGTTATATGATAATGATCATAATTCTGAAGTATAAAATTAACTTGCAAATACTATAGAACTCAAGAGTTTGCGTTCATGATTACTTTTGTTAGTATAATTATGCTTACATGTTAAGACATAATTATAAAGTCCTTGAATTTATCAATGACTTATAACATAAAGTATATATAGTAAAATTGTTATGTCTTCTAATTAACACATAAACATAAGGCCTTTGAATTATTCAAAGACTTGTAATGTAATATTGACATGTTCTATTTTCTTGTAAATACATGAACATATAATGCTTGAACAATTATGTCTTCTTGTGAACACGTGAACATACGGTTCTTGTATTGTTCAATGAATATACATTATTGCATGCACTTGGTTTGTAAATACTTTATAAGCAATTTGGCTCGACCCAATTGACAAGTATTTGGTCCAAAGAGAACTAAGTTATCTATGCAATTCTGATATAGTTTCACAATTCAAATACTCATAGAATACCACTTCATTATGGTATGTCTAATGTGTTAGATCAAACCTTATTCATATTGTTTGGTTCATGATAGCTTTAATTGCTCTACCTCCAAAACATATCAATGTTAGAAATTGCGTGTGTCATGGATACACTCAATATATTTCAAACCTAGAAGGTACTCAAGACAACCCATAACTGAAAACCCTAATTCATTAAGGATTTGAGGTTTTCCACTCAAACCAATCGAATCATAAACCCTTTTGGATTTTTGATTATTCTACACTTCCTAGCTTGAAGATTGTAGTTTTGTGTTCTTCCTAGCTTGACGAAACACAAAACTGTTGCTAGAAATTTTGGTTAAAGAGTGATACGAAATTAGAGTTTTTCTATAAACCCTAATTGAGTTGTTGGAAGAAATTCAATTATTTCTTCATTTAAGTTCTTAATTTGTTAAAATCTTATGAAGCATTATATTAACAAATCTTGAGATGAGAACTTAAAATGTATTTTGTGGTTCTCCATTGTAAGCTCCGGAAAATTTCAATGTACTTAAAGCTCTAATCAGAAATTAAGCACGATTTAATATATCATGAAAATTTTCTAAACATTACATTTGCATATCGTTTGGCATATGCATGATCAACGCAACTTGAGCGTTCATAAATATACCGTTTTGATCAGAATGAAATTCCCCACGATCCTGATAACCTTAAAACAAGTATCGAATACGTAAAAATTTATAAAAATGCGAGTTTAATTATAATAAAAATATATTAAAATTCGTATTGGGCCTCGGAACTCATTGGACTTTTTACCACCTCGTGACCCAACCCAACTTGTCAATGGGCCTCATATCCGAACCAAGCCCACACCATTTTTGTTATTTGGGCCTCTTTAACTACTCAAGCCCAACATGTTGATATTTCCTTTGGGCTTAGTCTTTGTACTCGAACCCACAACCAAGCCCGAACACCCTAAGTTCTTTTTGGCCTAGCTACTAGCCCAACACACTCAATGTAACAAAATTTGAAGATTGTGATACTACTTTTTCTGTTGTCTTGCAACCGTTCGAACCAAAGAAGTAATAACACCATTCAAGTAGAACCTTTCCCTTCCAATTCTTTTGTAACCGGTCGACAAATACTAGTCACAAACAAGCCAAACTAAAACTCTTCCTAGGATGCCAAGATGGCTCGTGTAGGAGAAAAGGGGACAAGAACTTAACCAACTAGCCACCTAGATTCTTAGGCTAATATTAAAACCACACCCTAAACACCCTTGACCATTCTTTGACCTTTAAAACCAAAGGACCTTGTGTTTTGTTGTATGTGACACCACATTACCACACCTAACTTTCATTTGAAATGGACATACACCTTGACCAAATTCAAAGTAACATGTTGCTAATTAAGCTACAACCTAGAACACCTAAGGATAAACAAATGTTAAGACCATGCTTGTAACTTTCTTAAATACCACTTCAAACACATGACTAAATCACAAACTCACAAGCTCATAACTTCACTCAAACACTTACACTCCTAAGATTAATCGACCATAGTGGTAACGAGTAGGAAAGAAAAACAAAAACATTGTGTCGCAAGAGGCTAGGGAGACTTGGATAGGAATAAGAATACGGGATAAAATTTATAAGGAGAACACGGGGTAGAATTGGAAGCACCATTTCATCGATCATCACCACTCGTAAGAGTGATTGTAAGTCATTTCCAACCCATTTCCATTTTGTTTTTATTGTTTACACTTAAGATACACACGTAGTGGATGTTGTACGCATCATTTCATAAACCAACCACAAGATTTTACATGTTATGGCTCAACTAGACATCTAAACGTGTGATAATATTAGCATAAGACACATGAAACTCGACACAATACTCGAACACCTTGTTAAACTTACGTAGCACTAATCGGGCCTAAAGCCCAATACGTAAGCCCATAAAGCCCAAATTAAGTCCAATGAGAGTCCAATCCGGCCCAATGAGTTAATAATAAGCTATTAAGCACTAAAAATAAGTTGGAAAATAAGTTGAAATCAATTTGCAAAGTTTTCGTTTTATAAAAATGATTTTCGGATTAGATTTGCAAAAATATGAGACCTAGGGTCGAAATGGTAACTTCTTTAAAAACTAAAGGGGAGAATATATACATAAAAAGTATTTTATGAAAAGTATAGGGACCGAAAATGTCTATTTTGAAAGTATAAGGGTAATGTGTACGTGCATGCGCACGCATTGAAACCACAAGGACCGAATATGTAATAAGCTCAAACTAGTTATAATATAAGTTTTGGGCTAAAAGTGTAAAATAAGAAAAATGAAGGTTTAAAGCGTATAAATTGAACTAGGAGGACTGTTTTTGTAAATTCAGTTTTACCAAAGGATGGAAAATGTCATTTCTGAAAGTTTTGATATAAAATATGTTTTGGATAGAAAGTGTAAACTTCTCAAACTTGAGGGACTAAACTTGTACTTTTTGTAACTTGAGGGTAAAAAGTGTAAATTCGGGAAAAGTTTAGAAAAACTTACAATCTTATCATAACCGTAAAAGCAGTATTTTGATCAAATGAACGTATTATTTTCGGATATTGATAAGTGTATATATATATATATATATATATATATATATATATATATACTTAATCCGATAAAACACACGGGAATCTAAACAAGTTAAAATACTCAACAAATCCATTAAGATCACAACGGGGAAAACATTTCACTTATGCGTAAGTGAGGATCATTAATTAAGGCAATGTAGCAAATAAATTAACTTAAAACGTTAAGCACGCACGCACACTATTGGATTGGACAATCCAATGATCTATTGAATAAAAATATTCAATACTCTATTATTTTGGTCGCGAACCAAAATGCTCATTTACTGAGACTCGCCATCTCATCATTCTTAGGTTTCAGTTTGGAACCTCCGCTACATTGTGTTTGATCTATTTGTACGTGTTCATTTTCATCAAGGTGAGTTCATAGCCTCGCTTTTACTTTATTTTTATAAACCCCGCGAGGGAGATACATGCTCTAAACTAGAAAACAAGGTTTTTCATAAATGCTCTATCTTCTTGATTATTGGTACTGTCTAAGTATTTAGCCACAAGTCCCCTGATCATGAACCATTATTCACCGCGAGTGAACTTAGATATCATGAATAGTACTATGGGGATTAACGACCCCGTTTCGGTTATAGAGAAATAACCGGGGCGCACCATATTGAATTTCTTTAGGTAATTGGCTATTACCTCCTTTGGGGCATACTTACGTACACGGGTAATTCGGTGTATGCATTTGAGTTTTGGTTTCATGAGCTTAGCGCATAATAATATGTGATTTTTCTTATGATATTGTTAGTTTACATTGATCATGCTCATATACTTGTGTTCAACTATTTTAAACCTATGAATTTCGCTCAACATTTTTGTTGACCTTTTTAAGCATGTTATCTCAGGTAATCAGTGAAGAGTATGACCAAGGCGCGGAACGGGGCATGGCAAAGCTTATCTGGTGGTGTAAAACATAAAAGTTGTCATTTCTTTCAAACTCATGATCTATCTTTTGGGAAAAACACTCGATCTATTTACAATGTTTTGTAACAACTATGAGTTTTCGATGAATGATAACTATTTTAATAAAACGTCTCTTTCGAGTCGTTTTCTATAATTATTGACTATGATCGACATTCAAGTAACACCCGAATTAGTCTTCCGATGTCATTAAGATTTTGGGGTGTTACACCCATAAAGAACAATTTATTGTTGCTTAAATACTTAGTATTTAGAGAATTGCTTTACTTACAAAAGTAAGTAGGAGTATATACATATCTCAAAGTTTTTGAGAACAAAATACTTAACCTTCTAAAATCCACTTATTAATGTCATACTAAGGTTAAACATGAAAATTTTGGTCAAGTATAATGTTACTTTCATTCATAAATGTCACACCCCAATTTACTTTTTGCGTGGAATGGAATTCTCGGGATAGACCGTCATAGCACCACAATCACGAGTTACATTGAACGACCTAAAGTGTCGTTTGAAAAGAACATCGTTTGATTTAATAAAATAATCGAGTTTACAAAGTATAGGTCCCAAAAGTTTATAAAATTTGCGGAAATATAAATATATTACAAGTCCAAACGATGGTTTTAAAAGAAAGTGCCATAATGTACAATGATGTAAGTCGCCTTGCGACTAAAAGGGGTTCCTTAACCATGCCATGATGAGTATGCCTTAGTTACACGAAAATACATTGCTAAAACGGTCAACAATAATGTTGGTGAGAATTCATAGGTTTATGTAAATGTTTTATACGACTACGCAAGTATAGATCGTATGACAATCAAGTCACATAAAATGTTACAGTATGACAATCATGTCACATAAAATGTTACAATTGCTTAAGCGCATGATAATCAAGCTCGACCGATGTATGCCCCAACAGAGTGTCTTGCCAAACAACTCTAATAATGTTTATGAATGAAATGCATCCGTATGACTAGTTGGGATTCACCAACCCGGATGGAGGCGTCACCCTCGATAGATCTATCCACTCACACACGCTTCTAGGAAATTAACGGCTCATGCATATGAAGTGGGGACTTTTAACTGGCAACGTGTAACTCAAGCAATGTAAATGAATTTAACATACTTGGTATCGTAATAAAAATGTTGTGCAATGTATTCTCCCCCGTAGGTTTGAAATAATGTAAAAACTTGTAAAACGGGGCTATGAAAACTCACTTGGTAAACTGGCATGATGACAAGAGTGAGTACACTGAGATGTATCGTGATGCTTTAATCTGGACCTATTACGAATGATATGATATGTAATGAGTTATGATGTAATGTTATGCATGCATTTCGTATGTTATTTATACCATTTGCGAGTTTTGAAAAATATTACTTATCGTCGAAAAATACTCTTTTGACGTCTTGACCATTCAAAATCACTTTACAAGTATTTACGTCAAAATGTCATCCTACAATGGTTTCGTAATGGTTTATAGTGAAATCATCACTTTTCGTCGTAAAATAAAGTCATCGGAAATTTCATGAAAGTGACAAAAAATGGCTTCGAAAAGTTAGTCGTAAAATTGTGTACGTTGAACGTTAGGAAACGAACTCGACGGTTTTGGAAAGTTTGTATCAAAATCTAGAAGTTTCAGTTCAGGAGTTTTCGACATAAAGGTCTCGAACATAAAGATAATAAGGGTTAAAGATGGTGATTTTGTCTAATTGTTGTGTAAAAGTGAGTTTCGCCAAGTTTAAGCATCCGTAAATAATTTATTAAAACTCCGCTATACAAACGGTTGGTCGTTTTAGAAAATATGCTTGGTGATCTTGATTTTACTAGAAGACATTTCGTTTCAAAAATTTCTACATCATAGTTAAAAAACAGTCAACATGGTCATTTTAGTTACCGTAACACTTATCTCGTAAAAATAATATAGTTTTTCTAAAAATAATAGTTACGGCAAGTTTATGAAAACGTGCATATCTTAGTCGTTTCAAATCCGCTTTCACGATTATATGTCCTTAGCTTCGTATCAAAGTATACTAATATATTTTTGATAAGTCGAAATAATTTGTAAAGCTTGAGGCTCGTTTTTGACTCGTACAAGATAAAAATAGTATCTTGAAATTTCGAAAATATATATTTCGTCGTCAAACTTTAAAAATTCATAACTTCTTCGTTATAACTCCGTTTTATTCCGTTCAAGCGGCCACGGATTCGTTTTAAAGTATATTTTCTAAATATCAAGGCCAAAATTTCGTGCCTACTTTCGGATTTTCCAGAAAAGTAAAACAAGGACAGAACACATTTTATACTTACCGAAAATAGTTTTTATCGTACTAAACCTATTCCAATCCCTTCAAATCAACTCCAAAGCTAATCTAATCCTACCATACACCTTCTTATGGTGTCATGGGTTCCTAGACATCATCAAGACCAACATATACCAAGGGGATAATTATAGGATGACCTTTATATATAATAAACTCTAAAAATCATGTAAAAATGGTATAATCAACATAAGTCTTGCATGCTTGCTCCAAAAATGAAGAGATACTTATGAAATGAAAAGGAAAGATGAAAAATATAAATGATATGCTTACAAGTTAATATGATGAGGTGCAAAGAACCAAGGTTTAACTTAAACACCCAAGGTTTTATTTCAAAACCTTAATGAGAGTGTTATCTAGATTGTGATTACTTGAGCTTGTAAAGATTTTGTGATCCCTTCAAAACACCTTATAGAACCGGTTGGAGAGGAAGAAGAAACCAAGAGAGAAATGTTTTACTAACTCTTGTGAATTATTGATTGAATGAAAGGAATGAGTGAACTTGGAGTATAATTCTATACTTATTGAAAATTTTACCAACTTGATAAATGCAAACCTCCCTTGGTCGGCCAAGGGGAGGGATTGCAAGATATATTTTTTCTCTTTTACTTGAATAAAATTGTTAATAAGTGTAAGAAAATGTTAATATTAATAATTTGTAAGAATTGTATATACTTTAGTGTTTTAAGGAAATTTTAGGTAAAAGTAATTTTGAATAGATCAAAGTAGAATATAATGATATCATAAAATTGTAAAATACATTCCTTGTGAAATTTGAGCGATATAATAATTATCGTGTAGTTTTTAAGAAAAGTGTCGTAATAATATAACTTTAACGATTTATATACGAAATAAATTTAAAACACTAGGTAAACTCAAAATATAGTTTTTATAAACTAAATGTAAGTATAAAAATATATCGGGATCATTTTTGGAAGTAACGGATTAAATGTTCAAAATAATAACTCACGCGATAACGTTTATTTAATATAAAATTTACGCGTTTAATGTGAAATGCAATGTCATGAATGAACTAACAGATGCAAATGATGCTAATGAAATGTATACTAAACTTAGTCCATATGAAATGTTCGTGATGATATGATCATGAATTACCGCTAAACCATAAAGGTTACGCGAATTTGGAACACGAAACCTAGTTTACGATACATGTTGAAATAGTGAAGCATGAATTGTTTTGAGAAATGACCTGAAGGTACGGGTTGTCACATTCGCCCATCCAAAAAGGAATTCAGTCCCTGAATTCAATCGTTGTTAGGTCTCACGGTGTTGTCGGTGAAAAGATAAGGATATTTGGATCGAATTGGTTCGTCCAGTGTTTCTAAATCGTACCACGCCTTTCCAAGACGGTCTTTGAGCATGATTTGCTGCCCACTTGAGATTCTAATGGGTTACGGCTTATGGGACATATTTCCAAAATTGCCTCGTACATCGACGTAGCTTATCCAGCCATATGTTGTTATTTGTAACTGATTTTTGATTTGTATGACCTCTTTGTTTGTTTCATGAATGAGTTATGGACTAATGAATCGGACTTTCCTGATTTTAATCCTTGAATAAGTGATTGATACCTCAACCTTACAGTGCTTCAAATGGTGTAGTCAATATGTTCATGAGCTAACTATTGTTGCAAGAAACTTGTCGATGGAGAATGTTTTGCCTAACCATTTCTAGAATGTTACACTGGCTTGAGCATATTATCTACTGTGGGAATTTCTCTCTCGCTCTAACCATTGAGCTGAGGGTAGTAGGCGGTAATCATGTCCTAGTAGGTTTCATGGAAATCTCGAAATGACCGTCGCCAGATCTAAGGTGAATCGAATAGCTTATAATAGGTACAACTGGAATTGATACCACGTGTCTCGTGTTAGATTTCAAAATGTTAAATCATCGGAAAGGACCTTATTGAAAAGAATAGATTATAGGTATGATTGTGATTCCTCGCGTTTCTAGTCCTATCGAATGTCATGACCTGAGTCTTACTTGCCTAAAGTGCTTAGTCTCTATGACTAAAATGTTTATTGTTTGATTATCGAAGTGTTTCCATGCTCCATGTAGTAAAGTCACAAACCTTAAATATTTAAGTGAGGTGGTGTAGTGGTTGGTTTTCAAGATTTGTTCCGATATTGAGTGCTTCCAAAAATAGTTCATCACTAATATTGTTATCATGCTAGCAAGAAAATAGATATCAGCTCAAACTATGTCGAAGAATGTTTGTTCTAGTTTCACTTGTAGATGAGGAGTCATTGATTGTCCGACATATTCAAACCTGTGGCATCTCTTGATATAGAAGTGAGGTTACTTGGAATTTCTAGAGAACACAATGCCTTAGTGGAAGTTTATATCGATAACCTTAATTTAACCAAATTTTCCTTTAAGGGACACTCATTGTAGGGAAGTTCACATATTGTTGAGGCCATGTTTAACAGAATGTTCTACAGCCTCAGTTAGAAGACTTGGTATATCCCTATAGTGTTGCTTCATACTAAATCTCGTAACTCGGTCTAGCTAGTACTTTTGGAATGATAGAGTTTGGATTCTAATCCAAGATAGTGGTTCGGAATGTCTCGTGATGTCTTAAGATTTTTGTTGAGTTTTGAATCATCCTACCACCTAGTTCTAGTCCTTGTTGGTAATTCCAAAATCCTTTCATTGTTTTCTTGTATCGAGGAATCCTCCTCACAGATGGTATAGGAAGTCTTTCCTAAAAGGTCACTCATCAAATCCTAACTTATCGGTTGAGTGAGAGATAAATGGCGTAAGCATCTATTGAATGTTAACAAAAAGGAATATGCACGATTTATCTGATTATAAAACTTTGCTTTTAAATGAGAATTGTTTTAGGAGATTTGAAATGATGCTTGTTACATTCATGACATAATTCTTCCTGAATTATACATAGGTGATCAGGCCATGTATAATCAAGGACAAATGATGTGATGCTTGTTTTTGTTGAAATGGTATTATGTTCCTCCAAGTTTTAGATGGTATTCAACGTTTTGTTTTGTAAAATAATGGCTCAATGATTTTTCGAGTAACATGAAAATCGTTTCGCATGAGGATATTAAATAGTTGATAAAATGATCGAAACCAATTGATAAGTTGGTAATAAAACAACTTGTGTTAAAACTTTATGAAACAACGTTTCTAAGATGGTGATAAAATAGTTCGAAATAAAATCAAGTGAAATAATTTCATGAAATAGTAGTAGGATAATTTGGAATAAAATTTGTTGGATGGTTTGTAGGATACATAAGAGAACCTTATCGAGTAATAACAGTCTACTAATTGGTCGAGAATAAAGTTGGCCTAACCCCTAGTAAGATAGTGATGTATCGTCGTGAAATGATGGAAAGCTGGGCAATTGGAGTAAGGAATGAAATAAACAAGGTGGTGATTATCGTAGAGATAATAAATGATAAAGATTACATTAGCTAGAAAGGTACTTATTATCTGTTCTTGTTGGTGGTCTAATCGTGTTTCAAGTGCGGGAGCGAAGAAAGGTCTAGCAACAATAGCCCTAGAACTCTTACGGTCCTCAAACCTATGAGATAGTGTAGTGTCTATAGTCTTAGTGGTAGATGGTAATGGTGTGTCAAATCATGCACGCTTCCCAAGCCGCAAGTCGTGTATGAGTATCGTGTATGAGATGTGATGGTACGGATGGTGCTCGAAATGATAATGATGATGAAAATAATGACAATGATGATAATGGAATCCTTGTGGTGAGTTAAGAAAATAGGTTCATTAGGACTAAGCCTATAAGTTCTACCCAATGGTATGATCTGTCCCAACTGAGTGATAAAAATTATCCTGATCCTACCGTGAATCAATAGTGATCGTGATGGTGTAAGTGCAACTTCATCCTCCTAAAAGGTCTCAGTGTCATCAGCTGATGTTATCGATGTTGAGTCAACGGATGTTAAAATTATGATAGGGACTGACAAGGCATTCTCCATGTCAAAGTGATGTGATTATAATGGGATGGGTATTTGAAGGCATCTATGTGACAATCGAGTTCGAAATGAAAGTAAATAACTCGTAAAATGTGCGTATAAAACCGCATGTATACCGACTATGTATTTATGATGAAATGATGAGATGCTATGATGATGTAGTTATAGTCTAGGGTCAATGATGCAACCTAGTTCTCTATAATCAAGCTCGATGCCAATCTGTCACACCCCAATTTACTGCTTTTGCGTGAATGGAATTCTCGGGATAGACCATCATAGCACCACAATCACAGTTACATTGAACGACCTAAAGTGTCGTTTGAAAAGAACATCGTTTGATTTAATAAAATAATCAGAGTTTACAAAGTATAGGTCCCAAAAGTTTATAAAATTTGCGGAAATATAAATATATTACAAGTCCAAACGATGGTTTTAAAAGAAAGTGCCATAATGTACAATGATGTAAGTCGACGCCGCGACTAAAAAGGGGTTCCTTAACCATGCCATGATGAGTATGCCTTAGTTACCTGAAAATACATTGCTAAAACGGTCAACAATAATGTTGGTGAGAATTCATAGGTTTATGTAAATGTTTTATACGACTACGCAAGTATAGATCAGGTATGACAATCAAGTCACATAAAAATGTTACAGGTATGACAATCATGTCACATAAAAATGTTACAATTGCTTAAGCGCATGATACCGAAGCTCTGATCGATGTATGCCCCAAGCAGTGTCTTGCCAAACAACTCTAATAATGTTTATGAATGAAATGCATCCGTATGACTAGTTGGGATTCATCAACCCGGATGAGGCGTCACCTCGATAGATCTATCCACTCACACACGCTTCTAGGAAATTAACGGCTCATGCATATGAAGTGGGGACTTTAATCTGAACGTAACTCAAGCAATGTAAATGAATTTAACATACTTGGTATCGTAATAAAAATGTTGTGCAATGTATTCTCCCCGTAGGTTTGAAATAATGTAAAACTTGTAAACGGGCTATGAAAACTCACTTGGTAAACCGGCATGATGACAAGAGTGAGTACACCGAGATGTATCGTGATGCTTTAACTGGACCTATTACGAATGATATGATATGTAATGAGTTATGATGTAATGTTATGCATGCATTTCAGTATGTTATTTATACCATTTGCGAGTTTTGAAAAATATTACTTATCGTCGAAAAATACTCTTTGACGTCTTGACCATTCAAAATCACTTTACAAGTATTTACGTCAAAATGTCATCCTTCAATGGTTTCGTAATGGTTTATAGTGAAATCATCACTTTTCGTCGTAAAATAAAGTCGTCGGAAATTTCATGAAAGTGACAAAAATGGCTTGAAAAGTTAGTCGAAATTGTGTACGTTGAGCGTTAGGAAACGAACTCGACGGTTTTGGAAAGTTTGTATCAAAATCTAGAAGTTTCATTCAGAGTTTTCGACATAAAGGTCTCGAACATAAAGATAATAAGGGTTAAAGATGGTGATTTTGTCTAATTGTTGTGTAAAAGTGAGTTTCGCCAAGTTTAAGCATCCAGTAAATAATTTATTAAAACTCCGCTATACAAACGGTTGGTCGTTTTAGAAAATATGCTTGGTGATCTTGATTTTACTAGAAGACATTTCGTTTCAAAAGTTCTACATCATAGTTAAAAACAAAGTCAACATGGTCATTTTAGTTACCGTAACACTTATCTCGTAAAAATAATATAGTTTTTCTAAAAATAATAGTTACTGCAAGTTTATGAAAACGTGCATATCTTAGTCGTTTCAAATCGCGTTTTCACGTATTATATGTCCTTAGCTTCGTATCAAAGTATACTAATATATTTTTGATAAGTCGAAATAATTTGTAAAGCTTAAGGCTCGTTTTTGACTCGTACAAGATCAAGACCAACATATACCAAGGGGATAATTATAGGATGACCTTTATATATAATAAACTCTAAAAATCATGTAAAAATGGTATAATCAACATAAGTCTTGCATGCTTGCTCCAAAAATGAAGAGATACTTATGAAATGAAAAGGAAAGATGAAAAATATAAATGATATGCTTACAAGTTAATATGATGAGGTGCAAAGAACCAAGGTTTAACTTAAACACCCAAGGTTTTTATTTCAAAACCTTAATGAGAGTGTTATCTAGATTGTGATTACTTGAGCTTGTAAAGATTTTTGTGATCCCTTCAAAACACCTTATAGAACCGGTTGGAGAGGAAGAAGAAACCAAGAGAGAAATGTTTTACTAACTCTTGTGAATTATTGATTGAATGAAAGGAATGAGTGAACTTGGAGTATAATTCTATACTTATTGAAAATTTTTACCAACTTCAATAAATGCAACCCTCCCCTTGGTCGGCCAAGGGGGGAGGGATTTGCAAGATATATTTTTTTTTCTCTTTTACTTGAATAAAATTGTTAATAAGTGTAAGAAAATGTTAATATTAATAATTTGTAAGAATTGTATATACTTTAGTGTTTTTAAGGAAATTTTAGGTAAAAGTAATTTTGAATAGATCAAAGTAGAATATAATGATATCATAAAAATTGTAAAAATACATTCCTTGTGAAATTTGAGCGATATAATAATTATCGTGTAGTTTTTAAGAAAAGTGTCGTAATAATATAACTTTAACGATTTATATACGAAATAAATTTAAAACACTAGGTAAACTCAAAATATAGTTTTTATAAACTAAATGTAAGTATAAAAATATATCGGGATCATTTTTGGAAGTAACGGATTAAATGTTCAAAATAATAACTCACGCGATAACGTTTATTTAATATAAAATTTACGCGTTTAATGTGAAATGCAATGTCATGAATGAACTAACAGGATGCAAATGATGCTAATGAAATGTAGACTAAACTTAGTCCATATGAAATGTTCGTGATGATATGATCATGAATTCGCCGCTAAACCATAAAGGTTACGCGAATTTGGAACACGTAAACCTAGTTTACGATACATGTTGAAATAGTGAAGCATGAATTGTTTTGAGAAATGACCTGAAGGTACGGGTTGTCACAATAAATCCGAAAGGATGCCTCATCACTTGAGTGACATTTTATATCAATACCGAGGAATATAAGTTAGAAGATTATTGTAAATTAGCTAACTACTAAAACACATTATCATATCTTGAATCTGATAAATGTTTTAGAACTATGAATGATAAGATGCAGTCCTTAAAAGGCAAATCAAGTTTTGAGATTAATTGTTATTTTGCCTAACTGTTAACCTATGATGTTGGAATGAGTTTCTTTTAAAGAAAGTCTCATAAGGACAAAATTGTATACATGTTAATGCATGACATTTTATAAGAAGTTTTTAATCATACTTAAGCAATTGACTATGATTACATTTTCTTATATATGCATGTATTAATTATATAAAGATAATTGATTGTCATACATGTTCACTTGTATGTGGAATATGGTAATTTAAATTTATGACTCTTTCTTTATGATTATCTTTTGCGAGGATGGTGTGTAATCGAAAGGGTTATGAATTTATATAATCTTTATTTAGTATACAAATTTAAGCAATCCATGTTTTGGATTGAATCATGCATCTAGGAGCTGAAATCTTGAATTTAATTACAACATGATTTTGATCAAATTAAGATAACTCTTGAATACATCTGACATTGAGTGAGAGCAATGTGTTTTCTTTAAATTTATATGTTGAAGATATCATTCCATTTAATATAGATATTGATCCTTAAGCTTGGAATGAAACTTCACTTGGAATTTAGGGAATAAAACAAAAAACCTTGAAATAAATGTTTATCTGAAATAAACAAATGCGGAAAATTAAGTCCAACACAAATGCAATATATCATTCAAGCAAGTCTTAAATGGTATATTTCACTTGGAGTAATTTATTACATGGATGGAAACCTTATGTTGTTTTAACTAAGAATTTATCATGTATATATTATATTGTGTATAAGACTAGTTGTTGCTTTTGTATAAGAACAAGATGAGCTGACAACAACAATATCTAATTGAGAGTGTTTAGATTATTTTTAATATAGATGTTTACGAATTATAAAGCATAGTGTTGTATAAGTACAAATAATGCTAGAGGATTATTAATACTATTTGTAGTATGATTTCATCTTTTATGATAAGTCTGCTAACTAGTTATGCTCAACATAGAGCATTGTTGCATTACACATTAAGGAATGAGAATACTTTACACTTTTAGAAACTGTAAAGATGACTGTCAGTATGTTGTTGATTTCTAATACCCCATGCAAGGTAGGGCGACATCTCCATACTATAACTCTTGCAATAGTATGAGCATATGAGATAAGACACTCATCTTTATTTCAAATCCTCACTATATGTGAAATTTGAAACAAGTATTTGGAAAGTTTACTCGGATGACTATTTAGTTTTCTTTAAAGAAAGGTTGAGAATGTTGGAAACATTAGGCGTCAACTTACTAAATTAGTTGCATGCAAATCTGTTTTAGTATTTGGATAATTGAGATTGAAAGACAATTTTTACTTTATGATGAATAAAGATACTTGGTATTTGTTATTCATTCATATAATAATTGTTATCCTACATTTGCATGTTTAATCCTTGAATGATTTTATTATTCTAAATATATCCATTGTCGGTTAACAATATGGGAATATTGTTATGTAAGGCAAATATGAGTGTTGGTTATATTCAAACGAGAATGTGGATTGTTCCCGCCAAACTCATATGTATTTACAAGGGATGCATATTGGATACCCCAACTTTCAAACATTTACTTTTGGATCCTTGTCATAAGTAAAATATTGAAAATGGCTTGTTAAAATCATCCTTAGACTTGAGATGCAAGCAAGTTCTGTTATGTGTGTATATCACTTTTTGTAAGTATACGCAAAACGCTATCTGAATAAGGTAGTTATAAAGACTATATTTCGGAGTGACGTGAAGCAGCATCCACAACACTTGTAGTCAATAAAGGATTTGTTACTCCACTTGATATGTGCAGAAAGATACCATGGGCCCTCTCCAGAATTAATTAGATAATTGTTTGGCCAAACCCAAAGGGTAATGCAAGATAATACTTGATTACATTTGGTATATCTAATTAAATTCTATAACGAGAATCTAAATGGTTAAACTATATGGAATGAGTTCGGATCCATATTCATGGTTTAACGGTATCTATAACAAAGGATGATTAAAAACAAGAAATTAATAACCATGCCACTGAGAAACTTTTATGAAACTATTCTCTTAGACACTTTTAGTTAAAAAGCGAGTGAGAGTGTTGCTAGGCGTTTTCGTCGTTAGTTTTGTGTGCCATTCGACACTCTAACTTCCAAGTGGGAGCTGTTGGTTTGTGGGAGTTTAAAACACACGTAAACGCTAAAAGTGTGTGAGCCTATGGGGGCACACACGATAAACACGAGAGTACGTGTCGAACGTATATTAATACTTGAATAAATACTCGATATACATGCATGCATCTTGACCCGTTTTCATTGATTGACCCATGGACTGTTTTCAAGGACTTGGGTCAAATTTGATTAAGCTGCCATGGGCCTTGAGCTTACATCTGATCGGGAAAAGGGGGAGCTTGGGCTTGTTTGCTTTTCGACCAAGCCAAGGCTCAATCAAAGGGTCGTTTGTTTTGGCTATAAAACAAAACGCATCTTACACCCCATTCTGATGAAAAAAACATGCTACATATCTATACCCTATACACATCACTAACTGATCCTAATTCATGCTTCAATACCCAGTCGATTTGCTACAAGTCGATTAGGGGTTTTAAGTCGTGTTTGGTTCCTAAACTTGCATCAATTATTTTGATTCAAGTGTTTAGGTTTGATTGTTTGGTGACTACTTGTTCTTGTGTTTCCTGGTCGACATAGCAGCAACAACAAGTTGAGTTTTCTGGTTTTGGTCTTATCGAACAACAAAGGCAGAAAAGATATCGGACACATATTGTCCGACATCGGTGATTGAGGAAAACGACTTCTTCTACCGTTTGGTGATCTCGGGCCGATTCAAAGCATGGTCTTTTGGGTTTTTCTTGTTCGTGAGTTATTCAAGTGATTATCAAAGGGTTGATTATGTAATACGTTCTCGACTAGCTCATTATCGAACGTACTTGTTTTACGTGTTGTGTGTGATACTCGTAGAGGTATCTACTTTAGATACTTTGGGTTTCTTATGGTTTCTTTGTTCGTTCACTTGCGTTCAATTGACGCCAAAGGTTAGTTTTCAATTTACCTTTTATTATCAATTGTTTATTAAATACGTGTTAACCTAATTGCGATAATTAGATCCAATTCCGCTGCGTACTTGTATGCGTTACTTGGCTAACGTAGTTCTAAAATCCCAACAACTTGTACAATGAGACAATTGTCTAATTCATAAGCTGAACACTTAGCATGTACCGGGACACTTGTCGAATTCATAAGCTGACACTTAGCATGTTGTACAGGTCGCTCGGTCTATTTTCAAATTAAAATTATTTCTGCTTCTAAAAAGTGACAAGCCGTATGGCTACTGGTCTATTTTAACAAAATTTCCCCTTACTCTATATTATATTGTACTATGACACAAATATTGACTGTTCATGGGAAAATATTGTCACAAAAAATGTCATGGGTTAAATGGGAAAATGTTCTGGCTTCGTTTGAAAAAGGTTGGGTTATAAATTGGAAGTCTGAAAGCTTTCAATCTTTCTCTTCTCCAAAAATGGAGATGGCTTCTTGTTAACAATCCAGATTCTCTATGGTCTCGTGTCATTGTGGCTATTTATGGCGTGGAAGCGGGTACTGATCTCAAAGGATGCAACTGTAGTGGCGTTTGGGCATCAATCATTTTGACATACTCCATGCTTCATCAACGTAACCTTATGTCAATGAGTACTCTTAGTCGTAAACTAGGTAACGGTCTTTTTTTTTTTTTTTTTTTTTTTTTTTTTATCTATTTTGTAAAGACCCAAGGAATGGAATGGCACGTTAATGTCTAGGTTTAACAGTTATACCACCTAGACGCAATTGAATCGCTTACTCGGATCGAGAGTAAATGATTCATGGGTTCGAATTGGAAGAGGCAAGTCGAGGGCTCCGTAATTGTCATCTTAGATTCTCTAGTTTCTGAATTGGGTCAGGTCCAAATTCTTAACGAGCATTACTCATGGAGATGGAGCCTGGACGATGATGGCATTTTTTCGATTCATGTAACGCGAGTTCATCTTGACTCTTGTATGCTCCCTTCGTGTTCCCCATGCACTCGATGGTCCAAAATTTTACCCCGCAAGGTAAATATCTTCGTATGGCGTCTTTCTTTGGACAGGCTCCCTGCTCGACTTAATTTATCTTTAAGGGGCCTTGATATCCCATCCATTGTTTGCCCAATGTGCAACAATGTGGTGGAATCCGTAGATTATGTATTCTTTGGTTGTGACCAGTCTTTGAATGTTTGGAGTCTTGTTAGAAGATGGACCGATATTGATATGCCTTCTTTTTCTTCTTTGTTCTTTTGCCTGCAATGATTCGAAGATTAGAGAGATCCTAGGGTTGATAAAGATCGAGTGTACATCATTGTAGTGGCGTTGTCATGGTGTTTATGGCTTATCACAATGGAGTTACTTTTTCCTCTCATTCGCGGAGGAAAAGTTACATTTTCGATTTCATTCGTACTTTTTCTTTCTCTTGGCTTAAAAGTAGAAGGCATAATGTAAATTGTTGAAACTCTTGGCTTATGAAACCTTTGTAATTTTTCTCTAGCTTCTTGCTAGTTTGTTTTAATAAATCCGCCATTAAAAAAAATATGATGACACAAATATGGACCTTTATACAATATATATTACAAAGTTGTACCCCATTCCGTTATACTTAGAGATTCCATTATAGCCATCAAGTAACTTATAGGTTAATTAATTAGCAATTTTCAAATTATATGATTATTAACTAATTAGTAATAAGCACATTATTATTTTATATACAAGGCTACCAATTACATAAAGAAAAAAGCATATGTGTTATTTTTCTAAAGAAGTGACACTTTGATGTTACTCATTATATATGCTACGTTCGTTTTCTTATAATTAGATCACTGTATAGGTATAACATCTGTGTAATGCATTTTCGATGATTTGTTATTAGGTATAATCATAAATCGAGATATTTTGATGATTACATGAGATTCATAGCATATTAACTTTTATTGTAATTGACTTTTGTAATTATTAAGGATTACAAAAAGAATATACGTTAAATCTTTGTTAAAAGTAAAAAAATATGTCTAGGGGGTGAGTTATTCGGACCCCTCAAAACTAAAAAGGAGACCCCTTTTTCGGTTTTTTATTTTTTATTTATTATTAGTATTATTATTTTCTATTATTATTATTATTATTATTTTTAATATAATTTTGTTTATATCAAAAACTATAAACCCGAAAGACGGAATGAAAATATAAAGTTTAATAAGTTAAACGTTTAAAATTGTCGAAATACAAAATAAAAGCGACAAAAAGCGCATTTGTCTCGAAACAAAAGAAACAAAAATCTTTAACCTTAAACCCCTTTATAACCTCATAAGGGGTTTTATAGTATAACCCATAAACTAGTATGAGACTTTAAGTATATTACATAGTTTTCACCAAGTATTGAGGTGATTATTACTAAAATACAATAATAATTGCATTTCTTAACCTTTTAAACACAAACCTTTATGCATACAATTTTCACTAAATCGGGCCGAAGCATGACACTAATCATATACAATTTAAGTTGATTTTTTATCTAAAAAAAGTGCAAAAGATCCCGCAACAAGCGCGGGTTTATGTTAATCTCGTTATGAGAATATATATATGAAAATAATGAGTTTACAAAATATTGATTTTTAATTTTAAAGTAAGGCAAGTCATCGGCATCGAACTAGAGCATCGCCTCTTGACTTTGAATGGCTACCGCCTAATGTGTCATTTGACCTCGGTCATTCCGTGCAAAAGGATCTATTCCTAGACTTAGGTTAGGGCAAGAAGGTTACAGTTAAAAACCACCGACATGTCAAGATCAAAATTCAAAAGGTAAATCCTTTTCGTAACGCTTTCACAGAAAGGTTCAGTCTTTAATCTATATCAATAGCAAACCAATAGAATCACTGCCTTGAGAGTACTGCTTATGGCCTTGTACAGGTAAAAGGGAGTATTCAACAATGTCATGGAGGCTAAGCTTGTCATAATGTACCGGAATTGGGTACTTCAAAGAATGGTGAGTCATCTAAGGGATTTGGCATTTAAACAAGAACCTTAGAGCATTTTTAAAATGTGTGTTTCTTATTTTTTTTTATTTATTTATTTTTTTAACGATACTTTTCGCTTAATAAGAGTTAGTTGAGTTTGGAAGCGTATTTTTGTTAAGAGTATTACAATTTTATTAAAACCATCATCTAAACATGGCAATTACAATTATGCCAGATTTGCTTAGATTCAACTAATACACTAACATCAATATTGATATTATTTTAAGTGTAGCTTAAAAGTTGAAACCATCTTGCTAATTTTATATTGTGAAGCTAGTTACTTAGGAGCATCATTTAAGGTTTAAAACATTGAACATGAAGATACATACTATTTATGATGGGACTTATCACCGCACATCAATTATTATAAATATATGAGTTAATTGCATAAACCAGTTGTCCGTGTGATTATCCATTTTGTATTGACCGGTCTTTTGATCAAACAAACGTTATTTTTTTTTTGTTAAGTCCATAGGGACTAAACAGGCGTTAGTCCTTTTAACTCTATAGGGACCAAACGCCCGTTAAAAACTAACGAGGGACGATTTATGTAATTAACTTTTACTTTTTCTTATTTACTTATTTATGTTATGCTATTTATTAATTTATTTTGCTTGTTTTTTTTAAAGGTTTTTTTTCTTTCTATTTTTTCGTTTTTTCAGTTTCTGTTAATTGTTTTTCGGTTTCGGTTTCAGTTTTCATTTATTTATTTGTATTTGTTTTTCGGTTTTGGTTTCTTTTTTCTTTTTCTTTTTAATTATTTATCATCGCCCTTTTTTGTTTATTTGTTTTTCAGTTGCAGTTTCTTTTTCTTTTTATTTATTTATTTATTTTTGGCTTCCTTTTATTATTTGTTCGGTTTCCGTTTTTTTACTTATTTATTTTTCGGTTCCGGGTTTTATTTATTGATTTTCGCTTTTTCTTTTGGTTTCGGTTTCTTTTTATTTATTTGTGTTTTGGTTTCTTTTTATTTTTATTTATTTATTTTTCTCTTTCTTTTCATTAATTTGTTTTTTGGTTTATGTTTCTTTTTATTTATTTGTTTTTCGGTTTAGATTTTTATTTATTGTTATTTTTATTTTATTTTTGCTTTCTTTTAATTTAATTTTTTTCGGTTTTAGTTTTTTATTTGGTAAAGATAATAATTTCCATTGAACAATACCGTTCTCGTGAGTTAGTCAGTAAAAGTCTTTTTTGATTGGATGGAAATTTATTAAATGTCCACATCTTGTGTGAAAAGTATATAAGCTTAAAATATATGGTTTAAAGCCGTTAACCTTTCATCAAATTAGTGTTTTTATAACATGTTATTTATATATTTTTAATGATTATAACATATTACTAAAATCACACAACTAA
This sequence comes from Chrysanthemum lavandulifolium, assembly GCA_022545495.1. NCBI lineage: Eukaryota > Viridiplantae > Streptophyta > Magnoliopsida > Asterales > Asteraceae > Chrysanthemum > Chrysanthemum lavandulifolium. Next base: position 95,271,797 of record CM040246.1, read on the forward strand.
AAGTTAATCCTACAAGAATCAAACAGCTAAAAGCTCGCTTGATTTCCTACCGGCCTGTACGTTTCAACATGATTTAGATAGTAGATACCATATGCATGCAAATTAAAGAAAATCCATAATCACACGCTACCAAAGAAGAGAAATAACTTAATGAAAATAATTTATATAGATCATGACCACATACTTTCATGTTCATCAACACCAAATTGATTTAGCGAAATACCGAAAAATAAATAAATAAAAAGAAAGAGAAAATAGATCATGACCACATACTTTCATGTTCATCAACACCAAATTGATTTAGGGAAATACCGAAAAATAAATAAATAAAAAGAAAGAGAAAATAATTAAACAAAAATAAAGATAAAATAGAAACCGAAACCAAAAAATAAAACAAATAATATAAAGAAACCGAAAACAAAAAAAAACAAATAAGGTGAAAATTGAATATACGTAATAAACTTTATCAAATTTACCAACGACGCAACATACTTTTTTATTATTTATGTACGTAATATACTTTTGAATACTTACCAACGTACGTAACATTAACAGATTACCATTTAAAAAGTTCTGATTTTGGTCCTGTCATTTGCCTTGACTTTCACCGTTAGTCCTTTGATATTTTTTTACATAAAAAATTAATAGTAATGGTCCCTTGACATTTGCTTTGACTTCCACTGTTAGTCCCTTGACATTTTAATACATTTCCGTCCGTTTTTCTTTACGCTTTTATCCGTCTTTATTTGTTTTTATACGCTTTCTTCCGTTTTTCTTACGTTTTCATACGTTTTTACCCGTCCTTATCCGTCTTTAACCGTTTTCATCTTTTTTTTGTCCATTTTTATACGTTTTCATCCGTTTTTATACGATTTCATTTGTTTTTCTTACGTTTTCATATGATTTTATCTGTCTTTATCCGATTTCATCCGTTTTTATACGATTTCGTTCGTTTTTCTTACCTTTTTATCCGTTTTTTAAATGTTTTTATACGCATTCGTCTGTTTTTCTTATGTTTTCATACTTTTTTATCCGTCTTTATTTGTTTTCATCCGTTTCTATACGTTTTTATTCATTTTTTATCCGTTTTCATATGTTTTTATCTGTTTTTGTCCATTTTTAAATATTTGCATCCGTTTTAATACGCTTTCGTCCATTTTTCCTATGTTTTATATGTTTTTATCTGTATTTATCTGTCTTTATCCGTACGAAAACGTCTAAAAATGGATGAAAACGTAAGAAAAACGGACGGAAGCATATAAAAATGGACAAAAATGTATGAAAACGAATAAAAATGCATAAAAACGGATAAATACATATGAAAAATGGATAAAATCGTAATAAAAACGGAGGAAACGTATAAAAACGGATGAAAACTTTTAAAAACGGATAAAAACGCAAGAAAAACGGACAAAAATGTATAAAAACGAATGAAAACTTTTAAAAGCGAACGAAAGCGGATGAAAATGTAAGAAACACGAACGAAACCGTATTAAAACGGACGAAAACGTATAAAAATAGATGAAAACGGATAAAAACGGACGAAAGTGTATAAAAATGATTAAAGACGGATAAAAACGTAAAGAAAAACGGACGAAAGTGAATTAAAATGTTAAGGGACTAACAATGAAAGTCAACGCAAATGTCAAGGGACGACTACTGTAATTTTTCTAAGTAAAAAAATATCAAAGGACTAACGGTGAAAGTCAACGTACACATCAGGGACCAAAACTGTAACTTCTTTAAATGATAATCTGTTAATGTTACGTACATTGGTAGGTATTCAAAAGTATATTACGTACATAAATAATAAAAAAAGTATGTTACGTACATTGGGTTAATTTGATAAAGTTTGTTACGTATATTCAGCATTCAAAAAGAAACCAAAAACAAATAAATAAAAGAAACCGAAAATGAAAAACAAATAAATAAAAAGAAACTAAAACAAAAATTAAATATATAAAAAGAAAGCAAGAATTAATTTAAAAAAATAAAAATAAATAGATACCGAAACCTAAAAACAAATAAATAAAAAGAAACCGAAAAAAATATACAAAAAGAAAACGAAAATTAATAAATAAAAATAAAAAGAAACGGAAACCAAAACTGAGACCAAAAACAAATAAATAAAAAGAAATCGGAAACAAAAACAAATAAGTAAAAAGACACCGAAACCGGAAAAAAAACAAAAAAAAAACCAAAAATAAATAAATAAAAAGAAACCGAAACAAAAAATAAATAAATAAAAGAAAAAAAATCAAAACAAAAAAAACAAAACAAAACCAAAAACAAGTAAAAGAAACCGAAAAAATTAAAAAAAAAAAAAAAAAAAAAAAGCAAAAAGCCTTTTGAAAAAGAAGAAACAAAAACATAATATAAACAATTAAATAAAAAAATTAATCAATTAAGAGTTAATTACATAAATCGTCTCTATGGACTTAACGAAGAAAACTAATGCTTGTTTAGTTAAAGGATCACTCAATGCAAAATAAACAACCACTAAGACAACTAGTGTAGTTATTAAGAATTAAAGATGAAAGGTGCAACTTTGTGTCAAATACATGGATGATTTATGTTATTAACTCTAAATATATAATTAGACTTGATTACATAATTTTGTAGTGAGAGCATCATGTCCGGTGTCATCTCGTTATTTTAAAAAAACTCGATCATCGACGCAACAAAATCATCATCCCTTCTAACACAAGACAAACCACTCTCTTTGTGACTTGTGTATTTTATTTTATTTTCATTTGTATTTTCTTTAACCAACTAATTTTTAACAAAAAATAAAATTAAACTTTGGAGTGGCTATTTGGGTTTTGTGAAATTTCCGTAACGAGTCTATCTTTGGAGCTCAAGTCCCTCTTCGATCTACTTTATTTGACAAAGTAGTTTATTGTTCTTTTTTGTGGTTTTCTAATAGAAATAGAAAAGCATCTAAGTCATGAAACAATCAATGTTTTAAAAATTGGTTTTTTTATCGACCCGGTTTAGTTACCGGGTCACCGGTTCAACCGGTTGAACCGTCGGGTCGAACCGGTTTATACATATATATACTTTTTCTTATATTTAATAATTAGTATTGCATGATCTAATAATTTATCCGTTGTTATTCATACATTCGATTAAACTAATGAAGAAGATTGGAAATATATCAATAAGTTTTGCTTTTTAAGTCTACATCTATAAAAATATTGCCAAAATTTTCATGGTGATTCTAAATTATAAAATATTTATAGTAAAACTATATTAATTGGTGATTCTAAGATTATATATAACTATAATTTATTATTTTACAAAATTTTAACAAACATTAGTTATCATCATTTTAACTTTTCAATTAAACTTAGAAAAGTTAATGGGAAAAAATCATTTTGTTAATTTTTTGATAAAAGTCATGACCCGCCGGGTTTATCAAACCGGTCAACGAAAACCGCGGGTCAATCCGGTTCTCAACCATGCAAAACCCGGTCCTATCCGGCCCGGTCTCGAGCGGTTTCCGGCTCAACCGGTTGAACCTAGGGTCAACCTGTGTTTTAAAACATAGGAAACAATTGGATTCAAAATCCTTTACTTGTTTCTCTTTTGTAATTGTTCTTCTTGTTAGCTTTTTATTAGTTTGATAATATCTCAGTCGTTCAAAAAATAATAATAAAACTTACATATAAATTGAAAAAGAAAACACAAAAAATTTCAATAAAAAAGTAACTAAAGACCATACTGAGCATTATACAAAATTGATGGACTAACACACAAGGACTAAACTAAGCATCATATAAAATTCATGGTCTTAACTATAAATTTAACTCTTCAGAAAATTTAAAAATAATTTTTTAACCTCTCATTGGTCTCGTACCTACAGAATACACACATATAAATAAAACACAACACAAATACATAAAATTAATTTGTAAACACAATACACATACGTAAAACACAAACACAACACAAATACATAAAATAAATGATTAAAAAAAAATGCCACCTTTCTAATTCATAACGAATACAAAGCTTACTTGGGTGACAGCGCAAAGGATGGTGTCATGACGCCATTTTGGCACGCGCCAAAAGGGCTTGGCACAGGAGTCGAAGCCATGACAGCCAATGCTCTGATTTCATTTAATAATGTTATCGGAAGAATGTTGTATCCATTTGTTGTGGTGTTCAGATTGATATGAAGCCTATTTAAGTCAATACTTTAGCTTTTTATATATTGTAACATTTTGGTTCTAGTATTATTGTTATATGCTTTTGATTTCAAAGTCAATAATTCTAAGCTACAAGTTACACCCAAAAACGAAAAGATATGATCATAAGCTAAAAGATTAAAAACCACCTTAAAATAGGTTTTCTTTAATACACTAAAGGTCTTGTGCACATGAATACATGATAGTGTGAGGATGTTTCACAACCAATTTGTCATAAATCCAAGTCTTGTGTATCGTGAAATAGTTATTCGCTTCTTAAAAACGTATTTTATACATCTGTATAGCATTGTGCAGATTGTGTACAATATCGGAGAATCTTTTATGCTCTGCAGTTTAAACTCTCGTTATACCAATCTTGATTCCATTTGTTGTCTTGTGTGTGACTTAGCCCAACACCTTCATGGCTTCGTGCATTATTTGGTTGCTTGAAATCTTGGTTTATGCTTTCAACATGACAAGGTGTTAACCTTGAAGTGGTCACGGCAACCTCCTGAAAAGGGAAATCTTTACCCGGTTTGACTGTTTGAGTCTTTGTGGCAATGAGTTCAAACCTCGTTGGTTAGTCGGCTAAAAAACATGGTTAAAAAAAAATATAAAAAATACATGGCAATGTGTTAGCAATTACCCTAAAAAATCTTGCAGGTATAATCTCATGGGTCGATTGAGAGACTTATTAGTCGTTCAAAAGACACGCTTCGGGTGTAATGAATCAAACAACGATTTGAGTAACATGAAAGTTTAGTAGTAAGGTCTGTTGAAATTGACAAAAGATACCACATTAGAGGATGGTATTACGATTATCTCGTATAATTGGATTATCTCACATAATTGGATCACTTATAGGAATATGAAAGATAATGCCACGTGACTTTCTTGAATCGGTGACTCTAAAAATACTACGAGTAGTACCAACTTGGTGTAATCTCATTTTTCTAACCACTTGATAATTTTGAACGAACTTGTGCACGGTTAAAAAACGTCTGTGCTAACAGTTTAAGATTTTAAAGATAACATAATTAAAACATCATGTTCCGCCAAAAACACATAAATAAATACAGACAATACCTAATCCATACATCAAATCTACGGTCAAAATAAGTGTCAAACAAACTAATATTAAAGAACATTTTGTGCTAGATTTTCTGAAGTTATTTCAGGTGATTACATCCCTCTTTCTCTGACTTTTGTTTATCTTATAATAATACTAAGAAAACTTGTCCCCCGCTTAAAGCATAAAATATGAATATTTGTTTATTCTAAGGCTAAATGTGAGACAATAATTGCATGTTTTTATTAATTTAGAGTGCTCAAAGATTATTTAATAAACACTTAACCCTTTGGTGGGAAAAAGTTCATGATGTATATGCTTCATAAATGTGGAGGAGATCTTAGCAAATATTGCTTTATACGACCTCTTTGACTATTCACTTTTTGTCTTTTATGTTTTTTATTTTGTCTTTTTCTGTTTTCATAAACTAATTTTGATAATCACAACCTTCACCTCATCAAAATATAGAAAGACAAATTTCAAATATTATCTTATTTTTAACGCATGAAATCTTTACTGAGCCAATCATTTATATAATACGAGAAAAATGTTTGTAACAATTCACCCTTTTATTGATTAATAGTAGAGCTCAAATACAAAATCAAGCCCTAATAAAAGTTTAAAATTAAATTAGTTTGGTCAAACTATTATTGTAATAAATTTTATGGAGAAATTTGATCTATACATGACCTCGTGAGTTTTATTTATTTATTTATTTATGTATTATCATTTTTTTAATTTTAGACTTAATCACTTAAGTGTAAATAAATATTATATTTAGTTTGGTTTATATAATTCATAGTTAAACCTTAAACTTTTAAAAAACTATTAATCTTAAATCTAATTTTATAAACATAAGTGTAAAATCCTTAATTTCCATAATTTTAAAAAAAAATTATATAATAAAGGAAACCCATATAATTTAAATTTTTTTAATAAACAAAAACTACTACTATCACCATCATTATCATCATCATCATATCATTAAATTGATCGAAACACTAAAAATACAACTAAGATACACCTACATATTAATGAGTATATGATTAATGAGTATATGCGCGAGACATGTGTAAACATTTATATTCGATGAATTTAAATTTTGTTAAATTATTAAATTAAATTACTCCAACAATAAGATTATTAAACAAACTCGATCATATTTTCAAACGTGAACACATATAGCTGAAATATTATTATTAGTCATAGTCATTGTCCGAACATAATCCGCACTTATTAACCCATACGTACATGGGGTAAAAACTAGAATATGAATAACGATAAATTAAACTAATTGTAATACCCAAAATCTATAGATACATGAGATTGTAAGTATCTAAATGAAAGAGCACGATGTTAGTGCAAAAATGAAGATATTTAAACTAAACAGTCTTTTATGTTTTAATGATGACAAATATGTAACTTGTAACATATACCGTAAAATATGCAAGTTACTTGTAACCATAAATCGTCAAAACATATATTCCTTAACACTTTTCATCTTCGATATCTCGAGTCTTCTGGTGCTTCAACAATGGTTCGAATATGTTTGTTATATTGCATTATGATCAAAATATCTAACAAACCATTGAGAATATTTAAAATATATTTTGGAGCCATTACATATTTATAATTTCAACTATTCTCTTCTACAACCTTTTTTTACATTTCATACAAGATATGGATATAAATTTATAAACTAACCTAATAATCAAACATGCTTTTATCATATATATAATGCATCAAAACTCTTGCCTCATTTTATAAACTCTTGCATATTTTTATAAACATTTTTATCAATCTTATTTAACTCTTTTTAAAACAAAATGTTTTAGAGAATTCATTTTGACCACTAGCTAGAATCTTTTACGTTGGGAAGTAATTCAAATCCCATCTTTCATTGAAAGATAAATTAACCAGTTTTGTAATAATCCAAAACAAAGAGAAAAACATTAAATGTGTTTTAGCATATCTTGTATCACCATCATTCAACACCATGTATCACCAACGATATTCCAAACTAGAGGTTAGATAAATTTGTGTTTAGGCCTTAAAATACAAGGGTTATAGGTTTATTGTGTTTAGGCCTTTAAACACAAAGGTTATAGGTTTGATGTGTTTGAGCCATAATACACAACGAGTTTGTTATACCCGTTGAAAGACTCGATATCTAGCTTTGTATTGGTAAACTTGTAAGCGACATTGTAAGCTTTGTATTGGCAAACTTTTTGTACCCGCATTAGGACTTGATATCTACCTTTGAAGTCTCGTATTATTGTGTGTGTGGCCTTATAAAATCATATATTAATGCCGGTATTAATTATATTACCACATTTTTTCAATTAAGGGAGCTCTTCTAATGAACTCCCATTTACTTTTTAATTGTGACGCCTAAGTAAGTACTTATTGGCTTATTGTTTAAGGAAATGGGCACTTGCAAACATGGATGTGAGCCAAAAAAAGCATAGAATCCTAGACAACTTTATGCTGTTTTAAAATACGTATGCAGCATATAAAACACGTATGCTAACTATATGACGCAAAAAAGATTGTAAACGACCTTAATATTTTATTACGGAAAGCCAATGGAGATGCTATAAAAGGGAGAGGATGGTACTCCATTCGGTACACCATTTTAAAAACACATATACTTGTATAGTCAATATAGAGAGATGGGAAAAGTTGTATCTAATTTTCTTTCGTTGACATGGGAAACAAATCATTTAGATTCTCAGTATTCATCGATAACAACGGATAAAAAGATTAGGTTATTCGGGTTTGAGCTAGATCCTCACAAAGATGGCTCAACTCTCAACAAACAAGGAGAAGGCGAAAGTGAAGAAAGTGTACACTCACTCTCAACAACCACACTCTCCTCCGAGAAAGAGAAGTCTCCCATGGTAGAATCCAATGATCTGAAGAAGTTCGAGTGCCAATATTGTTTCAAAAGGTTTGTAAACTCGCAAGCCTTGGGTGGTCACCAGAACGCGCATAAAAGAGAACGAATGAAGAAGAAAAAGTTGCTATTGCTAGCACATAAAGCCAGCATCGATTATTACCTCCAACCCTACGACCAGATTATTGACAATCATGGAACTAACATCAACTTCCATGGTTATTATGCTGATCAACTAAATGAACAAGACATTACTTTTGGTTGGTACGAGGAAGATCTATTATCGTTTAGAGACACAAGCAACTCTCCTTACAAACATGCGCGCAAGTCAAGAAGGATGCCATCTTCTTCTTCATCGGACGATTTGAAGCAGCAAACATATAAAGATTTGGATCTTCAATTGGCTCTATAAGTTCGACTATGTAACCATTCAATTTTTTAAAACTATTTTGTTGCCCACAAATTAATTCTTAGGATTATAACATCTCTTAATTAGATATGGTAATAAGTAGGGATGTTTGAGAGAAACAGATTAGATTCCTCTCAAGAATTCCATTAATTTTCTCGTTATCTTGTATCAACAACTTAATGCATATGCAAGTAGTATGTTTTTTTGGTTTTTCACAGAGGATGAACATCAATAACTTTGTTGTAACTACTGGAATGATTCAACCTTTTTTTATGTCTTTAGATTGATCAAAACTAAGATAAATATAAATGTCTTTGTTAAAAATCACATGATAACTACTCCTCTTATTTAATGGTAATTTATTGAAATTAATTACATTAAGTACTATTACAAAAAGTTACATATATGTTGCTTGATTACAAGGGTTTGGTTAGCAAGAAGCCAAAGGAAGACATATATTTTCTTGGTATACTTTTGGACAACTTAAATTAGATATATTTAACCACCAAATAATAAAATGCACCCTTTGAATAGTTTTGTGATTTTATTCAGATTTTACATGTATATGGTCGTTAAGTTTGTACGAATTTTGCATGCACACACGCATACAAACAAATGTTCCATGTTTAAATTGTTTATTTAGGTTTATACACATAAAATTAAAATATTCCAATGAAAGCATCTGAAAAAGTCAAAATATGTTAGTTTGTCCAAGTACAATCTAATCCTTTTGTGTTTTGTGACCTCAGCACCTTCTAGATATCTTACTTCTGATATTTTTTCTAACTCTAGTTAATAAAGTTGGTAGAGGTGATTGGAAGCAACTTAATATCAGAAATTTGTTTATTCCGAACAATACTATTAACTAATGCAACAAATATAAAAATAGTTATGACATTGTTTTTTAGCTATTTGAATATAATATATACTTGATTTTCAGAATCTTCGATAATCCTCGGCTACAATTAACTATAATTGATTTGTGTTCCATGTGATTTACCTGACAATATATCTATCTTAATTAGTGAAAATTACCATGAAGGCCCGCAGGCACCATACCGTGTCCCGCAGAGGTCCTCTTCTTCGCTATATCAAAAGGCAGGATTTCGCTACCCACTTGGTAGAGAAACGCTTAAAGCGACACGATCGCCATCTAAATAAATTAACGTGCGTAATTAAAAAAAAAAAAAAAAAAAAATGATTTACGCTCTAACGTGTGGCGAAATCGACATTGAGACGAACATTGGGGTACATGGTGACATGAGGAAAGAGAAACTAAAGATTTCACATAATATTAGTGGCGAAATCCGGCAGTGGTCGAACGTGGCCCCAAAATAATTTTAGAATGATATTTTCTTTATATTGTGTTATGTTTTGGTGATTTGATTTTTATTATGAAGGCAAAGAGTTTAATATGATACTACGATGGAGTTGAGTAGGGGTGTATTCGGGACTGGCCGAACCCACCCAAGTCAATTCGGTCAATAATTAGTATTTTGCTACTAATATTTTGCCATAATTTTGACATAATTTTTTTTGTACACGATGATACCAATATTTTGATACAAAAATATTTAGTTATAAAATGTAATTTAATTTTGTTATAAAATGTAATGAATTTATTTTGTGTTTATGATGGTGTATAAAGTTAGAGATATCACAGAAAAACAAAATGTATCGAGATATTGTCATTATAAAAACGCCATGTTATTATTGCCTCATATACTTGTCTATTCAATACAAACACATGCTCAAATAATGCTCAAATAATGTCTATTCAATACAAACATCACTTGTGAAATTCAAATACATGTATGCACTGGACATCATTTGGATAAGTGAGAATGAAAAGCATGATGCACAGAAAAATCAAAACATACTACTAGTTGTTAACTAGTCACATACAGCTTCTACCTTATTAAAAACCAAACCGATTAAACCAACTATTTGAATCCTGCATTTGTTGATCATCTAGATGTTGAGAGTTGTGTTGCTGGGAGGTGTATTGTTGATACACTTTAGACTGGTATTGAAGATCATTTTCAAGTGGTTGCGTTTGGTTTTGCTGAGATAGGTTGAAATCTTGTTGTGTGTTATGTTGATCATATGTTTGTGATGTGTGTGTTTTCGAGATATTGTTGAGATGGGTATGGGTTGTGGTGGTAAGTTTGTGAAGCGTATTGGTTTGTGTGGTATGTGTTGTCACCATATGGTTGCCAAAATGGTTGATTAGTGTATGTGTTTTGCCAAATGGTTCCCATGAGAATTGATTGTTTCCATAAAAGTTTGATCGAGCGGGTGATGTTGTTCATAAAATGGTGCAAATGTCATGTTGCTCATTAGTTGAAATTCCCTTGCTTTTGTTTACCCTTGCGGGTAGGTGGATCCGGGACAAATGATTTTTGCAATTCTGACGGTTATGCCCCGCTTGTTTGCACCTGCTACAATGTATAGTTCTTGGCTCTTCTCCTTGAGATAGTATACGGTCTGTGTTTTTCGGACGACCTGGCTGAGGGTTGTCCATTGTTGGAGGAGTAAGAGGATGTATATGGCTTGGATACTCCCATTCGTTAAAATTTCCAACAAATTGAATTGACTCTGCATAGGTTGCTTGATATTTTTCCTTTTGAACCGATCATGTACATATTGCACACAACTGTTAGGTTCAAAACCTTGTAACAAAGAATAACGTTACCACAAGGTATCCGGAATTTGCCATTTCCGACATTCACATTCACCGGTCGTAAAGTTCACCTCACGGTTATATTGGCCATCATAAACTTGATATCGAAATTGAGTAATTCCGTGTACAACCCAACTGACGCTTTTCATTCTTCTTTTCTCCACCTTATGCGCTGCCCAATCTGTGATGTCGTACTTCATTTTTGCTACACGAAAAATGTAAAAATTAAATTAATTAACCTATCTAATATATTTTTCAAAATGATTACCGAGTACGTTATGTTTTAAACAATAAATACCTGCAGCTTCCCGACGTTTAAAATACCACTTTTGAACCATACTTCGGTACGTGTCGGTCAACATATTATCGGTAGCTTTCAGACAATACAAGACATGCATTTGAGACTCGACATTATTAGATGTACAATAATTGTAACGTCTACGTGGGCAATGTGCTCGAGACCGGCTCTAGGATCGACCTCCATTAGCTTTCGGTGTGCTTGAGTTGTACTGACCGAGAGTATGTTCATTTGTCGTTGCCACTCATCGAGTATACGCTTTGCATATGCCCCAAGATAGACCTTTAACTTTTTGTTTTTCAAGGAAAGGTTCATCATTAGATGTCGACAACAAATACCATGAAGCGCCGACGGAAACTCATTCCTCATCGAAGCTATTGCGGGATGCCTATCGATATGATAATCATATTGGGGTTATCGCCGATGCACTCTCTAAGTATCTTGACATCCACCATGACCAACAATCACTAGTCTCCTCTCGCATATTCCGTAAGCAATAGGCACAATTTGGTTGTTTTCGTCCATCCCAACGGCTTGCAAATTTGTACCCTTGTAAGTACCCTTTAAATGCGCCGCGTCCACTATAAGTAGTGGGCGAAGATGGTTCACAAACGTGCGCAACTGCGTATAAACAATTTTTAAAATTATAATAGCAAACCTGTTTTTGCATGCACTTATAAAAAAATTTGAACAAGACTTATCGATGCACCAATGGCAATGAATAAAATTTCGAAAACCCTTGATTGCTTTTCTTGATACGTGTGACCGTCCTCGGTTTTTTTTTTCTAAGTTGTGACAAGATACTGTAGCATTTCAAACGATTCTAATGGTGAACCTCTTAACAATTGTAACCCATAATCCTTCCTCTCCATGCTTGTTGGTAAGATATAGATGTTTTATATTGTGCCATGATATCTTTTGTATATCTCTCCTTTCAAATCATGGCTACCATCTTCTAATTTATCTTTCATAATGTGAGCAATTACTTTTTGTTTGCATTTCGATGGTTAGGATATGTTTGGGTTCGGGACACGTGTGAATATCATTCATGCTTGTAATTTGAAAACATCCGAGTTTGGCCAACGCCCGCATTAATATACCATGCACATTGTGCATAATGGAAGCATTTTATGTTGTAAGTTATAGGGTTAGTTTTTTTCGAAACAAATTCATAACCATCTTGTAAAGCTTTCAACCTGTATGCCAAGTCTAATTCCGCCCTAGTTAAAAAAACCTTATTGATTTTTATTTCAGTTTTGTTGTTATAATCCTTTGTAGGCATAGGTTTTGGCGTGTAAAGTGGTGGTTCAGGAACTTCAGGGATATGTTCAAAAAATTTTGGCCATTTATGGTTACCGGGGTGTTTGGTTTTATTTAATTCATCAAAACAATCATTTTCATCATCTTCGTTATCCGAAAGAAAAGCAAATGATGACCCTGGTTTTGTAAAATTTGCCTCATCTTTATAACCTGAGCCATCATATTCCTGTTCGTCAACTGAATGAAAAGCAAATGATGACCCGGGTTTTGTGAAATTTGCCTCATCTTTATAACTGAGTCATCATCTTCACTCGTTATCGAATCGAAAGCACATGATGACCCGGTTTTGTGAATTTGCCTCATCTTTATAACTCGAGTCATCATCTTCCACATTCGTTATTAGAACCGAAAGCACATGATGACCCGGTTTTGTGAAATTTGCCTCATCTTTATAGTTATAGTTTTGTTTTGAAAATCATTTGATGGGTCGATGTTTTCTTCTACCATTGTAGGGAAAAATTATAAAACTCGCACTTGCCGAGTTGAACCAAGAGTTGTTGTTTCTTCCATTGTTTTAGATTGCGAAACATACAACTGTACAAGTTCAGCAGGAGACTCTAAAGCACATTGAACAAAAAAGTTTACCTCGTTGTCGTCTGTAACATCGAGTCGAAAGTCAGCTGAAGGGACTTTCACATTAAAATTTACTCGGGCATTTTGCTTCAATTTAAACTTATTCATCACCAGATCAACTAACCCTGAATATGTTATATCATGATCCATAATCACACCGCGCTTTATTTCACCGTAATGTAACATACATTTGAATTTATGTAAATTCAAGGCCATTTTCTTTTTGTAAGTATTGTGAAGATGTGTATAAATTCAATTTCGTGGATGTGTTATTTATAACGTAATGTTACCACGTCTGTTTGCAAATAGTGATTAACATGTGTCATAGTTCGTGTATAATATTATGTGATAAAAAATTTGTTTTCCTTACAAGTCAAACTAATGTCATATTTCTTGCATACCATTCACATCTTTGTCTCTGTAAGTGGCCCCGAGTAGTCACTATCATGTCATATTTCGTGTGTACAATTATGTGATCAAAAAGATTATTTACTAGTCACATCCGTGTCTCTATAAAGTTTTTCGACAAGTCGATTCTTGTCATATTTCGTATAATATTATGTGATAAAAAAAAAACTTGTATACCACCACATCTTTGTCTCTATAAGGCCCCGAGTAGTCTCCATCATGTCATATTTCGTATACAATTATGTGATAAAAAAAGTTTATTTACTAGTCACATCCGTGTCTCTATAAAGTTTTCGACAAGTCGATTCTTGTCATATTTCGTGTATAATATTATGTGATAAAAAAAAGCTTGTATACCACCACATCTTTGTCTCTATAAGGGCAATCGAGTAGTCTCCATCATGTCATATTTCGTGTATACAATTATGTGATCAAAAGAAAGTTTATTTACTAGTCACATCTGTGTCTCTATAAAGTTTTCTGACAAGTCAGATTCTTGTCATATTTCGTGTATAATATTATGTGATAAATAAAAAGCTTGTATACTAGTCACATCTTTGTCTCTATAAGGGCAATGAGTAGTCTCCATCATGTCATATTTCGTGTATACAATTATGTGATCAAAAAAAAGTTTCCGTAAACCCTAAACCTTAAACCTTAAACCCTAAACCCTAAACCCTAAACCATAAACCATAAACCCTAAACCCTAAACCATAAACCCTAAACCATAAACCCTAAACCCTAAACCCTAAACCCTAAACAATAAAACCTAAACCCTAAACCCTAAACCATAAACCCTAAACCCTAAACCCTAAACCCTAAACCCTAAACCTTAAACCATAAACCCTAAACCCTAAACCATAAACCCTAAACCCTAAACCATAAACCCTAAACCCTAAACCTTAAACACTAAACCTTAAACCCTAAACCCTAAACCCTAAACCCTAAACCCTAAACCATAAACCATAAACCCTAAACCCTAAACCATAAACCCTAAACCATAAACCCTAAACCATAAACCCTAAACCCTAAACCCTAAACAATAAAACCTAAACCCTAAACCCTAAACCCTAAACCATAAACCCTAAACCCTAAACCCTAAACCTTAAACCATAAACCATAAACCATAAAACCTAAACCCTAAACCCTAAACCCTAACTTTTCATCTATCGTACTTTATATTTTTATTTCGATGTAGTATTTCACTTTGGTAGTGTTAATACAAATATCGTCATTAAACGTTATTTATATTTTTGATCTTTGCCTAAGTTTTGTTAACGACAAAAGTAAATTTAATTTATAAAAGCTTAAAGCTTGTCAAGGTTATTAGATATTAAAACAAGCTTTCTCAAACAATATATTCATCATTCAAGCATTTACATTTATGATTAGTAACATCTTGATATGACTCTAATCATTATGTATGATAGTAGTTTGTAGAATGTGTTAGGTTCTTAAAACCAAACACTACTTAAGCATTTGCATATTTCTATTAATAGTAATACAACATTTTAACATCATGTATTACATCATGGAGATCATTGGAAGATTCCATTAGATATTTTGTGAAGATTTGTACTCTTCATATCTTACACAATCTTACTTAGATAGAGTTGACTTTAGGCAAGATTTGATATCTTGACTGCCGATGGCGGTACCAATTGGGTACACGGGCGGAACCCTTTTAGGGGTCCGCGGTCCGTGGACGCCCCGTCCAAATTGGCTATAAATAGCAATGCCAAGCCAAGTAGTTTTTCATCCCTTTCTAACATACTCTCATACATATCTTCTCTCTAACCTTTCTAACTCGGTTTCATATCATATTAGTGATCTCTTTGTAGCAAAGAAGATCAAGTCATATTCAAGCTTCAACGAAGTTGGAAGTCTTGTTTGTTTAGTGTTGTATGATCTAGTGTTGATCCATACTTCATTGTTGTATCAAACCATCATAATCTTGTGAGTGTGAGTGGTTAGTATTTTAGTCCTCAAAATACATTGTGTGTGGGAGTAGTTGTACCCTTGGAAAGAACTCGACATCTAGCTTAGTGTCGGAAATAGTGTAAGCGAAGTGTAAAGGTTTTCTCCCGGTGAAAGGAGCTTGTTGACTAGTGAAGTTAAACTCGAGTGTGAGACTCGGGAGTGGAGTAGGCAAGGAAAAGAGTCCTTGTAGGCGAACCACTATAAACAACTTGTTGTGGTTTGATCATTTCTTTCCTTACTTACTTATTACATATTGCTTGCATATTTCATTAACATACTTAAGATCAATATCAATTGATCTTTCAATAAGTTTCAAAACAAAGTTTTTAATCGGTAAACTATTCAACCCCCCCTTCTAGTTTTCTACAGGTAGTTTAATGAATAAAAGTTCGTATTATATGTAGAACTCTAGCATTTTATATGAATGAAAGAAGGAACAACTGAATTTCATTCAATACAACGACAAAGTAGCATAACGTGACATTGCAAGCTAAACATAACCAGACTTAGCCACTAGTCAAATAACTTTTTTGAACAAGAAGGTTTATCTTGTTTTTTCTTCTTGAAACCCTCGTTTTTGCATTCCTTGGGCACAACAAGTGGGGATAACTCCACCCGTGATACGTACACATGTAGTTGGTTTTGCTGAAGTTGAGTATACTTTCGTAAACGTTCGGGGTCTTCCATTGCATCAACTAATAGTTCGAGTCCTGAATCATATTTCGTGTAAACATGTATGTGAGTTATAGACAATTTTGAATGTCCTGTAATACACGACATGTGTAAAAGTTTTCGATAATTATTAAAACATGACAAAAGGTTGTCATATTTCGTAAAACACTATGTGATATAGACCCTATATATACAACATCTGAAAAGAATTTTAACAAACATACAAATGTCGGCTAATTTCCAGAAATTCAAATGTAAATTACATTTCAATGGCAAGGAAAGTGGTGTCATTATGTACAGTGACATCACTTACTCATTAATGGTTGAAATGTTGGTGAACAAATTCGAGTTGGATGCTAGTACGCAACTCAGATTGTCGTTTAGGCTAAGCCCATCGACACAACGATGGAGATTAAAGACAACAACGACGTTATTTTATTTGTTACGTGTGCTTGTGCTCACCGATGGTATAATACATTTGTACATTGATCACCTGTGGAAAATGCAAGTACAATAGCACACAAGGATAATACCCGGTCCAATGGTATTCTTCAAATGGCCAAGCTCCGCAAAATACGTACATTAGGGAAGGAGGGCCTCGCCCTGTAATGCCAACCCAAGAGTATGTCGATAATAGAGGAGGATGCATCCGAAGATGATCATTTTACGCGTGGCCCATGGCTAAGCGCAGCTATCTAGATGCTTTTGGGATCGGGGTAGATGCTTGTTTAGGCGATATGAAAACCTTTTGTAAAAAGGGAAGCTTGAACTGGTTTTAGCCATCATCAAGTCTTGTACACCAAATGTGCTTGGTGACCTAACCGTGACACTCAAAGATCCATCAGAACAATGTCCGGTCTAATTCATCACAAAGTACTAGAAGAGGATAAGGGTACGTCAAGTCTATCGGTGTCGGTCTTGTTTTGATACTAAAGAACGCCTCGGTGTTCACACCAAAACCACATAACCATTACCTTAACATCACTTTGAAAACATTGTTGAGGTTTACCACAAGGATACCGCTTATCGTTGATGTTTAAATTGGAGTTTCGCTTTTAAGTTGTATCATGTTTATCTTGTATTTCTTTATGTTTTTAATTAACCCATCCGCTAGACTTTCGCTTTTAATTTGTATCATCTTTATCTTGTATTTTTTATGTATTTATTTAACCCATCTATCGCTTTCATTTAACTCATCTATAAAACTTTAGTTATCGACTTGTCAAATATCTTGTGATATGTAACATACACAAACTTTCATTAGATAAAATATATATACAAACGGTTGAAACTACATATACAAATGGTCAACTAATCATATCTACATCCGCTAGTATTCTCACAACGGTATTATAAAATGATGAGCCATAATAAATCTAAAGTCCTTAAAATCTTTATTCGTGGTTAGTAATAACCGGTGGTGGGATCCTACCTGTACAAAATCGATGCATAAGCCAACATACAACTACTCCACAATCCCTACCATTTGACTGCTGCGGAGCAGGAAACCATTTTGAATCATTATAAGAGAATGAGAAGTTAAAATGTGGCCGGCTGGTAACGCCAAAATATCCTTGGAGCTGTAAACTTTCATTTAAGACTTTAGTCCATCCATCAAGATGTTCTCGCAGCTTACCCGCCCTAGTCTTATTATCCATGGAGTCGAAAACAGAAATATGAGAATTAGGAAGATCTACGACACCTAGAACCCAGTGGTTGCCTTCGGCATGGAACGGCATATACACCTACAAAGATAAAATCATTAGCTTACATACAATTAAATAGCTTATTAAAATACTAAACGCATTAAAATCATTAAACAAAAATACTTACCACGTGTACGTCTTCCCAGGATGGGTACGGACGTGTCTTCCCACTTATCGTTCCCTGTAATGCACTATCCGTCACAAGTAAGAAGAGAGAAGTTCCTGGAGCATACGATGCAAGTGTTGATTTCGCTACTGTCCATGGAGCACCATTTGGCCTCTGACGGATTAGAAGCTCAGTCCATGCATTCATATGCTAGTTCATATCAAAAAAATATTAAAATTATTTATAAGCATTCTATAAAAAATACTATTCAAATACATTATAAACATGTAACAATAAACTTACATCGCCCGCAAGCCAACCATTACTTGGGACCTTGGAACAAAAAGGAGCAATTCACGCCAAAAATTGTCTCACACGCAAAACCCATCACATGACAGTCCAGTGTATATGGGTTTAGGGTTCCCTGTGAAAGTTTGTAAGTCTTCATAAATGTACGCTTAACCTAAATAGCCAAAAGTAATATCAATAATAAGTTGTTAATCAATGTTAAATTTCAAGAATATTCACGTAGTTTTATGATTACCTTACTGTGGTCAACGTTATAAACGAAATGCACTCTCCTAAAATTTTCCGTAAAAACTCAACTTTATCTCTCTTCTTCATCATCATTGACCCTATCGCCTTCTTCATCAATAGCTTTTCCAAGATCTAACGGGCTAATATTTGATGACATGGCATTATCCTTAAGCCTACCATCCCGCTTATTGGGAATAGGAGTCGGTTCGGCAAACGACC
Organism: Chrysanthemum lavandulifolium; assembly: GCA_022545495.1. NCBI lineage: Eukaryota > Viridiplantae > Streptophyta > Magnoliopsida > Asterales > Asteraceae > Chrysanthemum > Chrysanthemum lavandulifolium. Next base: position 95,290,863 of record CM040246.1, read on the forward strand.
AAACGGGCCGCACAAATAACGACTAGACGGACATCTCTCTTTCCTCGATTAATAGCACCCTAACACGGAACAAATATACATGCAAGTATTATAGTAGAAAATGAAAAAAATATATACTTATGTGGGTTATAAATTTACAGTAACACACGATTAACTACGGGGGTGTGATGCAAGAGTTTGTTGCAAGATTGTTACCCGACCACGGAACAAATCCTTGTTGTGGCATAGGTGTCCTAGAGTGAGGCAATTTGGTCGTATACGTGCGTGCCCACTGTGGCGATCGGTGGTGAGACACCCCTCAAAGAAAGAACCACCTGGGGTGTAGGAAACCCCATCTCCTTGACCACCTCACCAAATACCTACATACAATATTATAATGTTTAGTAATTTTAAAACAAATGATTAGCAACAAAAAATATGCAAATAAAACATACTTGCTGTTCGTTCCAATTACTTCCAGTTCACCGGCGAAAGCCTAAATACAATATTATAATGGTTAGTAATTTTAAAACCAATAAGTAGCAACAAAAAATATGCAAATAAAACATACCGCTGCTCGGTTCCAATTAAATCCGGTTCGAAACACACGAAAGCCTAAATACAATATTATAATGGTTAGTAATTTTAAAACCAATAAGTAGCAACAAAAAAATATGCAATAAAACATACTGCTGCGTTCGGTTCCAATTAAATCCAGTTCCACCAAGCGAAAGCCTAAATACAATATTATAATGGTTAGTAATTTTAAAACCAATAAGTAGCAACAAAAATATGCAAATAAAACATACATAGCTTGGTTCCAATTAAATCCAGCCCAATTACATAAAGCCTAAATACAATATTATAATGTTTAGTAATTTTAAAACGAATAATTAGCAACTAAAAATATGCAAATAAAACATACCGCTGCTCGGTTCCAATTAAATCCAGTTCGGCCGGTAGCGAAAGCCTAAATACAATATTATAATGTTTAGTAATTTTTAAACGAATAAGTAGCAACTAAAATTATGCAAATAAAACATACCGCTGCTCGGTTCCAATTAAATCCAGTTCACCGGTAGCAAAGCCTAAATACAATATTATAATGTTTAGTAATTTTTAAACGAATAAGTAGCAACAAAAAATATGCAAATAAAACATACACACCGCTCGAAACCACTAAATCCAGCTCCGGTAGCGAAAGCCTAAATACAATATTATAATGTTTAGTAATTTTAAAACCAATAAGTAGCAACAAAAAAATATGCAAATAAAACATACCTGCGCGTTCGGGAAACCACTAAAGAAACCAAATATTTTTGGAACATTGTGTCGTGTTCCTTAATCTTGGCAGACTGAGCCTTTGTCAAATCCTCTAGTTCCGTCAAATGACGATAAACAAATTCTGGAACATCGTCACGGCTATATTGGTCTGAAAGTGGGGGTATTGGTGGTGGATCAATACTACGCCTCAAAAATGCCATGCTATCACGGAACCAACCTTTTCGAGACTCATATGCACGGTACAAGTCTTAATGTAGGTTCCGCTACCTAAAATTTATATAACAACAAATCGAATATTGTTATGAATCACTAAAACCGAATGGCATGATTAAATAAAACTCACCAATAAACTTTCTGTGTAATAAATATTAAATTGCCGCTTGTAACGCCATGCACACACTCGGATGGAGCTCGTGACGATTAAAAATCTAGTGCCGTGTCTAGATAAGTCTCCAAAATCCACGCCTATAAAAAATAATTGGTTAATTACTTTAACATTATATATATACATAAACAACAAAAACTAAAATTATATATATATATATATACATACCTTAAAGGCCCATGTAAAGCCGATCAGATACTTAGGGTTCTTTACTTTACCGTCACAAAGTCGGTGGTCGTGGGTTCACAAAAAGCTTCAAGCCGTGAATCTATCGCACCAACTAATCGATCAGACAATGTCGGCCACACGACGAACCCCAAGGATATATATTCCAAGCATCAAGATTATCTACTAAAGCCATGCACCATGGGGAACTACGTTCTTAACCTCGTGGCCTAACAAAACCATCTCTAACAACCCTAGCAAACCGACACGAGCGGCGCATCGATATCGACAAGCTTATCAAAAGCATCGCTAGAAATAAATTCATTCAACACTCAAGCGCTATCGAACATCCATCATAACGTGAGTCAAAACACGCTCCTAAGAGGAGTAGGTTGATCTTTATATTTGTCTTGAAAATCAACACCAAATCTCAAGCTAGTTACTAAACAAACCCTCTCTACCAAATCTCAACTCAAAATCTCCTACACGATACCTCAATGGAACAACTTCCGTGTCTCCTTGTTCAGGTCAAGTTGACATAAACTCATATAATGTAATAAAATACATGATTCTCGATTTGTTCTATGTCAAACATCCATCCAAACACGTCGCCTAAACAATACTTCCTTATTGGTATTCGCAAATTTTTTTAAGGTAATGAACCAATCTAAGCTTACTTCTCTGGTAAGGTCAATCAAGCAAAATCCTAAAATAACAATTAATAACAATATATATTATTAACTACACAATAAGCATAAAATACCAAATAATGATATCATAAGAAAATAAATATTTACGGAACAACAAGTGCCATATTAACAAACAACCACGTTAACACCTACCCACTACCACCACCGAACCACCCAAGAATGACAACCACAGCCTACCGTGCCACCACCAACTGCCGACACCACCACCAACAGCACCACCAACTGCACCACCAACTGCACCACCAACTGCACCACCAACTGCCTTCACCACCACCACCACCAACACCAATTGCCTTCAACACCACGAACTGCCTTCACTACCAACACCAACACCACCAACTGCCTTCAACACAACAACACAACGAGCAGCAAAAAAAAATAAAAAATAAAATAAGCAATTTTTTTTCTAAGAATCGGTAGGGAGAAACGAACACAAAACTCACTTCTTTATCTCTCGAAATGAAGATCAAATACTGGAATCAAAGTCTAAATATTCGGATAGTCGAATAGTCATTTCAAGAATAGTTGCAGGTTTAATTTTGCTCCTTCCCTAGGTGAGGAGAGAGCATTTCGCTCCCAATTAGATGTGAAATGGTGCTTTTTCAACTTTGTGTCATACGGTGTCCCTACACTTTGTCAGATTTCGCTACCTGTTAGAGGCGAAATCCTTTTTTTTTTTAATTACGCACGTTAATTTATTTAGATGGCGACACGTGTCCTTTAAGCATTTCTCTACCAGTAGGTAGCGAAATGCCTGGCCTTTTTTGATATAGCAGGAAAAGAGGACCTCTGCAGGACACATAGGTACCTGCAGGGCCTTCACAGTAATTTTCACTCTTAATTATGTACACTAGTTATGTTTAAATGATTATAATGCACAACTTGTGAAATTCATGACGTTGAAGGTTGAAGTTGGATTACCATTTAAGGGTTTTTTAATCCTATGATTGGACATTTATGGGTTGTCTTAACATATCTAACTTGTGTGTGCTAAGAAATGTTAATCAAATATAAATCCTAAAATATATGGGGATATCTTGGATACAATTTTGTAGCCAATTGGCTACAATCATTTATAAAAATAACACTAGCAATTATTCAGGGACCCACAAAAAAGAATCAGGACCCACGAAAATAATCAGGGACCCACATTTTTAGTTCAAAATTGTAGCAAATTGGCAACAATTAATTGTAGCTAATATATTCTCAAAATATATACATCTTTATATAATGTTAAAACAAAGAAGAATTAACCGAGGGAGAAGAGTGCATAATCAAGAGTTAAAGCAAACACTGAATGAATCAAATAAGAAAAGAGAAAAAAGAGGAGATACATCAAGTGACGGGAGCAGTAGCGAGGGGGATAGATGTAGAAAGAAGAGAAAATCAAATTTTGAAGGTGAAATCGAAGACATTGTTAATGGGAATTTCTTTATACAAAGGGTTGGAGACGACATTATTGACAGTGGTAAGAAAAAGATTGGAAAGAGAAGTATAAAAAAAAGCAATGAAGGTTGCTAGACATACGGGAGTGGAGGGTTTGGGTGAAAACATTAAAGGAATTTCAGAAGCATATAAAGAATATCATGAAGTGGAAGACGAGAGCGATGGGAGATTCATATTTAAAAGTACAAGGCGGGGGGAAGATGATAACCAGAGTTGTTTCATTAACATGGAACAAGTAAAGGAAATTGGGGAAATAATTGGTGTTTCATGGGTAAAGGCGGTGTCAGAGAAGGAGAATGAGGAGACCGAATATATATCGAGAAGAACGATGGGGCGGATGCCTTGTGTCCGAAGCAGTAGCAAGGTATTTGAGCTAATTTCGTTATTTTGTATTTTGATGAAGATAGTATCAATTAATGTTAGAGGTATGGGTGACGTGGGGAAAATTGGGTGGGTTAAATCTATTATTAAAGATGGACGTCCATGTCATTGGGCTTCAAGAAACCAAAAGTAGGATTGTTGACAAGTACTAGATAGAGGAGATTTGGAGGGAAGGGGGGGTAAAGGGTATGGGTTTGCTCATATTGAGGCAAATGGCAGTTCGGGGGGGTATTATACTGATATGGGACACAAAGGTATTTACTTGTATAGATGCAATGGGGGATGACAAGTTCATAGCAATTAAAGGTAATTGGAAAGGTAGAAATGGGGATGTGTATCTCGCTTGTATTTATGGTCCGCATGTGGGCAGGCATAAAGCTTCGTTATGGGAGAGATTATCGAGTCTAATGAATAATTTTTATGCGGCTTGGTGCATCTTCGGGACTTAAACGTGGTTAGGAGGCGATGATAGATTCAATTCGCAAGTAAATGTTCGAGAAATGAGATTTTAACGATTTCATTAATGATTCGAGGCTCGTGGAAATTCCTATGGGGACCGAAAATATACTAGGATTAGCGATGACGGCATGAAGTTCAGTAAGTTGGACCGATTTTTAATGAACGATGGGTTTAATAGTTTATGGGGAAATCTTTCGGTCGTTGCTTTGGATAGGAAGTTATCAGATCATTGTCTGATAGTTCAAAAAGACGTGGAGTTAGATTTTGGTCCGAAGCCTTTTCGTATATTTGACGTTTGGATGGGCGAGATAGATTTTGGGCACGTGGTGGAAGAAGCGTGGAAAAAGGAGGTTAGAAGCACTAGGCCGGATTGTAGATTCCGCGATAAGCTTAAGAATGTCAAAAGTGATCTCAGAAAGTGGAGTAAAGATAGATTCGGGTCGAATAAAGAAAAAATTGAGGGGTATAGAAGTGAGGCTATGAGATGGGAATTGGAAGCGGAAAAAAGAGCTTTGAGTGATGTTGAACAATCAACATGGTTGGAGGCTAGAAAGCTTTGGTTAGATAAAGATAATGAGGTTGTTGGCATGCTTCGTCAAAAGGCTAAAATTAGATGGGATGCGGAAGGCGATGAAAACTCAAAATTCTTCCACTCCTTTCTTAAAAGAAGGAATAACAAGAATAATATTCGAGGTCTTATGGTTAATGGGATTTGGTGTGAGGATCCTATGACGATTAAGATGGAAATGGCAAGACACTACAAAGCCTTATTTACGGAAGGGATGACGATTAGACCTGATGATGTACCCTCCGATCAGGTCGAAGGACACCCCTTCAACCTCAGTTGAATTTGTATTACGAAGACCCAAGTCTTTCTTCATAAGTCATTGGTGGCGTAAAATCACTCATCATTGATATGGTTACCAGTTGGGAATTCGCCAGCCGAAGGCCTATATCCTTCGAAGTCTTCTCTTGAAGGCACCAAGACAAAGGAGAACCTTGACTTGGTCTTCCCCCACGTTCCCACTATCTCCTTAGCTTCCCCGCCAAGACAGAGAGAGTGGGGATGAAGCCCTAGCGGTTACCACAAATCATGGGACGCCCATAATCTCCGGTTGCGTGCTAACACTCTCCAAGCTTATTTATTCATCTATAAATAGGTTGGACGAGTCATTTCAATGGTATGTTCACTCAACACAAGATTTCACATACCCATATTACTTAAAACACATATCACATACTTACCTCACGCCGGAGGTGGTTCGCAGGTCCAACCTGCGCAATCACTTAACGAAGTGTCTATTATTTCTTATTGCAGATTGGCTACAAGTTTGGCGCAAGCATATCACCCCTCATACCCTTCGATCACCATCGAAGGCCTGGTCGTACTAATTATTGTACAATCAGTGGCGCCATCCGTGGGACCCGCTACAATTGGTCTCGTTATTCCAAACTTATAACCAGTCAATCACACTCACTAGTTTCACGGCATGAATCAAGGAAGAAAGGATACACCCCCTCCGGGTTTCTCGACCTTGATACCAATCCCAGTCAACGACCCTAACAACCTTCCTAACATAACCGCGTCCACCTTTACCACACGATCTCACCCTGAAATAACTCCCAACAACCATGCTTCAACTCGCTAACCCCAGGCGGTAATCGGTGATTGCGTTCGTCGAAGCTAATATCGAAGCACTAGAATCTTTACTAAGAGCGCGAAGGAGGCAAGCTCGGAACGTGGAGATGCGGAGGGAGTTGGAATACTCTAGCGATGAGTATGACGAAGAGTTAGAAATGGAGGCTAGGCCCTTGGCTCCTGGGCTACACGCTCAGTGCTGAGGATAGGGTCTCCGAGTAGTCGAAGGCCGAGTGGAAGGTCGGTTGGTTTTGAAGATGTTCCGGAGAGGGCTCCGACGAGAAGGGAAGGAACAATGGAAGGCTCCAATGGAAGGAGTCACCGAAGGGAGACTACGGAGGTTAACTTGCCACTACTCTTGGCGGCCCATCCGGGAGGCGAGGCATGGGTTCGTTATGCCTTCTCACGCATCCGGCGTGAAGGCAATCCATCTCAAATAAATGGGAGGAAATATTCCTCCTCATGGTATGTACCCTCCTTTTCGTGCTCAATCTTACCCCAAGAGGTTTATCCCCACCTAATGGGCGGGCTAGCAACCCTAGCTTTACTCAACCATACGGAAGCATGCCCCACGGCAACCTATGGTATACCATTTGTATCATGTCGAAGTCACCCACCTTATATACCTCACGCCACCTCAATATGTTAACCAAAACCCTATCGAATACCTCAGAGCCATAACCCATACAATGTTGTCCCCACTTTCATGCCACCTTACAACCGCCTTTATTCGGAGCCCATGGGTTCCACAACACCCTTCGTAAGGTGGATGAAGACTACCACTTTTCGATGGGTTGAAAATGCCCGCACATATTGGTACTTATGATAGAAAAAGGGACCCGGATAATTTCTTACGTCTGCTGGAAGGGGCTATCGAATCACGAAGTGGGTTATGCGGTTGCTTGTCACATGTTCACATATACCCGCGAGACTCGTCAGATATGGTGGAAGGCAAAAGGTGTAGCATTGTAAATTTGGATGATCTCAAGGCCAAGTTTAGATCACACTTCGGTCAACAGAAAAAGTTCACAAGAACGCACCTAACAAAGGCACAACATCAAGTGAAGGAAAACGAGAGCACGGGGCTTTCGTTACATTAGATATACCGATGACACCTTGCAAATATTGGGTCTCGCACGAAGACCAAGCGATCTCGTGTTTCGTGCTTGGCCCACTGAAGCAGAGTCCGGTGGAATTTCTATCCAAAGGACCTTCCGCAACCTACAAGGGCTTAGTGGAGAAGACTTACACTGGATCAAGCCAAAGAAGTATCTACCAATGGGGCTTCGATCGAAAATAAAGAAAGTCACAGCAAAATCCCGAAGCATCCTTCATGGGAAGGGTCAAAGAACAAACACAAAGGCAGAGACAAGTTTACGCCCTACAACAAAAACATAAACCATGTGCTCGTGGCTAATCTATCCAAATCTCCGGGGAGATACTTTCTGAAAGGGTGCGAAGGCTTTTGATCCTCCTCCTCGCTTGGCAAGTAGGGAAGAAGCAGGATACCTCCAACATCTGCTATTTCCATGACGACACGGACACGACACCAACAATTGCGAGAGCTCAAGAAACAGATAGAAGAGGCCGTGAAACCGCCAATTGGGACATTTGGTGAAGGGCATAAAGAAAGGTAAAGAAAAGGTCTCCGACACACGCTGGGGAAAGACACCACACTGTCAAGCACCCATCCTCATGGTGTCTGAGGACGATTCGGTTTAAAAGGAAAGCAATGGAGGAAGCATTATGCGGAGTAGAGACGTTACTTTCCTTCGATCACAGGCAAGGTTCTCTCGAATGACCCCATGGTCATCAAAGTCCTGATCTCCAATAAAGAAGTAAACAAAGCTTACTTAGACTATGGTAGCTCTTGCGAGGTGATCTACGAACATTGTTTTCTAAATCTCAAGTCTTCGATAAGGTCGAAGAGAGTAGATTCGAAGGTACCCTTGGTGGGATTCTCAGGGGAACACTCATGGCCCCTGGGAGAAGTCCTTCTAGAGGTTACGATTGGAGAAGAAAGGCTAAAAAGCGAAACCCCGGTTTCGCGATCAGAAGGTCCGAATCTCCTATAACTTTGTTAATAGGGAGAACCACAATCGTAATATGGGCATCGTTGTCTCCACCATACATGCCGCACCAAATTCCAAACACCATTCGGTATTGGAGCGGTTTCTCCACATAACACGAAGAAGCCTACGGAAGTAGTCAAAAGGGTCAAACAAATTCTAAAGGAGCCTCCAAAAGATGTTCTCAGTTGCACCGATGCCGAAGAGCGCATCGTAGTAAACGATCTCTACCCTGATCAGACGGTGGTAATTGGAAAGCAGCTCCCTACCTCCTTTAAGGCTGAATTGGAAAAGTTACTAAGGGCTAATGCAGATGTCTTCGCATGGACTTACTCTGACATGACATGGGTCCCTAGAACTCTCATCATAGATGGAAAGCCCTTCGGCACCGAGCACAAGCTTAATGAGTTCAAACACATTGAACCTATCAAGCAAAAGCGTCGAAGCCTTGCACCTGAAAGGAATGTCGTAGCATGCAAGGAAGTGGATGAGCTCGTAGCATCAGGCATACTCAGGGAGGTGAAGTATCAAACCTAGGTAGCCAATCCGGTGATGGTTAAAAAACATGACGGAGGGTGGCGGATGTGTGTAGACTTCACATATATTAACAAAGCCTGTCCGATGGACTGCTATCCTCTACCAGAAATTGATTGGAAAGTGGAATCCTTATCAGGATTTCGACTGAAATGTTTTCTGGACGCTTACAAGGGTTACCATCATATACAGATGGCGGAAGAAGACGAAGAAAAAACAGTCTTTTTTACAGGAAATGGCGTGTATTGTTACAAGAAGATGTCTTTCGGTCTGAAAAATGCAGGTGCTACCTACCAACGGCTAGTGGACAAAGCCTTCCACAAGCAGATAGGTAGGAATCTCGAAGCGTACGTAGAAGATATGGTTATCAAGAGTAGAACGGAGGAGGACATGCTCTCCGACATAAAGGAAACCTTCGACCAGCTTCGCGCCATCAACATGAAGTTAAATCCCAAGAAGTGTTCCGTCGGCGTGGAAGAAGGACAATTTTTGGGACATCTGATCACCAAGCAGGGTATTAAGGCCAACCCTTCGAAGGTTAAGGCCATCACAGACTTGCAGCCTCCTAAATCGCTCAAGGATGTGCAAAGTCTGAACGGAAAGCTAGCAGCCCTCAGCAGATTCTTCTCGAAGGGTGCAGATAGATCTTTTCCGTTCTTCAAGACACTCAAAGGATGCACGGATAAAAAGACGTTTCAGTGGAGTGCTGATGCATAAGCTACCTTTCAAAAGCTCAAGGAGTTCATGGCTATTCTACCTACACTTACCGCCCCAATCAAAGGCGAAGTGTTGTTTATGTACATCGCAGCCTCCTTCGAAATCATCAATGCTATATTATTGGCAGAGAGGGAAAAGAAGAAAATCCCTATCTACTTCGTTAGTAGGGTTCAACAGGGAGCTGAGCTAAATTATCCAGAGTTGGAGAAGTTAATATTGGCTTTGGTTCATGCTGCGGGGCGCCTCCGAAGGTACTTCCAAGCTCATCCCATAACCATACTCACTGACAAGCCTATTAAGTAGATACTTTCGAAGCCGGAGAAATCTCGAAGGATAGCTAAGTGGGCTATCGAGCTAGGAGAACATGAAATTGAGTACAAGGGTAGAAACTCGGTCAAAGGGCAAATATTGGCGGACTTCTTAGTTAAACACCCTCCGAACCAAGCGGGACACCAAAGTTCTTGAGAAAAAGCACCGCTAAAACGGTCGAAGGGTGGAAACTTTACAATGATGGAGCCTCAGCTCGACGGTTCTGGCGCATGTCTAATGCTTGTTGATCTGAAGGAAGGAGTATACTTATGCACTCCGTTTGAATTCGATGCTACTAACAATGAAGCGGAGTGAAAGCTCTAGCGAGCCTCCGAATAGCTAAGGACATGGAGGTAGAAGACTTGGCTATTTTGTTGATTCACAACGGTGGCTAATCGTGCAAAGGGCTCCCAGGCGAGACAACCCGTGATCAAGCAATACTTGGATAAGGCCAAAGAGATGCTCGAAGGGTTTACATCCACAACATAGAGCATGTTCGCGAAACCAAAACAAAAAGCGGATGCACTTAGAAAAGCGGCATCAATGGCATTTGCTCATTTAACTAAGGAGGTTACGGTCGAAGTGTTGGCGAGATAGGTCCATCGTCCGAAAGGAGGTGTCGGCGTATCTTGGAGGAAGATTCAAATTGGATTACTCCGATTAGAGTATCTAATAAGTGGTATATCACGGAGGATTAGAAGCTAGCTCGAAGGTTCGCATAAAAGCACCCAATCGAGAATCATGGGGAACTACCTATATCAAGGTCCTTCTTGTCTCCATGGCTTCGTTGTGTAGGACCTAAGAAAGCCGCCAACATCATTCAAGAAGTGCATGAAGGATCTTGCGGGCTACATGCAGACCCCGCTCCGTTGTTTCTAAGATCATAAGGATAGGATATTATTGGCCTTGATGCATGTGGACGCAGAGAAATCAACCGTGAAGTGTGAAGCCCGCCAAGTCCACTCAAGAGTGCCAAGGCTACCAAAACAAGATATGACCTCCGTGACGTCTGTATGGCCTTTCAGCCAATGGGGGATAGACATCGTAGGCCCTCTACCAATTGCTCCAGGAGGAGTAAAGTTCTTGGTCGTAGCTATCGATTACTTCGAGAAATGGGTGGAAGCTAAGCCTTTAGCATCCATCACAGGAAGGCACATGGAAAAGTTTGTGTGGGAACACATTATTTGCCAGTTCGGAGTACCCCATATCATCATCTCAGATAATGGGAAGCAGTTTGCCGAAGGAGTATTTCCAGTGTTTTGCAGAGGCCTGAACATAAAACAATCTTTCACATCCGTCTGCGATCCTCAAGGTAACGGGCAAGTGGAAGTTACTAATAGGGACATCATCCAGGGCATAGAACGAAGGTGGGATCTGATCCACCACGGTTGGGTAGATGAGCTACCTCAAGTACTTTGGGCTCACGTAACGCACACAAAGTCAAGTCATGGGGAGACACCTTTAGCTTGACATATGGCACATAAGCTATCATCTCTTTGAGTAAGTGTCGAAGCGAGAAGGGTCATAAACTTGAGCGCCAGAAACGAAGAACTCCGTAGCAACCTAGACCTACTCGAAGAGCGAAGGAAATAGCCTCAATCGGGAGGCTATCCATAAACAAAAGATTGAAAAGTACTACAACAAATAGGTTCGCCTTGACCTTCAAGCCGGAGAATCGTCCTCCGACTCAACAAAGTGCAAGTAAAGTCGAGTACCAGGGTAAACTAGGGCCTACATGGGAAGGACCCTACTTTGTTAAGGAAGCATATGGCAACAGAGCCTACAAGCTGGAAACCCTCGACGGAGACGCTATTGATAGAACTTGGAATGGCACTACCCTTCGTAAGTTTTACGTATAAAACTTACAATGTCCAAGGACATTTTTTTTTAATTTGTTTTCAATCAATGTATTTGCATTCTTCTCACTTGGGGAAAGAAGCATTAATGGTAGGCGTCTAGTATTAATTTCCTTAAAATGATGTAATCCTCCCTACCCACTTAATGATATAACGCATTTCCCTCAAATCTCTTGTTTCATTCAATACAACAAAGATTTGTCTACCAAGTCGCTTTTATAAGTTTCAATGTCGAAGGGATGTACAAAGACTAACAATACGTCTTGCTCATATGCATAAAATCCATCTCAACTTCACATTAACTTTCCTATATTGCCTAAGGTATTTTAAGCCTTTCGCTGCCCAAAGGATCAAGATGGAATGGGTCGCAAACCTCTGTCAGCAATCAAACTATACAATTGCTATATTCTTGGTGAAGTAATTACACACAATGAGGCTATGTATCTACCATACGCCTTAGGTTGTAAAAATTTTACGTGCAAATAAAACGTAAGGAGAAGAATCAGAAATAGCAAAATACAGGCCCTAGTGGCCTTGATGTAGATATTAATTTATGACTAGTTTCACTAGTCTAAACGTACAGGCCATAGCCTTAACGATCAAACAAACAAACTATTGTCTTAGGCCAAAGCCTTTACCATACACATCAAATGTAAATTGTTTCATCAGGCATATAGCATGGAAAGAGACACAGACAAATTGTTTGAAAACAGGGTACATACCACCCTGAGGGATCAAATTACTACCACATGGTAGCCTTCATCAAACATTGGAATGGGTCGGATCGTGAGAAACAGGGATGGAACTTGGGAGATGGTGTCTTCTTCAAGAGGAGGCGGTGGACTTTCCTTGGCTTGGCTAGCGGGTCCTCAATGGAGGCCTCTGGTACTTCATCGCTTTAGCAAGGAAGGAGAACTACAAGCGAGTTAAGGCATTGCACCGATCATCATATTCCCGCTCATGAGTTGCCAGTAGTATGGAACATTTTCCGGCTTCTTGGTTTCCCCTGTCTCGCCTATCTCCTCCAAAGTGGTACTCTTGCCATGAAATATGGTCGCATTCACCGATTCCTAATCACAATCCCCACATCATCACTATGGCATGTTCCATGGCGATGTGGGGATGACCATGGTTACCAAATCCACCCTATCCCTTGAGCATCTTCAACCAAGGTTTAACCCATCTACCTTTTCCCCGAGCTTGATCTCACAGTCAACCAACTTAGCCTCTCTTCAAGGACTCCACACTTGGATGTAAGAATGGATATTTGCTCTTTGTAGCCTATGACCTTCGCCTTGAGAGATAGCTTGTCGCATTCACTGATTGCGCCTAGTTGACCATGAGCTTTTCTACATCGCCCGAGATCTTGAACTAAGGGTTCTTGTCAAGTCCTCCATAGCTTCTTCACACTTTCTCTGCAGTGCAGATACTTCTTGTCCCTAGCCTTCTCCCTAGGAAGCATGACATCCATCTCTTCCCTAACTTTGCGACAAAGACGAAGAAGCTCCCTAGTCCTGGTGTTGAGTTGATTATCCAACATACATTGTCTGACATAGATCTTGTCATGAAGATCACATAGCCTTTCCATGGACATGTTGTCCATCACCCCCTTCCAACTGGATGGGGTCACACGCTCCACAAGCAAATGACAAGCTAGGGGGACGGAAGCTCCTTCGTATCAGGGAATCATGCAGCATAAATAAACTTGTTAATATATTATTACTTGCATCTAATCCTTTGTAACAGGAAAGAAATCTTACCATGGATATCATCTGTGTTGGGCCCCTCGATGGCTGGAAACACCACAGCCTTACCCTGGGCACTCTTCTGCCGGGTAGTTCGAGAGGGAGGAGTGGGCAGGATAAGCTTCCTCTTTGATGCGAGACTTTGCGACCTTTGCGCTCGTGTACTTCCCCGCCGGAATCTCTCACCAATCTTGGGAGGCTCTCGATAGCTAAGCTCGTTCTTCCGAGACGGGTTCATCGTAGTCCGCCACATTCTCCACCGCTTCAACATCTATAGGCTCTTTCAAAGGAGGAGCGAGATGACTGGAGTTCGATGGGCTGAGCATCAACATCATTGTTATTCACAGACACTGACGGAGAGCCCACACCATAGCTAGTTTCTTGGGGATCCTTCGGGATAAAGCTTACTTCCTTCGCACCACCAGCAACAACAAAATTCCTGAATGACATTTCTGCAAAAAAGGGAGAAAAAAAGATGAATATCAGAAAGATAAGTTCCTATCTCTTATTTTAATTAAAAATTTACATACTTTCTCCACAACATATAATCTCAGGATGCAATGGAGATCCCTCCCAACTTCCAGCAAGACCAGCCATAAAAATAATTGGCTCAGGGAATGTTTGACAATCAGCTAGATGACGAGCCAAACGCTGATACAAAGGATTCCTCCTCACAGTATAGGGCAAGGGATCATTAAACCTATTTTCATCATATTGAAATTCTGGGTTTAGAAAAGCAGGGAATTGTGGAGGAACAATGGTATTTTGGATATAAAAGAACTTTCCTTCCAATTCTCGATGTTCGTAAAGGCCTATCAATGAGAATGGGCACATCCCTTTCACCCCTTTTGCCAATGTTAACCAAGATCCTCCGGTACAAGTTCAAGAATCCTCTAGCACAATCAATGATGGTTCATACCATAGGCTTTACACATTACGATGTATGTTGTGAGCTTGGCTAGGCCAAAGTGGTTAAACCTAGATATGTGTATCAGTAATCTTGAAGGAGTTCTAAAATCAAAGGGCGAGGGTATCCTAAGGCTAGAGGTGGTGAATGCATGGGTGTATAAGCCTACATAGTTCTCTGGGGCATCAAAAATACCATGATTTTTGCTAGGTAACATGATTTTATATTCTTTGGAAATAGGATAATTAGTAAGGAACGCTTTAAGCTCCTCCCTAGTCAAGGTGCAACCTTGTTGTTTGATTACAAACTTCTTATTGGTAGACATGATCCTTCTAATCGACAAAAAAGTATTGAAAACGTAGCAGATACGAAGGAATACTTTACCTGTTGCTCGAAAGCTTGCTCGGAAGGAGATTTAGTAGGTGAAAATTTGGGCGTGAGATAAAATTGTGTTAGGGTTTTACTATTTTTGATTTTAAATACCCTCACACATGTTAAATCTCACCACATGTGTCCTAAGATATCCCCTAACCTCCGATTTCAAACCTTTTAAATTTTGAAGAGACGCTTTGATTTTACCGAGGAAAGTGGTGGTTAGGATAAGTACATGCATTAATTACGGGTCAATAGTTGCTAGACTTTTCATCTTCGTTCATTTTTGTGACGGAGGGAGGTTTTGTACCTATTTCGAGTCGTAAGCAATATTTCTAGTTAGTACATATCACTTTTGGTAGGGGGCTTGATGGCGTACCCTCCGATCGGTCGAAGGACACCCTTCGACCTCGGTTGAATTTGTATTACAAAGACCCAAGTCTTTCTTCATAAGCCATTGGTGGCGTAAAATCATTCATCATTGATATGGTTACCGGTTGGGATTCGCCACCAAGGCCTATGCCCCTGAGTCTTCTTGAAGGCACCAAGACAAAGTAGAACCTTGACTTGGTTTTCCCAGCGTTCCCACTATCTCCTTAGCTTCCCGCCAAGAGCGGAGAGAGTGGGGATGAAGCTCAGCGGTTACCACAAATCATGGGACGCCTCATGATCTCCAAACGTGTGCTAACACTCTCCAAGCTTATTTCTTCATCTATAAATAGGTTGGATGAGTCATTTCAATGGTATGTTCACTCAACACAAGATTTCACATACTCCATATTACTTCCAACACATATCACATACTTACTCTCACGCGGAGGTGGTTCGCAGGTCCAACCCCCGCAATCACTTAACAAAGTGTCTATTATTTCTTATTGCAAATTGGCTACAAGTTTGGCGCAAGCATATCACCCCTCATACCCTTCGATCACCATCGAAGGCCTGGTCGTACGAATTATTGTACAATCAAGACCCTTATTTTGTTGTGATAGGGTTGAAAAAATTTCGGAGGAAGAAGTTGTAATGTTGGAAAAGGAATTTCTGGAAAAAGAGGTATGGGAGGCGATTCGCGGTTGTGGTGGATATAAAGCCCCGGGACTAGACGGTTTTAATTTTAATTTCATTAAGAAGTTTTGGGAAGTCTTAAAAGCAGATTTGATGCTTGCGGTTAAATGGTACTGGGATAGAATGGAGATTTCGAGGGGGTGTAATGCATCCTTCATAACCATTATTCCAAAGGTTGCGGATCCTATCGGTTTGGGGGATTTTAGACCTATTAGTCTCATTGGATGCTATTATAAGATTATAGCAAAGATTCTTGCAGAGAGAGTTAAAAAAGTGATAGGAACAGTAGTAGGTGCCGTCCAAAATGCTTTTATTAAGGGTAGATATATTCTAGATGGTATCTTAATTGCAAATGAATCTGTTGAATATTTGAAGAAAAAAGGCGAAAAAGGTCTTATTTTTAAAGTCGACTTTGAGAAAGCATATGATAGCATTAATTGGAGGTTTTCATTAGATATAATGAAAAAAATGGGGTTTGGGATGAAATGGTTCAAGTGGGTGGAGAGTTGTTTACGCTCTTCTACTATGTCAATTCTTGTTAAAGGGTCTCCGACGGAAGAATTTAGTTTGGGAAGAGGAGTTAGACAAGGTGATCTGTTATCTCCGTTTCTCTTTATTCTTGCGGCGGAAGGTTTAAATGCTATTGTTAATGAAGCGGTCGAAAATGGTATTTTTAGGGGGGTTTGTATCAGGAATGATAGAGTGGTGGTGTCTCATCTTCAATATGCGGATGACACTATTTTCTTCGGCGAATGGACCAAAGAGAATGCAAGGTCATTGATGTGTATTCTTAAATGTTTTGAAGAAGTTTCTGGGTTAAAGGTAAACTATAATAAAAGTAAATTATATGGTGTAGGGGTGAACAATAGAGAAATTGGTGAAATGACTAGATGGATGAGATGCGGGGTAGGGGATTTTCCTTTCACTTACTTGGGGTTACCAATCGGTGAAAACATGAGACGGGTTAGTGCATGGGATCCTGTCTTAGATAAATTCAAGAAGCGTCTAGCGGATTGGAAGACTAAAACGATGTCTTTTGGGGGTCGATTAACATTGGTTAAATCGGTTCTAGGTACCTTACCTTTGTATTATTTTTCGATGTTCGGTGTGCCTTCGAGTGTGATTAAAAATCTTGAGAGTACTCGGAAAAACTTCTTTTGGGGAGGGGTGGCGGGTGAGGGTAAAAAAATATCATGGGTAAAATGGGACATGTTACTAGGCTCACACATTGATGGGGGTTAAATATTGGGTCTTTACGGGCAAAAAATTGGGCTCTTTTGGGGAAATGGTGGTGGCGTTTCAAGAGTGAAGGGGGGACTTTATGGGTAAAGGTTATTTAGAGTATCTATGGTGATAGTGGAGGTCTTGGGGTTGTTAGGGGGTAGGAGGGGCGACGCGTGGTGGGGCAAGCGAGATTATTAAGATAGGTGAGGAATCGGGGAGTTAGGCTTAGAGTTCTTTTCCTCATTTGTCGCAAATGTGGGGAATGCTAGAGATATAGGGTTTTGGGTAGATAAGTGGGTGGGCAATTCAAATTATCGATAGGTTCCTAGATTGTATCATCTAGGGTATGGAAAAAGGAAATGGGTGGAAATGGGAATGGGATTGGGTTAGAAATTTAAGAGGAAGGGTTTGCAAGGAGTTCGAAGATTTACTCATTATATTACAAAATATTGTCGTTTCTAATGATTGTAGGGACAAATGGAGTTGGTCGCTTCAAGAGGGTGGACAATTTACGGTCAAAGCTCTAACAAAAATGGTGGAGGAGAGAATGCTCAGGTTCGAAAGTGATGGTCAAGAGACTTTATGGAATAAATGGCTTCCTAAAAAGGTCAACATATTCATTTGGAGAGCCTTAAAAGGTAGGATCCCAGTTCGTATGGAGCTCGACAAAAGAGGCATTGATTTGGATTCTAGTCTTTGTCCCTGTTGCGATAGTGCGGTTGAATCATGTAATCATAGTTTAGTTTTGTGTAACTTTGCTATGAATGTTTGGGAAAAGGTTTATAGATGGTGGAAGGTTGGTGATGTCAACGCTTTTTTGATTGGTGAATTATTTTCTTCGAATGGGAATGTTGATATCCCTAACCATGCCATCTGTTTATGGCAAGCGGTTAGATGGACATCCGGTTATTATATTTGGAAAGAGAGAAATATTCGTATCTTCAAAGGAAAAGTCTCACGTATAAATAAAATTGTTCAAGATATTCAATTAAAGAGCTATGAATGGATTACGAGAAGATCGAAAAAGAAAATCGAGATGGATTAGAAACAATGGCTGTTTAATCCTATAAAATGTGGTTTAGATCACAACACCAATTAATCGGGTATGCAGTTTCTGTGGTCTGCTGCAGCGGGTTTCGGTTGCAGTACCTGTGTTTGGTCGAGTTTGTTTCACTCCAACTTTTGGTTTTGCTTCGGCTACAGTGGGTTCTTTTGTTTATGTCACATGGATATGTTTCAGATGGCAATTGGGGTCTGCAGTTTGAAGTTGTATGCTCAGTTGGGTCATCCTTCTGTTTGCAAGGTCATCCTTCTGTTTGCAGTGCTTATTTCATTCTCTGCTGCAACATGTATCGGTCCTTCTTTTTGCAGGGCATTATGTTGCTTCTTTAAATCTCTGCTGCAACATCTATGGGTGTGGTCTGCATCTTTTCTGGTATGTGGGAACTGCATCTGATCTGGTGTCTGCACTTTCAACTCTTGCTGCAAATGTGACTGTTTATGCATCTACTGTTTGGTTCTACAATTTGGTTGGTCCATGGTTCATAGGAGATATTAATTTCTTTGTGGGACATGGTCATTTATGGTATAGTATTTTTACAATGGGTTTACTATTGCAATGGCTAAATGTAAAAGTCTGTGCATGTAATAGTCTTGTGAAAGTTATAGAATAGCTTTATTTGGCTTGTATTTTGTTTCCTTGGGGTCCCTTCATTCTTAAATTATCTTGTTTAGCAATGGATGAATGCCTTGTATTGTATCTTATGTTTTTTTCGAAGTTTTATATATATTGTTGCCTTTAAAAAAAAACAAATACTTAAATATGATAATATAAGTTTATTATGTTGCATATTAGGTGGCGAGTATCAGTACATATCGACGAAAATTAAATGCACCGAATAATTATACTTTCAAAATTATGGTTAAAATTTTTGTTTATGAAATGGAGATGTTTATTAGATGAAACCTTTGACTTATAAATAGTCACTGAATGAAAGTATATGGATTTGAAGTATAACATTTAAACAATTTATAAACAGTATATGTGGATTAGTAATTTCACAATTTTTACTTTAGCATAGTGTTTGGTATATTGTAATTAAGTGATAATGAAAATAACTATTTCGAGGGAATGAAAAAAATCTTGTTTGTTTACAGTTATACAATGTAATTATTCATTACAAGTAATGAACCATTACACTAGGGTCTGTTTGGTTAGACGTAATGGACTGATTAAGGAATGTAATCGACGATGAAATGGAATGAACATAGTAATTGAATGAGTCATTAATGTTCTATTTACCTATTTGGTTGTCATGTTGGAATGGAGTATATCGTTTACATATGTTGTTTGGTACAATGCACTAGATGTTAGAAAGGAATGAAAGAAATGAAATATGGCAAAATGTGATTACATGTCGTAAGGGAATGAGAAAAAACTAGGGGGTGGCTATGTAATGAAATTGGTGGTTATTGTCGTAATGGAATGAATCAATGAATAAACCATTCCATTACAAGATTTAAAACAAACAACAATTTTTCATTTCACTGTAATGATCTATTCCATTACAACCTTTATTCATGCATACCAAAGCTACGTAAATTTATTCTTTAGGGGGCTTCTCATTTTTTTCATTACATCTCAGAATGGAATCAAAATTACATAAAAATCTATCATTAACTAACCACGTTAAATAAACTTCCTATCATCAATGAGCATTTTAGTCTTTTTCATTTCGATTACATTCCGTCCTATTATACCAACCAAACATGATAAAAAAAACGGTAATAAATTATTACATTACATCACTTATTCCATTACGTCGTTTTTCATTCATTTGACATTTTATTCCGTTCTACCAAACAAACCTTAAAAGTTTTTAAGTAAATGTGTTTTCTTTTATTAGGATGAGACGGTACCGGTCCCGCATCGATTAGTGGCACCGATTTTTCCCGAAGATAAATTAGTGGTACGGCACCGCATCAACAGATTCGGATACCGGCATCGGTATCGGTACCGGAAATCGGGTTTTCCCGCTTTTTTCGAGAATTTCCGATTTGGTACCGGTCACGTACCGAATTAATGGTCCCGATTTTTTTTTCACCTTATTTCATAGTCTTGGTACCGTATCGTATTTCAAAAATCGATACCGTTTCGATACGGTACCGGTACGGTTCCAGTTTGGTTCCGGGATTCGATTCAAAATGCTCATCCCTACTTTTTATATAGTAGATATATCTGAATCACAAGCTAAACAATCTATAATTAAAACCCAAATAATTTCAAAGTTTACGTTAATACACTCGGAAAAACTTAACCATTGTATCCCAAAAAAGCAAGAATAAAATATAATCAAACGCAATGTCTTTTCATGGCGTTTGACAAGAGATAGGTTGCCAACCCTTTTCAATCTCGACTTATGCGACATTAATATGGATTCAATGAGATGCCCGGTATGCGATGAGCCCATTGAAACATCTCAACACTTGTTTGTGGAATGTACTGTCGCCTCCTCTTTGTGGTCAACGAGATGGGCATCGATCCGCCGCGTTGCGGCGGGGAGTTGTTTTATGTCGTTGATTATTGCACGGTATTTTTGAAAGTATAAAGTGATACTAACTCGGTTTCAACGTCGATAAAACAAAAAACCTTTTACATAGGTAAACAACTTTTGACTAAAAATGATAATACCATAGCTAAAGAGAATTGGACCATCTTTCATGCCTCATAAACTTGTAGGCAAGGTATATGCGTTAAGAAAGGCTTCAATCATAGACTATCAAGTTACCTATACCACCTACTGAACCCTCAAGAAAAATAGGAAAAATATCGGACATGTTTTTATATGACATTCATACCTGTCTGATATTGAAGTATAAAAATCTGGAATATACATTTATAAGCCTTCACCTGCGCCTATTCAGTTGAATTTGGCCCATTTGTGATTGTTTGGCTAAATCCCCATGCCACGGTTACCTAATCTTCCACTGCCGTAAAAACTGTAAAATTACATTTACGCTAATTAACAACAAAGTTTGATTCTTTACGCAAATATAGTAATAAAATTCTATTTCAAGGATCTATCATTCGATGCTTCTATAAGAGTAGATTGTAATTTTGAGCATACCGCTTTGTCTATGTAAAACATCAACCAAAGGGTTCCATGAAGTTTCACCACGTTGTTCCTTGAAGTGAAGCATTGGTTCTCGGATCGACAATCTTTATTTCGGCATCACGCATAATCGCACCACATGCTCGAATAGGTTGTCTCGAATAAGATGATGGTCCAGCCAACGCATGAGTATCTACCAAAGGGAAAAAAAATAAAAGCCAGGTAAGTTTTTAATCTCAATTAGTATCATGAAAAGGGATGGCGTGGCGACAATATTAAAGCAGCCAAATCCATTAGTTTTCAGAAGTGGTAACATGGTAGGAGCCATCGGTATACACAACGGGTTAAACAGGTGATTTTGGTATATAACTTACAGTTATAGACATAATGATAAGCCCCATTAGTCTTAAAAAAGCATTTACAATAGAGTGTGGCTTATAATTTAAACCATGCTCGATTGTCGCTCACCAAAAGACCCGTAAAATCCGTATTTCATCTACTAACCAAATTTACCGCACCTCATAACCTTGCATCGATATCTAAAAGGAAATGTTTTAAATTGAAGTCGAATTGTGGTTTTGGATATTTTTCATATCTTTCGGAGAATTTTAGTCTAGTGGTTTTGTTAAGGTTTTATATTGTTATGATTCTGATAGTGTTACGATGTTTGGCTACGCAAGGATATTTTAATACTATAAAACTTATTAGCTACTAATAGATCAACTTAAAAATGATATACCATTTGAATGTCCAATATACAAAAACCTCCCGTCAATACTTCACATATGGATATGAGTACAAAAAAAAGAAAAGAACAACTGATGATTATAAACTAACCTATTGTTAATAGCCTCTGGTATATTTCTACGATTGAAACTTTACATGTCACCTTGAATCCAAGTCATATGGCTAGGAACACCACTAACCTGCAAAACAAATATCTAATTAATGTATGATGTTTTCATTATATGAAATTTCTTTTATGAGTGTTTGGCATCGCTTTTACGTTCACGTAATCATAAACAACATTCATTATATGCAGAAGATAAAATAAAGTTGAGGCGGAGCTTAGAGTGCCTACTTATAAAATGATTATATAGGATGATATGTGCTTCAAATCCATATCGCCTATTGGTCACTCATATTCTTTGCTTCCTACAATACAAAACCAAATACATCGTACATCATAAAGAACGTTAACATAAAACTAAAAGAAAACAATCAAAGTTACTAACATGATGACTTTCGGGTCCTTCAAGTATCAACATTCAAATCGTAGTATGACCAATGCATCTCACGGCCATCATGGTCCCTCTTCTACCTCTTCATCGCAAACACACATGTAACATATGAGCAATTTGAATGAGCAATACTAAACACCCTCGTAACACTAAAAAAGCAGTTACAAATAACCAATTCCAAAAACCCCGGACTGCATACACCTTCTCACCCCACCCTCGTAACTCTTATTACTTTCTCGAATAACGTAGCAAGTCAAACACAACAAAACCTAAAAAAAAAAAAAAAAAAATAAGGATAAATCAACTTTATTCACTAACAAATTAAACATCACTCTCAATACTCAAGAAACATAAAATGAAAGATTAGTTTACGCATATCAATTTTAAGAAACACCTAAAATTGATTAGTTAACTATTATGACTATAGCTTTTTCGATTCAAACCTTGCGACTAAATCGTCACCATAATCGATCGAGTAGACACCTACTTCTGTAACACCTAACAGTTGGCTGCATGTCTTAGTAACCGATTTTGGAGTTGAGGAACATATCTAAAAATCTGTTGTCTTTGGTGTTTTGGTGTTCTGATGTTTCTGGAACATGGAAGAAATATCTTCATCAAATCAAACCAGCGGGCGGGCTAGCTGAAATGGGAGATCCATTGGCCTCACTGAAATGGGCCAGGTTGCGCTGAAATTGGGCCACCTGAAATGGTAGCAGATCTGATAATCTGAACGACGACGTTTTGAATCACTTATAATATATATAGTAATGGTAGCAACTTGGTGGGGTTTCGTGGACTTCTTTAAAGTTCTTGGAGACGATCCAATGGGGTGCCTCGGTTACTTACGACAAGCCCATCAAAGCTTGTTTTGACATAGTGATTCAAACTATGTTACGGACCATATGAAATTATAGGAATAAGCTTTACTTCGACTTAAAGCCAACCAATAAGCATATTTTACAAGATGAGATCAAAATCCTATCTCATTCTTGGATCCTTAATGAGAATAGAAAACTCAATTTTTAACATGGATTGATTGAATCAATGATCCTAAAATGGCTTGTAACACTTTCTTGTAACTTGTTTTTTGTAAACCATCTTTTAGCATCTTACTAGAAAGATTTTTTTAATACACAACGTTGTTCCAGAAAAAAAATAAAATAAAATATACAGTATATACTTTTATGTTTGTTGAAAACACATATGTATCCTAGATAATATTTTATTCATTACGTGTAATGGATGGCATGGTTTAACCATATATGCATATAAGTTATCCTTTATGAGTTACGTACGTAACTTACCAAATCTAATATTGTTTGGTTCATGATTAGTTGTAACTTAGTAAGGTGTTGTTTGCTTTTTAAGAGCCCGAATCAATCAATCGCACATCCGAATTTGAACTGGCGCGTAAATTATGAATCGACCGATCCGAACGGTAAAAACTCACGTTTGAACCGCGCATTCTGCTGCTCGTACTAATTAATTTTATTTTTTATTTTATTTTTTTTATATATATTTTTTTTTTTGTCGCAGAATTTACAAGCGTTATCGACATATCCCAGTCAAGCCTGCACTATTAAGATCTTACCGCCCGAACGCGCCCGAACGGAAAAAAAAAAAAAAAAAAAACGATCCGAACGACCAAAATGTCGACCGCGTCCGAATTGGTTCGATTAAAAGGTCATAATAATTTATTTATGAAAAAACAAACACCACCTAAATCTAATATTGTTTGGTTAATTATTAATACTAAGTAGTAATCAAAGAGCTTTTGTTTTAATGGTATTTCATGTGTGAAAGTGTTTATAACTAAAATTGTTGTTTTTTCATTATGAAATTGATTTGTGATATATATAGAGTTGTTTTTAACATGTTTCTTCAAGCACATGTTATGTTTATTAAGTACGAACATTACTTTTATATTAAAAAATGCATTTAAATCTTTTTTGATATAGTTTAAAGTTACACTAATTAAATGTAAATTTGAATCTAATAATGTTTAACCTTATTTTTTATAAAACTCAAACATGTATGCTCGAGGCATAGTTTAAAAAATCTCATATATATCACATGAGATAATTAGTTGCCGTAAGAAAAAATATTAATAAATATCAGAATCTTTATATGGCCTATGGGTATCGAGGGTTTGAATTCAGATACCTCAAATGACTCAAAGGTACAAGTTGATTTATCTTGTATGTCACAAAATTTTTTATTTCTCATAATGAACCAGGGCGAAAGTCGTCTGGGTAGGTCGGTACGACTCCTATACAATTACGACATGTGTCAAAAATATGTACATGAATTGACATGTGTCATAATTTGTAAGAGTCGTTTCACACCTATCCAGTACGACTTTCACCTTAAAACATTATTTATTTACTTTTACTTTTTTCTTAAACATATAGAGTAATCCCAGTTATACATTTGAGGCATTTAGAAAATTACCTCTTGTGACGAGTGGTTATTAAATTGCGCTTGTTTATTTATTTATTTATTTATCCATTTATGTTTGTGTGTGCATCTTGACTTGGCTAGATTGGTGGGTTCCATAATATTCAACTTTCACTTTAAATAATTTTGTTTGTATTGTATAATACTTGATAAAAATTATATCAATAATAATACATTTAAAACTCAATCCATTCATATATTTTGCATCAAGTATCATATAACACAAACTAAAATATTTAAGATTAAAGTTGAACAAAAAAAACCGCGATTGATAATATGTCTCTTTGTGTATCACTCATTTTTTTCAATTAACATAATAATTAAAAAAACCCACGTTTATAATCAAAACACTCATTAATTAAAACAAACATTGCATTAATAAAAAAAACATTACATTAATAAAAATACTACTGAAATTGGTAGACTACTCATCGTCTCTCCATCTTTGTTTTGTCCCGAGCCTGAACCAAACACATCACTAGGGGTGTTATTCGGGTTGACCCGGTTGGGTTCGGGTCAACTCGGGTCAGGTCAAATCGGGTCAAGCCTTAAAAAAAGATACCCGAACCCGACCTTGTTTAGAACTCAGGTTAGCTCGGGTCGGGTCAATTCGGGTTCGGGGTCAACCCGAGTATTTTTACATGTAAAACTGTTGTTGAGCCGGGTTAGTCGGGTTCGGGTCAGGGCAAAGCTAAAAAAACATACCCGAAACCGACCTTGTTTAGAACTCGGATCAATTCGGGTTGACCCGATTGACCCGAATATAATTTTGAACCCGTTTGACCCGGCCCGAATTGACTCGAGTCGGGTCAGCCCCGAATGACACCCCTACACATCACCATACGCCGCCACACATTTTCTCATGCTTTTTCGAGTTTTTTTTTTCTTTTTTTTTTCAGACGAATCAAACGGTAATGTTACTGTTAATTCTTTTTCTTACCTTTTTATTGGTTGTAACGGTCAAATGAGCCCCCCGCATTCCTCGTCACTTTCTCATCGCCAAACCGACGAATATCAAACCGGTGGTGTCATCGGTGTCGGTTTTTGAAGCTCGTCGGTTTGAAACCAACGAGTACCTTTGGGAGTGGTCTTACCATACAAGTACTCACAACGCATAACTTGATACCATATATTGAACTATGGCCTTTGATTGTTAATCTTACATAGGTTCAAAATATATATACCAAGATTCACACGCACAAATTTTAATACATAAAGATCAAAATCTGTTATTTATTTAATAAGCAAACGAATTACAACACTTTCACAAAACACAAATTAAGTATTAACGCGCGCGCACACACAAACCATTAGCAACAACATACAAGATGCACCAACTTATTAAACCCTTTCTTTGATCATGAGATATGAAATAGCCAAAGCAACGAAACCTCCAACCATTGCGGATGGAGAAACCATGGTGGATGCAGATGGTGCAGCAGCTGGGCCCATGTACATGTTGGGATCCATTGCACTCGTTGCAGCCACCATGGCAACAAAGCACACGACAAACACAATTGCTGAAGACCTCAAAGCCATTTTTCTTTATTAGTGATGGTAAAGTTGTTGGAGATCAATATCTGTTGTGATTGATTGATCGATAATAGTGAAAATGATTATGGTTGTAGTTATATAGAGGTGTTGATTTGGGCTGTGAGCTGGCATTGGGTTTGTAGTGATCGATGATGGGCGGCTGCCGTGAAAACCCAAGCTACGAGTCATGGGGGTTGTCATTTACGTTGGTTTCTATGGCTTTCAAACAAAGTTGAGGTAACACATGTATTTATCACCGGAGATTACAAAACTCATTTATTTGGTTCCACTAACAGTTGTATGTTTTGTTGTTTGTGAGCAAACTAAACTAGACGTTGTTGTAAGTAATTTTTTAAGACATTCTTTTATCTTTTTGTAATTTATAAGTTGATGCATGAATGATTTGACCCAAGTAATAGTACTCGATCATCCACTCATGTTGAAATTAGTAATGTGTGGCGAATTTGATTACCAAAAATAATTTATTTGCTATACTTCTGCAATAATATTTGTGCAGTTAAATACTGTATATTTTTGCCATTGACTCTTGTTTCTAAGCAGAATCAATAAAAATCTTATTGTATATTTTTTAAAGAATATGTTAACCGCCCGCTCTTCTGATTGCAACTATATCGAATATTTTATTTCTAATCAATCTTAGGCATGAATGACGTAGAGTTTATAAGAGAACGTGGTGTTATCCGTACCTCCATCGTATTATTTGCACCCCTTGACGTGAAAAAAGTTACAAATTTTCTACTTTTGTATTTCTTTTTGTTTAATTAATCCTCTAAATGGCATAATTTGGGAGAAACTTTTTTCTAGCTTCTGTTATTTATGAAACAAATTGACAGAAAAATACATAGATAAATAAATAGCGAAAAAGTTTTATTCTTGGAACAAATTCACAAGAAAAATTTATTCAATGTGTCATTTCTGGAACAAACTGACATAAAAATACAATAAAAACAAAAAAAATATCGAAACACTATTACGAGGGGCGCAAATATGAAAAAAAGAGAAAGGAGAGAAGAGGAGGGGGGGTATGATAAATTTACCCTATAACATATGCTTTGTAGGCGGCAACCCATTTTATTTTTAACATTTTATATTTTTACTACCATATTTTACAAGTTTAAGTCGTTCTAGCTACCGATAGCCGAGTACATACCTTCTTTTAATATTTTTTTACTTTTATCCTTTCATCTTTGTTTAGTTTTTGCTTTGATATTTAATTGATGTAAACTATAATTACTTTATATTTATAAATATAAGACTTTACTTTGTGTAATTTTTACTTTTTCATTTATACTCTTTTACAAATGAAATTTTACGATTGCAAGAACCTGCTTGTATTAGGTTTGTTTGACGGAAATGCGGTTTTCCTGAAGCTTTACGGAGCGATGCGGTGAAGCAATGAACATTTTGAATTTTAGTAATGTCGACAAAAAGAAAATGAATCGTCCTATTTTTTGGAATCTTCAATTTTCCAATGTTTTTAAGAAAGCATTAGCGGTGAAAGTGAATGAAGTGACAACTACTACTCACAGCTTACTTTATCTTTCACTATTATCGCATTCTACTTTCGCCAAACAAACCCTTAATCACTTTTTGAAAAGAGAAAGAGAAAGTGGTTGCTTTGTGTGGCAGGTTTCTAGACCACGATCACCTCTATGCCAACCCATTATTCAATACCATTTAGCCCAAACATACTAAGCCCATCATCACCAACAAGCTTATCGAAACCATATTCTTCAATTCATTTCTCCTTCATCAATTCATCTTCTCTCCTTACTCCTATTATCCATTTTCCCCCAATTTCACACTCATGGATTTCACTTCATCTCTCTCTACCTATTCTCACCCTAACCCTAACCGCAGCATAATCACTACAAATACATCTTCTATACTGCTTCAACGCCGCTTATTCTTCTCCACTCCAGTGCAACATGCCATTTCACAACGACGTCGTTTTCATTTCAAAACACTTGCTGTTAAAAATGCTTCTGGAAGGTCCGGAAGAAGTCGGAGAGCTTATACGGAGTCGCAAACGGAAAGTGTACCGCTGCCGGTGAAGGAGATTGCTTCGTTTGTCTTACCGGTTGGATCGTTCGTTGTCGTTACTTTTGGTATTGCTGTTAACCGTTTCTTTTATTCTGTTATGTTTGTATTGTTGATATGATATGTTATTCCACTTGAATTTTGCATGTGAGTAGAATTAGGTTTGGTGAGCTAAGCTAAGTAAAGACATTGTATGGTGATGTAGCTTGATTAGGTTGTATTGTTGGAAGTGTATAAATTGTAGAGTATAGAGGTTCATAGTCGTTTACTTTTGGTATTGCTGTTAACTGTTTGTTATTTTATTCTGTTTATATTGTTAGTGTGTTATGTGATATAATTAACTACATTATGAGGCGTTTGAATGTGAATTGGTGAACTTGTTACTTATTATTCTGCTTGAATTTTGAATGTGAGTAGAGTTAGGTTACATGTTTTGAGTATCGAAGCTTGTTACGGTTTTAGAAGCGTTTTTTGATTCGTTACAAATAGATGAGGTTTATTAGGTTTTTTAAGCTAAGGATAATGGCATTGATGTTGTATGATGAGGTTTTGAGATGTGTAATGTGATTCTGTTGTATTGTTGGAAGTGTCAATCAGATAAAGGAATTTGTGGAGTGTATAGGTTGATTAGTGAACGGTTGGTGATATAATGATGAATGATGGCCTTAATTTGATTATTGTAACGTAGGGGTATATTGCTAGTTAGTTATGAATATGAATAAGTGGATGATGTATGTATGGTTTAGTGTTGGTGGTAAACTTGCAGATTAATAGAATCAGGTTTACGTAGTGAAATGAGACGCAGGGGCAGATATGTTGTGGTTTTTGAGCATTGAGTTGACAAAATACAATGAGGTTTATCATATATGTTTAAATTTCTGACCTAAGTAATGGATAATAGTTTGAGTTAATTTCGTTTACCGATGATATCGAAATGTGTATGATGATTAATGAGATAGTCGACATGTTTAACATGAGTTTGAAGGTTGTTTGTTTAAGCTTATTTTTGGGCTTATGAGCTTATGTGGGTTTAGCTTATGCTTCATAAGCCCATTTTTCCGACTCATTTTGAAACTTAAGGCTTACATAAGCTTATTGTGACAAAATAACCTTATATAAGCTCATAAGTTTCAAAATAAACCAAAAAAATGAGCTAATGAAACATAAGCAGTAAACACGTAAGCCCAAAAATAAGCTTAAAAACACCCCCAAAATGTGTTGTTTAGATGTCTCTTTGGATCAAGGAAACTGTGAAGGTCGATAATATTATGATGCAGGAGTTTGATTATGGTTGAATTAGTTGTAGGTCGAGGTTGTATGACTTAGCGACCAGAAATATTTTACTGTACATAGGAAAGTATTTTCTCTAGATTTGAACCGTCATTTGCAAGGAACTACAACATTCTCATTAATCATTATAACAAAATTACGTATTGTTATCTTATATAGCGACATCTTTTCTTTGCCTCCCTTTACATTTTCTTTGTTTCTTTATTTGTTTATTTTATTTTTCCGTAAAGGTAATGTTTCTCATATAGACATGTAAGGGAACTAATGCAATTGTTCTAACAATAGAAACTTCCCAATGGTTCACTAATTGATGTATTCAGCTGACAGTTATGTGGAAATTGGTGGAGAAACTGATGATGCCCAAGAAGTCAAAAGCTCCAGGGACAGAGAACAAACCAACTGAAGGAGGAGTGAAGTGGTCTTTGCCGCTGGATCAAACTTATTACCTAATTTTGGTGCAAAGATAGAAAGGGAATCCAAACTCCGACTCCATGATTTCGCCAAAGAACTTAGGTCATTCAGTATTGTTGACATGTCAGGTACATTCAAATTAAAACCATATACGATGTTATGAGTCAGGAATATTCTATAAACATTCTCTTACACACCCTCCATAATTTCCAGTATTTTAACAATTTACCATTTTCGCAGGTCGCAACTTTGGCGACGAAGGAGTATTTTACCTTGCAGAGAGCTTAGCTTATAACCAGGCAAGATATTCTAATAATCATGTCTAAAATTCTATTCTGCATGATTCATCTCATTGTACATTACACTATGATGTTGTTATAATGTATGCAATTCTTGTGGTGGTGGGTAGTTGTGGCTTACATTTGCTATTGGGGGGTGCTAGAAGATCTATTGTTGCTTTTTATGGTAGTTTGCCATAATAACGCTTCCTAAAACGTTGTAACTAAATTTTATATTCTATAATATTGTTAAATAATGAATAGTTAGGCTAAATACAAATCACGAAGAAACATTTGCTGAGTTGGATACTATTATTCACTGAGTTTATTGAACATGAAAGCGTTGAAGTGTACTCGAGCATCATGTTCTTAGGCAGCTGAAGGATTCTTTCGTCAATAGTTTCTTTGCTCAAAATTAGGCACTGAAGAATCCTTCCGTTAACCTATTTAGGGGGTTTCTGATGTATTTCGTTGTGTTCACAAATGCATACCAAACCCTCCCTCCGGTCGCCTCGTCCCTTGCTTTTCCATTGCTTTGATCTCTCTCTGAAACCTTCCTTATGGCATTTCCAAAAGAAAAAATCCAATCGCAAAGGATTGTTCATGCTCATGAGGAAAGAAAGAAGAGCGACAAGGTTAAGTTCAGATTTGACTGTTTGCATTCTAGCTCGCCCACTTAGAGCGGATGGAGATTCTCGGACGGGGAAAAGCGGCACTCGGCGCGAACACAGTGGTCTCTGACCAGGACCAGGAACCAATTCGAATTTTGATCTTGAACCTGGTAAACGAACAAATAGGGGGTCTTTCCGGAAATGTGAAACAAAAGTTTTTCCCTTGCATCTTCTTCGCATCCCCAGAGAGATACATTGTTTCCATTGTGACTTGGTCGTCACGAATTCCGATTTCTGTTTTTGTTTGTATTAAAGTGTTGGTAGCTTCTAGCCTCGAGCTGGAAAGTCTCATTGAGTTCCCCTTCGACAGCAATTCCTGCACTTGACGTCGGATCTCCTCATTCCCAAATGGGGATAAGCGAAATATTACCCAAAAGTTCTATAGGATTCTTCATCTCTTTTGTTTAGCAAAGTAATTATCCTCATTCCTCAGTACCCTCGTATTCAAGGTTCCGGATATTATGATTTAATTGATCATTATGTGAAATTGTGAACCATGAAAGTAGATCAACATCCAATACGCGTCATGTTGAGTTTTATGGAATTAAAATATGGGCATGTTAGGGACTTACATTTTAACCACTGGCTACAAATAGACATATCAAAGTGTTTATTTTATTTATTTTATTTTTTTTCTTCTTCTTTCAATTGCAACATTTCAATACAAGGCAAAATATTTAGGATGAAATTACTCTTTATCCCTAAACAGGCTTTACAAATCCATTATGGCCCATCTTTTTGTATCACTATTGACCGGTAATATCGGACGTTTAAATAATAGCCTTACAATCATTCCAATCATTCTGTAACGGAGAGACGGAGAGAGTACCATTTCTATTTTTTGAACCATGAAAGAACCAGACACAAAGCCTAAAAATTACAGTATTTGATAATGATTTATCATGATAAGTTTCACTCCCAAAGATTTAGGGCATGTTTGGTATAATGGGGAATGGAAATCATTGCGATACATGATGTTTGTTTAAGATGAGGAGCCCACTATTATGGGAATGAATGATAGATATGCTTCATACTTCATATACCACAAAAGAGTAAGATATGGATCTATCATAGGTGAGGGGTCCATCACTACTATCAAACTCATACCCATTGAGTTCTATTGTTATAGTTGCTACTTGCTAGTTTACTTTGTCCCTCTGGCTTGGTGTACTAACTGCTTCCTTGCTTAATCTTTTTCCAGGTTGCGAAGATGTCAGTTTTGCTGCTAATGGAATAACTGCTGAAGGAATTAAAGCTTTTGATGGTATTCTGCAATCGAATATTACCTAAAGACTCTCAACTTATCAGGGAACACTATTGGAGATGAAGGAGCTAAGGTGAACTAATCTGTTTCTCTGTTATTATTAGCTAGTTAAGGAATCATAATATTTAACTTTGTTTCTGCTCTAGTTCTTGCAAAAATAGATCTTGTGAAAGAGTTGTAAGGCATTCCTATTCTACTTTCGAGTTTTCACATATGGACATATTAGTGTTAGTGATTTATTTACTGATTTATGCTGCTGCTTAATATTACAGATTTTGGATGTATATAATCAGCTAATAGCATATGATGTTCTCTACGCAGATTTTAGCTGATATACTGGTGGATAATACTGGAATTCTGAAGCTCCAGCTAAATAGTACTGGCCTAGGGGACGATGTTAGTTCTCTTCTAGAATTTTAAGTTTCCAAAAAAAATTTCTGGTAATATTTAATAGCCTCTTGGTGTATTTCCATGTTGCAGGGAGCAAAGGCTATTGCGGAGATGCTAAAGAAAAACTCAACCCTGCGTACGGTTGAACTAAACAACAATTTGATTGACTATTCTGTGAGTCTTTGTTTTATCATGTTTATATG
The DNA here is from genome assembly GCA_022545495.1 of Chrysanthemum lavandulifolium. NCBI lineage: Eukaryota > Viridiplantae > Streptophyta > Magnoliopsida > Asterales > Asteraceae > Chrysanthemum > Chrysanthemum lavandulifolium. The sequence continues at coordinate 95,324,023 of CM040246.1, forward strand.
AGCACGTTGTTTTGAAGTTAATTGCATATTTCTTACATTTTATTTGGACGATGCAGGGATTTTCAGGTCTTGCTGAGGCACTTCTCGAGAATAAATCATTACAGAGCTTGTATCTAAAGTGAGTAAAAGATCTTGTGATATTGTTTCACCATTACTGTTTCCTCCATATTTACTTATGCCAGCATGCTTTATTATGCAACTCACGGCATGTTTTTTGATCCTAGTGGGAATTATGGTGGTGCTTTAGGGGCTTCAGCACTTGCTAAAGGGCTCGAGGGTAACAAAGCTTTAAGGGTACTTATCTTGTCTTCGTGTAACTTTTTTTTAAGAAATGTGATATGTTTGCTATAGTTCTTTTATCACATTCTTCATGATGCTATATGAACCTGAATTTGTAACTTGTGCACAAACTAATGTAATATACTTAAATATGCAGGAACTTTTTTTGCATGGGAATTCCATAGGGGATGAAGGAGTTCGTGCATTAATATCTGGCTTATCTTTGCATAAAGGTTATTTTTTTTATGCATAGCTCTCCATTCCTTTTAATATGCATTAATTCGTTTCAGTGCATTTATATATATTTTGTTAGCTTGACATGTATAGTACGTAAGCAGGGAAACTAACAGCTCTTGACATTGGCAACAATATGATCACCTCAAAAGGCGCATTTCATGTTGCGGAATATGTCAAAAGAAGCAAATCCTTGTTGTGGCTTAACGTATACATGAATGACATTAAAGATGAGGTATACATCCCTTGGTAGTTTTAACTTCTAGTATGTGATATCTCAAATTGGTTTCATGCTATTGTTTAAATGTTCTTATTTTAAGCATTGACATAATTAAACATGCATCAGGGAGCTGAGAAAATAGCTGAGGCTTTAAAGGAGAACCGCTCGATAACAAATATAGACTTGGTGTGTGTGAAAATACAAAAATACCTTGTTAGAAGTAAAAATGTCGATTATTTGAAATAATAATAAGCGTTTTATACTTCAGGGAGGAAATGACATACATGCTAAAGGGATTACTGCAATAGCCGAAGTTCTAAAAGATAATGGTGTGATAACAGCAGTAAGTCTTTTGCCAATCTTATAGGGGTGAAAACGAGCTGAGCCGAGCCCGAGCCTGCCAGAGCTCGAGCTCGGCTCGTTTATATATAAAAAGCTCGAGCTCGGGCTCGAGCTCGTTTCGAGCCTTACATTTTGAGCTCGAGCTCGGCTCGTGAAAATATTCACAAGCTCGAGCTCGGGCTCGAGCTCGAATAATTTATATGATGTTTTAAAAAAATAAAGTTTAAATGGAGCTCGGCTCGATAATTACATAAGGCTCGAGCTCGTTTATATATATAGAAAACATATATATGTATTTATTTGTAGGGCTCGTTTAGGCTCGCGAGCCTACTCGAGCTTTTTGTATAGAGCTCGGGCTCGAGCTCGATATAAAATGAGCCCAAACTTAGGCTCGAGCTCGGGCTCGAGCTCGTTTAGGCTCGGCTCGTTCGAGCTTTTAGCGATCCGATCCCGAGCTTTTCACGAGTAGCTCGGCTCGTTTCCACCCCTATGAATCTTACCTGCTCCTTTTGTTGCAATGCTTCGCTTTTAAAAGCTTTGTTGTTTTTCTATTTGCACGCAAAATGGGTACGACGTGCAGGGTGGGTTGACCCATTTTTTTTAAATAGTTCAATAAACAAAGAGCTATTGTGTCAAAGAGGACCAGAAAAGCTGTATCATTCCAAGAAAAAAAATTATATTTACACTTTGGGGGATTTTTGACCCATTTCCTTTTTAGCTAATTTTTCTGGTTACCCGTGTGATCTGTTAGAGTTTAATTTTAAGTAAATGGGTCGTAATTGTCACCTATACTGCAAGGTAAATGTTGCTATATTGTTTTGGGTCCTGAGAGTCCTTGTATTTTTAGTATATATTGGAGGGTATTTTAGATGTTTAACAAACAGGGAAAAACTTGTCTGATATTGTATCGGATCAGATATTGCAATTTCATGAGGTCTGCTATCTCAATTTTTTAAATAGCTGAAGTAACTTAATCTCTCTCTCTCTCTCTCACGCAAACAGCTTGAACTTGGTTATAATCCCATGGGACCAGATGGTGCAAAAGCTTTGTCAGATGTTCTCAAGTTTCACGGAAATATTAAAACTCTCATGCTTGGTTGGTGTAAGGTAAATCACATGCAGCAAGTTATTTATTGAGCTTTAATAATTTTAAGAAATCTTACATGATCAATCTCATTCAAACACATTACAGATTGGACCAAAGGGTGCTGAGTTCATAGCTGATACTTTGAAATACAACAATACAATTTCAACTTTGGACCTACGAGCCAATGGGCTCAGTGACGAGGTTCTTATCCATGTATGTTATTTTAATCAATTTCTAAGATCGGTAAGTTAATAGCAAGTTACTGGTGCAGGGTGCTAAGTCCCTGGCTCGCAGCCTGAAGGTGGTCAATGAAGCTCTTGTGTCACTTGATCTAGGATTCAATGAAATTAGAGTAAGAGCCACCTTTTTCCTAGAGACTTTCCATCTGGAGATGCTTACTTTTGATCATCGGTTATACTTTTCGCACTAATTTTGATTGGATTTGGTAACAGGATGAAGGAGCTTTCTCAATTTCTCAAGCACTGAAAGCTAATGAAGATGTGAGACTAGCATCTTTAAATCTTGCTAGCAATTTCCTCACAAAGTTAGGACAGGTAATTCATCACTTCTTCTTTTCCTTATTATTTCCATAATGTTGTTCGATGGAATACATGATCAGCAGTCGGTCAAATTCTACATGATATAGTTTTTCCTAGATATGTCAAATATGATTACCAATTAATGGGTAAATATAGGGCGGACCAAATAGCATTACGAACAATATATTTAAGTTTTATGCATTAAATATACACTTTAAGCGACTCGAAATTGACTAGTTCTTCCAAAAGCTATGCTCTTATCACCCTTTAAAGAGATAACAACCTGAAGTGACTTATTCATTAGTTATAATTGGGTACAGAACAAATTGCCACTCTAGTTTTCCCATATGCTAAAACATTTTTTGTTATAACCTATACGTTCGGCAATTGATAGCTGACACTCTTATTGCACTTGCTTTTCCTGAACCTAAAGTAAACATATAAATTGGTGCAGAGTGCTCTAACCGATGCAAGAGACCATGTGTTCGAGATGACAGAAAAAGAATTAAGTATCGCTTTTTAGTCATCTAAACAAACGGATGTTGTATACTGAGAAGTGGGTTGTTCAGTTCAGTAAGCATTCAACAAGTAGATCTTCAACTTGGAGCGAGTGGGCATCCCTCAACTGCAGGGATGTCTAGGAATTTTGTTAAAAGATGGCAGCTAGTGTCATTGAGGAACTTCCTGTCATTGATTTTTGTTCGCTTCATTTACGACTATGTCAGAACTAGTAAGCACAGGGTTCGATCATTATATAGTCATATTTTGCTAAGGTACACTTGCTTTAAGATCGTGAATCTTTATGATAAAGCATGTTGTCGTTCCTGCTCTGTAAAAAGCAGACAAAAATTGGGTCATTTGTTTGTGTGTTGATCTTCACGTAACATCCGAAACCTGACAAACGCAAGTGCTCTACAAGTTTATATAAACTACAGATACTAAAACCAGAATATTGATTTCCTTGTAGATTAGATGTTAGATACTTAAATGCCACAGTAGAGGTGTCATCAAAACATAAAAATGGCTAGTCTTATGGAAAATTTAACTAGTTTTATTCACTAACCAGATATTGGCTGGTTGTGTGAATGTGCAATTTTGTATGAATATTGGCGTACGTGTCAAAGTGATGAAATAAAAAACAAGCATTGGAAATTGGATTCCGGCTTTGTGTGCTGGACCACAGCTAATTTCAGAACTGGATAGACATTGCCGATCCAGAATCTGCCGCATCATTTTTTCACTTGCCTTAAGGTTGACTTTTTTTAGTAAAGTTCAATCCAATTTTGGATCTCAAACAATACCAGCAAATTGATAAGTTACGTCTCAAAACCATATGAACATACCCGTTTATATGTCAACATTTGAGTTTCGTTTCAGACAATGTCATAGACTGGCTGATTATATTTGTCTTTGTTAAACATACATGATTAGTTGGAGATAATGAAATTGGGACATGAGTATACAAGATATAAAAATGTCCCAATTCATTTACTCAAACATGCATTTAAAATTTGTAACATACATATGTTCATTACTTCATTTCCTTAGGCTAGTGATCGTGCTTAAGAGCCTGGTATAAAATCATACTATTTCTAAGATGAATACATTTTTCTTCACAAACTTTTCTGTCTTTTATGCCGACTAGTTCTCATATTTTGAAGTTACCATATTCTGTGCAGAGGTTCACCAAACCTCTTAATAGTGTTTGTCATATTGTCAAGTACTCCAGTTAATTAAATAGTTTGGCAAAAAGATACTGTAATATCCAAACAGCTCTTATACATTTTGATGGCAAAAAAACAGCTGGCAAGCAAAGTACTACATATTTCAGTGCATCCATTTTGGACTTTTAGTTTAAATTCATTGGCAGGAAACAGCTGGAACTAAGACAAAAAAAGACTTGTGGGCCTGATCCTATTCCCAAGGCCCATTTCTATGTATGTATCGACATCATTTTAATTTTGGTCACGCTATATAAAGAACAAGTGTCTTCATCTAAAATCTCCATGAAAAAATGGCTTCCAACTCAAATTTGCTTAGTATCCTTCTAATTTCCATCTTTCTTCTTTCTGTTTCCCAGGTATATAACAAACACCTTGCTACAAGATAAGTGTACCTAATGCTATGTGTTACTAAAGGGACAACAAAAGTTTGGTTTCTTTTTAAAGCATAGCTTTTCATAAAACTTACGGAGTATTTAGAGAGTGACTTTTGTTTTTGGTCACGTAATTTTAATTATGGGCTTTGCAGGTTTCGTTTTCGTCATTAGCTGAGGATGATACGGAAGCCCAAGCCCAACAGCTTCAGGTTTCTATTGTACACTTTTGACTTTTCGTTCTAGAAAAAAAAAGTTGTACATTCTCAGAAAGTTGACTCACGCACCATACTTTATCACCATCGAGACATCGACCTAACAAGTCAATTTTGATGATTAACCAAATATCTAATTTTAAATCACGAATGATGATTTTTTTTCCTAAAAATAATTGCTTGATTCAAAACATCTAGCATGCGATCCAAATACAACAAGTTCACAACACACACGTGTTGCACATAAAATTTTCAGCTATTATTATGACATACATAAGCCTTGTGGTACAAATACGAGTGTGACAGCTTTCTAATCTAGTGAGTGTGGCCGTGTGGGTTCAAGTCATATATGAGATAATGGTGTGAAATTTTTTTAGATACTATGAAATTTGTAGATGACTTTTAATAAACGAAATGACTGACTATCCAAGTGTGTATATGTGATTCATAGGTGGTAAAAGGACCAAATCGGAGGCTTTTCGAGTTCGTAGGTACATTTTATGCATTGTTTTAGACATCTTACAGTTTTATGTATTTCGGGAGTTTTCTAAGGGTAGCTAAAATGTAACATATGCAGATTGTGGGAACGCATGTGCAATAAGATGTGGAAAGCATTCAAGGCCAAACGTGTGCACAAGAGCATGTGGCACGTGCTGCCAAAGGTGTAAGTGTGTGCCACCTGGCACTCATGGCAACAGAGAAATGTGTGGGAGTTGTTATACTGATATGCTCACTCATGGAAATAAGCCTAAATGCCCTTAGATAGATATGTTTGTGCATCATTTTCAGCTTTTTAAAATATTTGATGTAATTGTATTAAGTTATTATGTCGTGTGTACAAGAATGTAAAATAATATTAAAATAAGAATGCTACGTAGTTGGTGGTAATTGATGACTCGAGTGTATTGTTAAATTCCATTGCACTAGTTTTGTGACAACTTGAAGACTACATCAAAATACTAATGACAACCAAAACTTAAGTGTGGTATTAGACCGCCCCAGTGTTTGTACGCCTGTGTCGTGAAAAGTTCTTGCCACATTAACCTACTAATGTAGTAATACCGACAGTAACACTGATTTACTTTTTTGTTGCGGTAAAATTGAAAGGAGGTGTTTGGTTCGTAAAATATAAATACAGTCTAAATTTGCAATATCATCCTAAGGTTGAGTTTAGAGTACATGTATTTATAATTTTACTGTCGGAAGAAAGTCAACAAATCAATTTTTAGAGCAGTATTACGAATCAAGAACAAATTTAACAAGATTTCAGCAAAGGGTTATGATCTCTTAATGGCGAGTGGGCACCAACACACACAAGATATTTTACACTCAAACGTTTATTAAACGTGAGCAAGAAAAAAGGTACACATAAAACTCACTCATTCATCTCTATTTATAGAGAATGAGATGGGAGAAACCTAATTTTTGGTGAAGAAAGAATCTACAATTTGAGGAGGTTAAAAGATTTCCTAATACATGACTAACCTTCTTAGCCTTGAGTTAAACTACAACTAGCCCCTTAAACTTATATCTTGTCTATTACACATATATTCTAACAACTTTCACCTTTGTGGTAATAGTTAGCCTTCTCCGATATGCAACAGCTTCACCTAGTGCTGGAACCTCGGACCGGGGACCGCCTTCGTAAAGGCACCGGTAGCAATACTTGCTACTAAGCTTAGCTAAAATCCTGACTCTGTAGAGGGTTGCCATGTCTCCTCCTTCAATTCTTTAGTAAGTGTCATGTACTCCACTTCAATTGTTAACAAAGCCATCATGTGCTGCAATATAGCTTCCCAACTCACCACATATTCATGTATCATAAACTCGTACCTTGTGATTGATCTACTCATGATGGTGATCGATCTACTCATGGCGTAGTCAATATCCACAAAAGCCTGTACGTCCGTATGTAATCCATGATCAAACCCATCCAACATTCCCACATCCATTTATGTTATGTCGGGTCTTGTGCAGACCACTTGATACTCATGACTTCCAACTGCATATATACATGACCCCTTACTATTATTTTCTTTATACGATTCCCTTATAGAACACCCTTAAACGACAGCGTAGAGTGTCCCCCAACAATATCTAAATCGACATCCCGATGGAAAAATTGAATCGTGTGACCTTGAGTATTGCCGGTCGATTCTCGAAGATCTCCATAACAAGTATAGTTTCTTTTACTTCATCTAGCAAACCTTTGGTAACCCAAATCCTTGACCTTACATCCAAAATAATAATAATAATAATAATAATAATAATAATAATAATAATAATAATAATAATAATAATAATAATAATAATAATAAATAGGACATTTAACTCAATTTTAACACTAAAAATTTAAGCTAGACATTTTATCAAACACCTTGTATAATGCAACAAATATGACTAAAATATCATCTTTAACGTGTGATGTCTCACTCATATGACATCGAATTTGAGCGATTTAGAAATCTGTGCAAAGAGTGAACCAAAATCTATAATTTTCATGTTTTAGGTTTTTTATAATTCGGCAGTTATGAAGGTAAAAATAGAATTAAAATCTTAAAAAATAAGAAAATTAAGATTCATTGAATATGTAAAAAAGTTTTGAAATATTTAACAAAATTTATACTAAACTAAAGTGGATTAAATTTAAAAACTATGGTGAAATTGATTTTTTTTTTTAAGTTTGTTGTTTAAGAGTTATGTGCGTTTTAAGTTTGAATGATATAGAAAAAAAATGGTCAAATAAATAATATACCCCTTTGACCGACAATAATTAAAAAAATGACGGATTTTGACTAGATTTCATCAAACGGTGGGGAATACTTTTTACATTTTGCAAATTGATGGGACTTTTTAAAAATGAAATGATTTACACTTTTTTTTTATTGGCACGCTCCAACTTATTCATTAAACAATTGTACTATTTATAAATTCTGATTTAACTAATTGTACATTAAAACGTGCAATTCTAAAGAATCCGGTACCAACATCATCTATAAGCCATGTTAATTTGAACTTTAGAATTTATTCTGATTGCCATGTACTGCTGCATAGATGGCGGTACACATGAAACACGTTTTTGGCTTTTTCGCAAATCAAAACGTGAATATGGTGTTTCCTGCTTTAACCGGACCATGGGAATACAGCTAGTGGTTATCGGATCACAAAGACCCACAGCCTTAAAAGCCTCGCGCAAACGCTTTTTTACTTTTTTTGTTTCGTTCCACAAAAAGCATTAATCGTATCTTTTTTCTTCTGGTCCTTTTCTTACGGGAGTTGACTTCTAGTGTCTTGTACACTCAAAAATGATTAGCACAAAACAAGTATCTAACTTTTACAGTTCTTTTTAGTAATTTTATTCTTAGACGGAGTAAAGTTTAAGTTCACAGGCTTTGGTAGTTTTTCATTCCACGTAACACAAGTTTAAAAGTTCACAGGCTTTTGGTAGTTTTGCATTCCACGTAACAAAATCCGATACCGCTTGTGTATTTGTTAGCCAACTTTTTTAGTTCTACAATATATATCACGTTAATAAATAAGAAAAAAAGAATACATCATTATATAGTAGCCAAGACGAATTGAAGCAATGTATAAATTGATCTCATCTTGATTATGGAAGTGTACGAGAATGTCAGACTTCTTAAAACTTTATTTGATTACAAACACCTTTTGGACACTGTTTGGCTCAAGGATATGTTAGTATGGCCAACAGATCTCTGATATGGTGAGGTCCATTTGTTCTCAATGAAATAGTTTGTGTTAACCATTGTTGCAGTGAGAGATGTTATTTGGATTGAAAAATGGATATGCAGTGAAACGGATAGAATACAAGTATTGGAGGGAAAGAAACAAACTATTAACTGTTATATTGAATTGATTATAATCTGTAATATACAAGAGGTTTATATAGTTTATGGACAGGCATGCATGAAGGGTTACAATGGTTACTTTTGTCCAAAAGACACACCACTTCAATGATAACTGCTAAACCGATTTACCTATAATAACTGTCATATTTGACATGTCATTAATCCTAGTATATCAACCTTATTGGTCGATAATATGTCTGCATAAATACTACTTAATATTACATATAAAAATCTGTAAATAACTTAGATGTACAAGCACTTTGGACTTATAAAATCCAATACTTGCCCCTAAGTTCAAATGTGATTCCTCTGTCTTGTCTTTCGAAAATGACCGAGAAGTCATCTCTGTTGTCTTTGGTCCTTTGATGTTCCTATTTGGTTGTTCCTGTTCAAAATGAGTCTTGATGTGATGTTCTTGGCAAGGGTCGGTGGTGTCTTCAAGTTTTACACGAAATGCTCCATCTTTTGAATGTCCTTTGTAGAGGTTTTGTCACTTGATCATCTCGACCATCTTGGCATATCTCTTTGCCTTTGGATGCAAGTCCTACGCTCCATTATGTGACACATTTCTTTGTTTTATAAGCAAATGAATACATTCAAGTATTTGTTATAGCATTCTTTTATGTCCCGACCTTGTTTCTTTTCTAAGCCAAAATTTCAAAGAATGTAAGGAATTTATTTGAAAAATCTACACCAAGGTATCCCCCTAGTGTTTCAACCAGGATGTGAAGATCCATTAAATGGATTTCTTTTCCATAAATCTTGGGTGGAAATGGTACTGGTATATTCCTTTTTAGATAGACAGAATAGAACCAAGTGTATGCTTCCATGAAATTGTTTCTAAAGGTGTTCCAATTTTGACTGTTCAAGTTTTCTTTTTCAAGCAAATTTAAAAAAGATATGCAGTCATTAAAACATCTAATAGAGATTGGAAGATTTACACCTTTTACAATGACAAAGCCATTGTCCTCTGCAGTCATGGGATGTTGTGGACACATGTATTCGATATGCCCATCTTCACAACACGCATTTGTTTGTGAAAGTATTGCTTTTCCATTGTGGTGTTCTTCCTTGTGATCTTCCTTGGAGTCTTCATGAAGCATTCTATAGTAACCTTCTAGGTATTCGTTGTGCCTATGGTTCATCCTATTTGCATCAAAAAGCGGTGCGAGGTCCTTAAACATTGGAGCAGGCTTGCATCTATTGCCTTTAAAAGTGAGTTCCAATCCTTGTGCCTCCATTTGTGATGCAGAGAGGCTATTGAGAGTGATCTCTGGAGTGTAATGAACGCCAGGGATGATAAGAACTTCTGTTCCTATTTTGATTTGCACTTCTCCCTCTCCATGAATGAAGATGAGTTTCTTTTGTTCTTCATTCTTTTCCACCATAAATTTCTCCTTTAGTTTTGAGAAAAGGGCCATGTTGCAACAAACATGCTGTTAATCCTATTGCTTACATACCAATCTGGTTCCAATCTTGTTCATCGAGACCTTCATCATGAAATGTAGAAAGGTGAATTGATTCGGGGTATGCAATTTGGATTTGTGGTGTATGAGTGATGATTCGAGGGTTTCTGACTTTGTGTGACTTTGTTCTTGTGGACAATCTCTTGCTATATGTCCCCTTAGTCTACACGTAAAGCATATATAGTTATTGTGTCTTTCATCCATTGCCTTCTTCTGTGCAAGTTTGTTGTTATGCACATGGATTTCCTCCATCTTCTTTCTTAGCATATCTTTACATGCTTTGGATACTTGTTTGATTTGATTGCTTATCAAGGCCTCACTGTTTCTTTTGATTTGTCTCTGGACAAATTCAGTTTGAGATTTGTTGATCATGTTTCTTCCAGGAGATTTGCTCTGATACCACATGTTAGTATGGCCAACAGATCTCTGATATGGTGAGGTCCATTTGTTCTCAATGAAATAGTTTGTGTTAACCATTGTTGCAGTGAGAGATGTTATTTGGATTGAAAAATGGATATGCAGTGAACGGATAGAATACAAGTATTGGAGGGAAAGAAACAAACTATTAACTGTTATATTGAATTGATTATAATCTGTAATATACAAGAGGTTTATATAGTTTATGGACAGGCATGCATGAAGGGTTACAATGGTTACTTTTGTCCAAAAGACACACCACTTCAATGATAACTGCCATAAACCGATTTACCTATAATAACTATCATATTTGACATGTCATTAATCCTAGTATATCAACCTTATTGGTCGATAATATGTCTGCATAAATACTACTTAATATTACATATAAAAATCTGTAAATAACTTAGATGTACAAGCACTTTGGACTTATAAAATCCAATAGGATACAACTACGAACACCTTTGTCGACTAGGCATAGAATATAGTTTCACGTTTTGGCTGAGTTTTAGTTTTTAAAACCGCAAAACTAGCAAGGTGTAAACAGCAATGTTACATGTTCTCCTATAAATACATCAAGAAACTTATCATAATTGTACCCACAAAAACTATGGAGATAAAAGGCCATGTTTTTGTGTTACCATACCCAAGCCAAGGCCACATTAACCCTTGATAGTAATTGATTCCTCCAAACAAACTTTGAAATCACTTTTAGTTATTGAAATTTTAAAGTTTAGTTAGTTTTGATCAAATTTATTTTTTGATTAAAAAGAAAAGTTCAAATTTAGTACATATAATCGTACTAAGAGAGCTAGGTACCATAACAAGCCATTACTTCATCGTCGCGCCACCTCACATTGGCATCAAGATCTCATTTTCCCACAACTAACCACAACAAACCCTCCTCACTCATAACAAACCTCAACCTCTTCATTTGGGCCCCACCACTACCACTTTATTTTTTATTCAATTTTCACTTCAAATAAAAACTAAATAAATTCATTTCATTCAAATTAAAATACAATACATAACACAATAATAAAAAAGAACACGATACGGAAAAAAAAACAACACGATACGGAAAAAAACAACACGATACGGGAATAAAAACAACACGATTAAGAAAAACAACACATACTATGGAATTAATCTTGACATCCCAATTTGGGCAATTTTTCAAAATCTCCCAAACGTGAACATATTGAACTCATTTCTACCAAATTGTTCTTTGGAAGCTTAGTTTCGCATTTCGAGATGAGATTGGTCATTTTGAGCACTTGACCGCAGCTGTTTGTAAATTGCGTTGAACCTTTGCAATCGGCGTTAATCCTCGTCCATTTACCCGTGATTGAATTTTTTGTACGATGGTCATCGGTTGTCGATTATTGAACATATGCATAACGTCATTCAAAAATATTTTCGAACGGTTATTTTGCATATCCATAGCTTGCGAAATTTGTATCAAACTTGCGCAAGCAAAATTTCTTCGAGACTTGTTCCACTTCAAATTTTGAGACATTTGTGTGTGTTTTTGGATTGATGTAGATGTGAAATAAAATGGTGGTTGATGTTATTTATAAAGGTGGTTTTCAACGTTAAATTCAATTCAAAACCGAATCTTGTTAGGCGGGGTAATTCAAATTTAAACGTTAAATTCAATTCAAAAAGCGAATGCTTGTTGGGTGGGGTAATTCAAATTTAAACGTTAAATTCAATTCAAAAAAGTCTTGTTAGGCGGGTAAATTCAAATTTTAAATTTTAAATTCAAATTCAAGCGGTTAAGTTTTCTATATATACTATCATACCAAAGATTAGTTTGACACACAAATAACACAATTCACACACAAAAGAATGTTGATGAGTGTGTAAATCTCATCATTTTGTACCATTTAAAGCTGCAAATTCATCGAAAACACTCGAAACACATCAAAATGATCAAAATATCACAAATCGGTGTTTTATGTGTTTTAAATGCAAAAATATCAAAATCGATGAAAACATATCAAATTTGCAAAATTGCGTTTTAGTCCCCAAGTTTCAAAATTGTCAAAATAGTCCACGAGCCAAAATTTCAAAGAAAAATCATCAAAGGTCCGTTTTAAATCATAACTTGTCAAATTTGGTCCTTTGGTGAAAAATGTAAAAGTTTTGAGAAATTACAATTTGGTCCTTCAAGTTTGCAAAATTGGCATAAATGGCCCCTGGTAAAATTGAAAATGGCAAATTTGGTCCTTGTAATGTCAACACTTGCCAAATTCAGTCCCTAAAACACTTTTGCAAAAATTACAGAATTGGTCCCTTGTTTTGTGGAATTGGCACATATAGTCCTTATGTGTTAACCTTACCAATTGGACCCTTATTACACTTT